>CM027573.2:12167770-12767770 GCA_015852605.2 Populus deltoides | reverse complement strand
TTTATTTTTATTTTTCCACCATTTTCATACTTTTATTTTTAAGTTTAACACATGACCATCTCATTTCAAGTTCCCAAAATCCAAAGTCACCCTTTTAATTCCAATACTTACTTAACATAATATTCTCCATTATTAATTTTGTGAATTTTATCTAGGAGTTTACATATCAAGTTAGGGTTTAATTGACTTCCTTGCATTTGAAATAGTTGTCAGTATTCCTGCAATAAGGTCTTCCATGGATTATCAAAATACTACTAGTTTTGATCACTCAATCTCTCTGTCCAAGTTCAGTTTATTTACTACCAATTATGACCAAGTGAATTTGGTCTGGTATCTTAGAATAACTCTAAAAATATACTCTATGCATATTAATACATAGGGATTAGTGGGCCAAGTCTATGAAATGTTTGAACATAAATAATAAGCAATATAATCTTGAATAAAGTATATAAGATACTGAATGGAAGCATACAACACTGCCCGAGAACTTCTTACAGTGATAAAACCAAGTATGACGCTTATTATACATGACTTTTTCTCCTCTTAGATAACCAGTTGATACCATTTCAAATCCATTATCACTAGCAAATCAAATAGTTTACAGCATTTAGACAGCCTAACAATGAAAACAGCTAAGAGAATTCCAAAAACAAATTGTATATAAACTGACCACAAATTACAGATGAATCACCCCCCCTGAACAATGAATTTCATAAAAGGATTTATGCAGCCTTCGCAACGAGAACAAGGAACATGATTACTTAATTTTTTTGATCGACAGAAAGAAGGGAGAAGATAGGGATGGAGGCAAGCTATTGCAAAGAGAACAAGAACAATGAACAGGCCCACTTTCTAATTTTTTTGGTCGGCAGAGAGAGGGGGGGAGGGTGGTGCTGTTATTTTGTAGGCAGAGTGGTCGGCTGTAATGTCACTAGTTAGAGTTTAAGCACTATAAAATTTCTCATCATTTAGTATAAAAGTCAAGTATCTCTAGTATTATCTTTTACAGTTTCTTAATCCCAATGTCCGCTGTAAAACGCTTCATAAAAAGATAAGGACAGGACATGTTAAAATCCATTCTGACAACTATGATAAATAAATAAAAAGAAAGCCTTACAAATTTAAGACAGCATGTGAGCCATCCCCTCTGGCTCTGAGCCTTCAGTCAGTAATATTTTGGTTGTTCTTTCACGCCATGGAACACACTTCCTCCTAACTTCCATTATAATTAGGTACAGCTCCACCCATCAATACAGGAGAAATGACTTTTTTATAAGCCATATATAGACTGAATAAACAACAAGCAAATCATAAACCGCCTCATAACTTTTAATGACAACAGATGCCCTATAGTACACTAACCAACCAGTCTGTACAAAATTAGTGGGAAAGGGAGACAATAGGCCAAGATACCTCAACCAAAAAGCAGAGTACAGAAATCCACCACCACCACCACCTCCCTTTTACGTTCTAAGCCAATGGAGGATGCTTTGACTGGTATTCCAATCGATGGTGCTTGATTGCCTCTGTCTACCCTCATGTACACATACCAAATCCATCCAACCACCTCCTCCCTCGTCCTGCAAACTAAATAGAAGGATATCATCGAAGATCTCTTCATCACATTCTCAAGTGTATCCCATGCGACCCAAAAGTAATTTTCCGTATTGACATGAAAGTGGTAAAAAAAATCAGTCAAACAAGGAAAAGTGCACAAAGATCTTGTTCACATGAGCTCTTTATCATAAAATGCAAGAAGTTGCTTGACGTGATTATGCCAAGCAGCAACATTTTGTCCATCAACTGTAACCCAGTCAACAACAGTAGATGCTGGTTGCTCCCACCAATCATCAAGCTGCAGAAACAATGTCAAGGATTTATAGCTAGATATAGAACAGAACAAAAAAAACAACCAGAATTACAGTTACAGATTACTAGATTAACAGTTCATACTCAATTCTTTCCATCACTTCTTAAACGAGAATCATAAGAAAATGGTGAAAAATAGGTCAGACGAGAGCGGGCAGAAAAACATATAAACCACAAACCTAGACATGCCATTTTATGACACAAAACAACAATTAAGTCCAAACATAGCAAGCAATTTTAAGCGAAGTCGGGAATTGTATAAACAGCCTTGTGAGTGATCATTGATGGGCATGGGCATGATCCTTTTTTTAGAATCAAATAAAGAATTTTGTCCTTTTGCTTAAGATATGGCAACAAATATTAATTCTGTTTGCATCAGCATTTTGTTAGGCAGTTATTTCTTGAGTTTTTAACCTGTCCTAAAATTTGCTTCTCAAGGGTGCAGCTGATTAGCTCTTGGAAACAGAATGCTGCTCCAGCCCATACAATTCATGAAATCTAGAAAACAACCTGTGCCAGTAGATAGACACCCAAACTGATCCATCTAATCTTCTCTATCTTGACTTTAACATTGTTTCATCTGCCTGTTTCTCACATTTGATTCTATATAACACCACAGTATCTGTTGGTGGAAACTTCATCATATTGTTCTGTAGCCACTCCTTACATGTCCTCCCCCCACACTAAAGATATGAATGAATAATGAATCCTTAACATTCAAGGACATTCCTATCCTATATCCACCAAAACAAGCAAAAAACCTATTCTGTATATTTAACACGACAAAAGAATACAATGAAAAGGTGACAACACCCAAGGCATGTAACACTTGCACATGAAGACAATTTTTTATATGGCCACTGCACCTCCAACATCTTATCTTATTAAAAACAGCAACCTAACAGATTTCTTGTACTTGGAAGGTGCCTTAGCCTTCCACATTTGATTTGCCAAAAGAAATCGCCATGAACGAGTGCTTTTCATAATGCAATGACACAAGACTCAGAAACAAAAAAAAGGTTTCCTCCTATAACCATATAAACTAAGAAAAACAACCATGAAAAAAAGACATGAGATATCATCCAAAGAATTAACCACGCTCCATCCCATCCCAAACCTACTACAAAAAGACAATCTAAGCATGTTTTCTAAGTGGTCCCAACAAGGTCGATGGTCAAGTTTGATATACAAATTCCAGAAATTAACTTCTTTTGAGAATCATATATCTTTCTAACTAAATACCCAGAAGTCCCACTAACCCACAACCAAATAAAAGAGCCTAGCAACCTCACCAGCTACTGCAACAGACATTAACACAATACAAAGCAAATCTGCTTTTGCAGACATCTTCAAATTTTGCTTAAACAACATCAGTAATCTAGTCAATGTCCCTCCAATTTAAAATCAAGAATCAAGAGATTAAATGGATAGTCAAGACATAAGTTCTCTTCATTCCAACCCAACCCAAAATCTCAATGATCTTTCTCTCTCTTCATGAAACAACATGCAGGAAATGCAACAAAAAATTAATACATTTTCAGTTACAGTATGTACTCACCAAACCTCTCACGTACTTGCAATCTTCCAAGCACTTTTGGGCATTCAAAGCTGTAGTCTTAAGCTCAGGTAACCATTTCTCCACGACAATTTTCTCTTGCTCATTGGCCAAGTCCAAGCAAAAATTTGTTGTCCTGGATGACATAACAACAAATGTGAAGCTTCTCAGTGTCACATAAAAAAAAAGGTTATGATAGGAAAAGAAATGGGGTCAGGTTAATAGGTGTCATTAAGGCACTCTAAGAGATTAGTTATTGGTAATTTAATTATAATAATTAGACAATTTTTAATTGTGAATATTTCAATCCAGTCACATTACTAATACAAAATAAGAAATCTTATTTCAGATAATTCATGGGCTGCGTAATGGTGAGTAGATAAAATTTTCAAAATTTAAAATTGTCTGATCGTTGCAGCATTTACCATTAAATATCATAATTAACCTCTTATGAAGTGCCTTAAAGACACCTGTTAGATTTCCCAAGGAAATTGAAAAAGAAACCAAATCCATGCACATGAGATCTAAGCGATTGTTTGCATGTTTGTGTGTCAGAGAAAGAGAGAGATCACATGAAACACAAAACATATTCATGACTCAAATAGTTTGGTCATTTACAACAACGTCAGAAAGAAATTCTATTGAAGGACATAAATCAGGACAAGCAAATCACTGACAAAATGGTAGAAACTAGAAACTAGGGGAAAGGTATTTAAAGGCTAAGTCTAAAAGAGGAGTTCCATTTCAACAACTGCACAATTTACAAATGTTTGTCATCAAAAAAGAAAAGTGGCAGAATTGATATAAAAAATATTTACTCAAAATGCAGACCATTTGGATAATTACAATACCACAGTAAAACAAGCATGCACATGTCCAGTTGTACCTTTCATATTCTTGTTGAGAACGGTATGCATGGTTCAACACTGCATGACCACTTTCAACAAGATCATGCCGAATATGGACCAGATTGATTGCCTTTGCCAAGTCCTCCAACACACTAGCCTCAGAACCACGAAGTTTTAAACAGAACTCCAGGGACTCTAACACTGAAGCTAAACCAGCATCCGAACCCTCCAAACCTATTTGTCATTTGCAACTCACTTAGAACATAAGAAAATAAAAGAAGCACATATTTGGATGTCAAGTCAGTGAATGCATTTCCAATTTACTTTTATTTTACATAGTTAAAACCACGTTATAGTCAACAAAATTATAGGCATAAGAATAACATGTAAAGCAACCTTTAGCAGGCTCAGTATTCAGAAATGCACATAGAACAGACCACATTGCAACCAATGGGAAGAAGTCATCAACTCAAATATTCAATTCCGCTAAATACATCGCTGCTGCTCAAACTAAATACCAGGAATCCACATAAACATTCAATTCATCACTAAGCAGTGATCAAGGAACAATACTTCTTAATTAAACAACTTATGCTTGGGCGACAGTTAACTGTTATGCATGTCAACTGGTAATACTAATCTTTTCCTTCAACAATTATCATGCTTCATTAGTATGACAAAAATCTTAACTTGAATGTAGTCAACCAAGCTTTGATGAAGATAATGAATCCTCTGCAAGAAATATCCTCTGAATTTTATTTTATTTTTTTCCTTGAAAATCGATATAAGGCTATTAAAGAAAAGGCACAATTATATCATTTTATGAACATGTTCAGCTCTTAACCCAAATGTTCTTCTTTATTTTTTTTTCAAAGCTTCTTGGAGATTATTGGTCTTCCACTTCAGTAAGAGATCAGCCTATGCAAATCTTCCAGCTTGCCAGATGCAACTAGATCTAAAACCTTTTGCACAACAGGAATCCTTTAAGTGGAACCCTGACAAATGAATATGCCCAAAGTCCCAACCTCAGATATCACACGGGACGCCCAGCCCAAACAGCTATCCAAAATCCAAAAAGATAGCCCAGGACAAGCTTCTAACCTTCTATAGAAAAGTAAGAACTTACCAGCAGGATACTGAAGGGCAGCAGACACACGGCATATGGATGGGATTGCTGATGGATCCCTAGCACCAGCTCTTGCTGTCAATAAAGCAGCATTCTTCTCTGCAGCAGCAGCAACTTCAGGTCCTGTAGATCCATTAGAACCCATGGACTCCAACAGTGCCTGATAGAATTTAATTAAAAAATAAATTTCTTTTAGCATGAATAGACAACTAAAAATACTGCAATATTTGATACCAGAAAACCAACATGCTGTTTCAATTTCACAAACCTGTGAAGTTGAAGGAAGCATGTAAAGACTATTATCAGGACATCGCGAGAAGGCATTAACTTCTTTATCAATAAGATCTTTGGCACTGTTTGCAATGTCCACAACAATTGTACATGCTGGGATGATAGTAATTGATGCATACTCCCTTGCAATCAATGGCTGTCGTTTCCAGAATGTTGCCGCATCCTAGGAGGCAAATGAAATTTTTACAAGTGTTATAATTTCACACATATTTCTTAAGAGTTTAACAAGGCTGCGAAAGCAATGGTTAAAACAAATGGAAAGGAAGAAATCCAAAAATTGACAACAAAATGTAATATATCCCCATTGCTCGCATCCATTTCTTTTGAGTCATTTATTACTTTAGGCTGAAACAGTTAAATCATCAGCAAAGTTTAATTTTAGCATACAAAAGACAAGTTAAGCTATGCTACTCTCGATTTGAACAAACAACCAAAATATTTCAACAAAATGTCATGCATCCCCATTGCACACACCCATTTCTTGTGAAACATAGAAAACTTATTGCCTGGGACATTAAAATCACCAGGTTGATGAATTATAGCATAGAAAAGGACAAATTGAGCTATGCTACAAAAGCATGCAGACAAACGCACACAAAACTCAAGGTAGTGATCTCCATCAGGAAACATTTGACCTACAAGTCTTCATAATTAATTCTAACACGTGAATTAACAATATCCAGTCATATGATTAAATTAATTAAATGTCAGATAAACTAATGCTTTGAGTTCTTCAAAATCAAATACCTCCGTGTTAAACTTCAGTAGAGTGGTATATATAGCTTCAAGTTCAGATCTGCGTGCATCAAACTCTTCAATCTTCTTCCACTTCTTTCTCAAAGAATCTTCAGCCTCTTTCCTCTCTGCACACAATTTATTTAAGCGTTGTATTTCAGACATCAATGTATTCAAGCTTGTCCTCAGTCCAGCAGCTTCCCTCTCCTTGGCCCAAACCTCCAACTGCACAGAAAATATTGGACATTAGTTAAAAAGGAATTTCAAAATGTATCTTTAGCATAAGGAACGGATTAAATGAGTATTAGATAAGTAAAAATGTATGGCATACTTGCATTATGATGTCTCGGATGTAAATTTATTGTACGCTTAATTTAAGGTACAATAGCATTAACCATTGTTTTTGAAGCTTCTGTGAGGTCAGTGCCTTGATATCACGCTGAAGAACTATATAAATGAACTTCAAAGTGATGCTGCCTAGAGTAAGTGCAAGCAGTATAGATTATCTGAGTGTCGAGCATGAGTATTATTATGTTGCGTCCTTCAAGAAAATAAGTTGTGCACGAATGACACATCATCACTAGTTAGGAGCAAGATGGTTGACATGAAAAATTTCAGAGCACAGAAGAACAAATGGTTCTAGATATGTTACAGCAGAAAACCAACACTTTTGCATGCCAAGTATATCTAACAATCTCAATCAGTAGGAACTTCAATGAAATACTCAAATTTCCATAAACCAAACACTGAAAAACAGGCTAGTATCAAAAGCAAGGGGTAAAGCCACCATTTCATCGTAGCATTGTTCAAGACCTTCACAACTATTAACCACAAATTAATGGGAGCAATTACCTCGAATTGCCTCAGACTGCTCATGTTCTGTGTTGTGCCTCCACTAACAATTGAGTTGGAAGAAACTTCATCACCAGTTCCATGCAATCGTTTTAAAAGCTTCTGACACAAGTCCCTGGCTTCTGCAGCTTTATTGAGTGCATCTTCAGTGGCCAAAAATTGCTGAACATGGGCTTTCTGAAAACAACCATGCAAAACAATGTCAAATGAACAGCTCCAGACACGAGAGTGCAGATACAAAAGCAATAGCATAAAATAACAAAAACGAATCAAATGCAAAAGCACCCACTATATATCCTTTCACAATAGGAGGGTATCAGTTTGGCACCCAAAGCCCTTAACCACATTGGCATAATAACTTAAAAGTACAGGAATTAGGAGGCATTAAATTAAAAGAATGAATTTATATATATATATATATATAAAAGATTTTATTAATAAAAATATCTTAACCTGTAATATATATATATTGCTTTATATGAAAACTAAAAGGTAAATTTCAAATACGAAAGCTACCATCTATAAAGAAGAAAACCTGTCTTTCAAGAAGCTGATTTTGTGATCCTCTATAAGTCATGTCTGTTGCAATTGTCCCATAGCCATAAAGCTGGTGGTTTAATGATGAGTTTGTGTCAGTAGAAGAAACATCCATTACTCTGTTGTTCTCATATTTGTATCTGATCAAGCGATTTAGAATTATTGATCAAGTAAAAGGAACATTCAAGTCAACAAAGCAACTGTAAATTTATGTTATTGACATGTACAGTAATAAACAACAACAGAATCCATATTAGTGTGGAAGAATCGCGAGACAATTTGCATATTCTTTAATGTACTTACCATGTACTTTGGAAACGACAATAACAAAAATTGACTATATCAGTTACAGTAAGTGTAACAAAAGTTAACAGTCTTTTTGCATGTAAATACAACATGAATGCATGATGGTCCTCGTCAATTTGAAGAAGATAACAAGAATATCATTTCATCAATGCCTTGCCAGAACAACTTCTAAACAGACTACTTACATGACTGCCTTAGTCAATTCACAATATACGAGTAACACATGCCTACATGACTAAGAAAGTACAACATTTGTTATGGGGGGGCCGGATCAAGCACATGATTTATCACAACAAAACAATTGCTTTTAGGTACTAATGCACATAGTGTAATGGCCACAAGAAAAAACTTATCTTGCAATTCATTGTGACTTGTCTCCATCATATGCATTAGAAGCCTAAGCCCCAAATCAGTTAATGAGAAATTATGCAGCTATCCACATTTATCAAATACAGGAATGATCAAATGAATTAAGGCAACAAAGAAATTATTACATTCTACAAGTAACAAGAAATTTTGGTGTGAGCAGGGTAAATGGCCACTCCAACAATCTGACAAAAATTGTACTTGCATGAGCCAACATGAAATGGCAAGAAAATATGAACGTACCTTAAGAGTTCTGCATCAGCTCTAACATCAGTTTTTTCAATTTCTCTAGAAACCAAAGTTTTCAGTCGTGAAGTGTATGCAGTAATTGCCCGGAGTAAGAGAGGAGGATTCTTCAGGCAATTCACAATAACAGTTCTAACATCATCAGGTATTTCCCCATCAAAATCAATGGCCAACTTGGCTGCTTCTGATTGAGGATTCAAATGAATGCCACTTCCTTCATAAGCAGGGAAAGAGTTCCGTATTCTCTCGACCATATAAACTGCAAGAGATTCACATGCCTTCCGGATATTTCTTTCACAAGTTGTTTCAATTAGAATGACATCATCAGCAGATTTAGTGCCCTTAACGGTTGAATAAACAGCTTCCTTCTCACTGTTTGCACTGAAACTGCTAACTTCTTCAATAGAACTGTCAATGCTTGACCTTTGAGCATCCCTCGCTTGATCAACATGTTGATGAAGACGTTTATGATACTCTGCAAATATTTTTGCTGCCTCATCACATTGCTGGTCGTAAGCCTCCAGCATGACCTGTTTGTGCCTGCAGCCCATAGGACACATCACAAGGGTTGGGATGGATTACATCCTCATCAAAAGGATTCCTCTTTAAAATTGTCACTCAACAAAACAAAATAAATCACTGCCACTCCCTAGTTGTCCTTTCCCGTGATAAAGTGCCTGCTAAGAGAATCGGGGGTTTACGATTCGGACACCAATAGATTTCCAATGTATATAATCATGTCAGAGTCTGCATCCCTCAATAGCTTCCCAGATAATTGAAGTTCAATATCAAGTTTCACAAATGCACATGAAACTGTTATAATCAGAAAGTAAAGGCCTTTATGCAAAGAGGCAATTTTGACTTGTACTTTCTACCAATAACTGCTATGTAATTGATATGGCCATGTAATATGTATCCAAGCAAAGCAAATTTGTCCATAAGAATTTATAGAATTAAGTGATAGAAATCTTTTACTTTCAAAGGAACAACATGGTCCATAGCAGTGCGACACGAAACTTCAACGAAATATGTGTAAAGAACAATAGGAACAACAATGAGCGGATGCCAACCATCAATCTAGGTACACAAGTTTAGGAATGATCAATAGCAACAGAATCCAACTAATCCTAGTTGATATTGTCACTCCATCTATTCTTGAACATGCCCTCGTGAACTTTTTACTTCTAGAACTGAACATAGATTTTTGCAAAACAAATTTCACATTTCCTATGCATCCAGAAATGGGAATTTTCAACTTAATTCCCACCAATATTAACAAACAAAATTCTTGCGTTCCTCTCCAAACCAAGAAAAAAACCCATCCTGGCCAAACCCCACATTCCTCTAATTTCCTTGGTTTTTAACAATAAAGCATACATTAATAATTTAAATTAATCACTAAACCTAAAGAACCAATTTAAAGATCTATCCCAGCATGCACGAACAAATATCCTAAGAGAAACTAATTGTCCATTCTTATCAAAAACCATCAAATCAAAGATCAGATTCCTTATCAATTAAGCACACCATGAATCACTTTAACTAATCAATAATAAAAAAAAAAAAACATATGCATCAGAAACATGTTAAACAAGCGAACCTATTCTTAGCACGCTCATCAAGCATACGCTTCCTCTCCGCCTCCTCCCTCGAAACCTCAATCATTCTAGCCCTCAAATCCTTCCTCTGCCTTCTAACAATACTCCTCAACCTCTCAACCTCCTTCGCCGCCATTTCCCTCTCTTGCAATGCCACCTCCCTACTCTCCGGCATGCTCGAACCACCCCCACTCTCCCCGCCCACCTTCTCCTTCCTCCTCTCTCCTTTACTTCTCCCCTCATCTTTCCCAGCATTTAACAAACCACCACCACTACCATGTACCAATATGTTCTTCCTTATATTCTCCACCGTTTTCTCCGATTTCACTCTCTTTACCAAAAACCCCCAAATGGGTATCATATTTCCACGACAAATTTTCCTCGTCGCATCAATTGAAGGCAATTGAGATTTGCTTGTGGTTGCGCTGTACGGTCCTAATGGCCTATACCCCATCTCCTTTTGCAACCATTCTAGTATGGCCTCTGGTTGCGCCACTGCGCTCGATGACCCCTGCATTGAACACTAGATTTCGATTGCTTCTTCAACAACGAAATTTTTGAAACACTACTAAGATAGCAGCATTCTTAATTTAAAAGTTTACAAAACCCTAAATTCTTCGAATAAATGGGTTCTCTAAAGAAACGCTAGATTTGCAGAGAAAGACAAGTAGATCAGACAAAACGCCGGTTGTCTTCGGCCGGCAATTCAGTGCCCGTTTGGCACAGTTAAACTGTTTTTCATTCAAATTTGAAATTTTTTTAAAATTAATTTTAGTATTTTGATATAATAATAAAAATAATAAAAAAATTATTTTAATATATTTTTTAAGAAAATAATAATTTTTATCACATTTCTAAACGCAAAGAAAAAACGCAGAGATTCGGACAGCGAGATTTCTTTTGTTCTGAGGAAGTAACTGTTTGGAGTTAATTGTATTATTGATGTAATTAAATTATCATTTTTACGAGTGCTATGTGGTCACTTACTTGACTAGTCACATCATGCTAATACTTTTATGTTATTTTTTAACATAATAAAAAAAAATCTTTGGATATAATATTTTTTTAATTAATTAATAGAAAAATGATGGTTTTATTCATTAAAATAAATATAAAAAATATATGAGTTGATAAATTAAAAAAGATTTATCAATGCTAACAAAATAAATATAAAAAATATATTTAAAAAAGGGAGTTTTGCTCCGTTCCTATTTCCAACAAACAATACGTCGTTCGTTGCAATAAACTATTTTTTAATAATTTAGAATTTAATTGATAAATTATTAGGTCAGAAAAATAGTATTTTTATTTAATTAATTATATATTATTTACTTAGATATGTCGCCTGTTTTACATCGCCGGCCGTGACAAAATTGATGTTCATGCGGCAATAGCATTTTTAAAAGAGCAAGAGAAATTTGGGACCGGGTCCATAATTGGAATAGGTTTAGTAAGTTTAATTAATTTAATAATATATATATAAAAAATAAAGCCAAAGACAATAAAAAATATGGCAATGCTAATAAAAAAAAAGAGAGAATATTTGTTAATATTATAAAAAGATACTCTCTAAATATTTTTAAAAGATCTCAACGATCTTATTTGATAACAAAATAAAAATTAAATAAGATTATGATAACCTTATAAAGAGAAAAACAAAAAAAAAAAACAAAACTCAACTAATGGCATGATAACTCGACTAAACCACAACTTGAGATATAAATCGAAATAACTCTATACAAAAAAAAGTCGCAAAACTCACGAAGCTAATGGCATGATAACCTAATGTTGAAGAAAAATGAAAAACAATTAATCAATTTAAATAAATAAAAATAATCAAAGAATCAAAGTCAAACTAGACTAATTTTCAAAACTCGTGATTTGGGTCATAAAATCAGGTTACCCCATAAAAAAAATGAAAAAAATCAAAAAACAAAATTATCAATCGTCCAAAATTAAAGAATAAAATAAATATCAACCAAAAGAACGATGAACAAACCTGATATAAAAATTAAACGGAATAAAACAATAAAAGATGAAATTAAAAAAATAAATGAAGAAAATAAAATAATAGAAAAGGATAACAATTAAAATAATGAATACAAAATATGGGATAAAAAATAAATAAAATAAAAGAATAAAAATAAAATTTTTTAAAAACTTAGTGACAAGATCATTAGAGGGAAGAAAGAAAGGTGCGAGTATAATTTTAAGGGGTAGTTAAATTGATCAAATTCTGAGTTTGCTGCTCAGATATTATTATTTCGAGTGCTATAAATTTCAAAACTACTAGAAGTTTATCTAATCATTAACTTTAAGATTATAAGAGATTAGTCGAAATATACGTAACTCAGCTACACAACTATAATTACCAAAGAAAAAAAAAAGAAAAAGAAAAGTGAGGTGCGAGTATAGGCACGCAAAAGACAGACAAACTGTCCCGATGATTTCACCAAAAGCATCAGTGCAGCGTCAAATCATACCTTTACATCCAGCCTTGTGCATCTGAAATTCCATCTACAAGGAGTTCTAACAAAAAAAAGAAGAAGGGCATTGGAAACTATACTCGTAAATATCGTGAACATCCTAGCTCACGCAACTGGAAAATTAATAAATTAAGAAAGATGCTGCGCCTTTCCATGAAGAACTAAACCAATAAGTTGGAATTTGGAATCCGTTCTCAACCCTCAAAATTAATCTTAATCTCATTGATTTATTTCTCGTAATCCAATCAAATCAAATTGGTGTCATGTCTTCCATCATCATATACCAATGTTTTTATTTATGTCTAAGTAACCACACTATTATATTTAAAATTATAATAACAATTATTTTTTAAAATATTTTTTGTTTAAAAATATATTAAAATAATATATTTTTTATTTTTAAAAAATTATTTTTTATATTTAATATATCAAAACTATCTAAAATCATAAAAAAAAATTAAATTTTACCCAATTTTATTTGTAACACAATACCAAATTAGCCTCCGCAATGTAATATTTTTGGTCAAGTGTAAAATCAAAGCAAGTATAAATTTAATTTAATTTTATTTATTTATTTGTGTTCATGAAGCTTTCACATTGAAATGGGCGACCCCTTTCCAAGCACAAGGATTATTAAAAAAAAAAAACTAAAAAAGTTCCAGCATGGATTTGAACCTCCATCTCTCTTGATTTCGACCCCCAAAAATCTCAAAGTTTTTTCTGTAGATTAATCGACAACCTCTTTAGGAAAGTCGCCTCTTGGACTAATATGTGAATGATTAGAAATATAGTTATAATTATTTTTTAAAGTGTTTTTAATGTTAAAATGTATTAAAATAATATATTTTTTTATTTTAAAAAATTATTTTTAAAATCAACACATTAAAATAATTAAAAATATAATTTTTGATTAAAAAATAATTGACTTTTTATAAAACACGGTTTGGAAGAGGAAAGTTTCAAGCGTGTGGTTTGATGGGTTATTCAACCAAAAGAGTTTGATTGACCATTGACCATAACCAAGCCTACCTGCCATCGTAAACTGCACTGGAAACCCTCTTTACCCCCTTCTATGGATTTTGAATTTTAAAATTCTGGTCCCCCACAATATGGAATTTAAATCCCCGGGAAAAAGGTCAAACTAATTGCTTGATAGGAAATACATTCGACTTACCTTTTTCTTTTCTGTCGTGGTTTAATTATATTTTTAAAATTTTTAAAATATATTAACTTAAAATTAAATTTTTTTTTCAATGTTTTTAAAAATAAAAAAATTATTTTAATATATTTTTAAATAAAAAATATTTTTAAAAGTAATCTCAAAAAATATTCAACTTCATAACTTAGAGCTTGTCTTATACCACATTCTAAAAAGACCCATAATATGCTGATGATGTTAAAAAAAAAATTTATCATGCTTTTAAAAGGATTTTTAATACCGTGTTTAGCTACTTAAAGCTCGTTTTATAACGTGATAGTTTTTCAGTTGAAAATATATTGAAATAGTATTTTTTTTAATTAATGGATGAGTGATTTATTTAAAATTCAATTGAAAAATATCCTTTCCTTAACTTTTTGTACATAAAATTAACTAGAATTGGTCTCGTTCCCTTTTTTAATCTTTTGAGTTCAAATTTTAGAATTAATACCTATATTTATGTGGATATATCTTTTAGATAATTTAAATAGAATTTCAATTTCAATTGACAAATGAACGCAACCAAAAAGAACTGCGAACACTTGAAAAAAAGAATAGATCATAATTTCTGATCCAGAAAAATTATTTTTGCTGCCCAAGATAGCATGAGTTCTAACCCAACATATGGCAAGGAACAATACTGCCATCTATAGATGGAATTAAATATTTAATAATGGAAACTTTATAATGAAAAATGAAAATATTTTTTTTATATTAGAATGGAGAAACTCCTCCTATTTTGAATGACATAAAAATTTTATTTTTTTATTCAACTATGAAAGAAATCCTCGAATTCATGATAAACAACTCATATAAAAATAAAAGATAAAATAAAGTACAAAAATAAAAAAAATCATAACAATAAATGACACAAAATTGTATAGTCAAGTAACTAGATGATTGGTCATGCTAGAGGTTAAAATATATTTTTTTTAATATAAAAAAATATTTAGATATTGTTAGTATGTATTTTAGCATAAAAACATTATAATAAAAGGTAAAAATGCTTAGTTTTTTACCATGGACTATAAGTATTTTCAATGTAAATTAGAGTGGTGTTTATTGGGGAGAAGTTGGTTGGTTCTCATTATAAGTTATGAGCGGTTTGCTTTTTGCTAATTTTCATGGTGTACATAGTGTGCTATGGTTTGCTGAGTTGTTTGTTGTCAGTGAGTATTTGGTGACCCGTCATTCTCCTAATTTGTTTAGTATGGAGTAGCTGGTGGTTAGATATAGACCTTACCTGTGATATACATGGTTGCATAGTAGTTCTTGGGAGAGTGTTGGTTTGGTGTGTTGGATGAGATTTTGGTTGATTTTGCATGGGATAACAGTGGTTTCTTTATTGTTTCTCTTTGTTTTGGGCATGTATAAATGTTGTATCGTTGCCCTGAGTTGGTACAAGTACTCTACGATTGCGTTGGGTTGTTTATTCTAATTTTTTCTTTTGGATTTTGCTGGATTCAAGGGATTACGGGGTGAATGGATTTTGCATCTGAAATTGATTGGAGCCATCATGCTTTTTATTTATTTATTTATTTATTTTAGACACGCTAATCTTAAACACGTAGGGACACCAAACCCAAATAACTTGGGCCTAGGAAGGGCGCCAAACCCAAGTAACGTAGATCTGGCTGGAGCGCCTGACAGACCCACTCGCCTTGGTCTGCCAAATTCGTGTTTGGGTCTGGCATCACACATGGTTGCCATACCCAAGCAAACATATCTTTATTATTGTAAACAAATCATCATAAAAATCTAGTTTAATGTTTTAAATCTAAAAATTAAAATCATATTTTTCAATAAAAATCTAGTTTAATGTTTTAAATCTAAAAATTAAAATCATATTTTTCAATTGAAATGGTTCATATTTTATGTTTATAAATTTGTTATTCATTCAATAGAAATTCCATTATTAATATGATTATTATTAGTATTATTAGTATGATTATTATTATTATTTAAATAAACTTGAGTTAGACATATTTGTCAGATCCAAGTAACGTGGGTCAAAAAATTATTTATAAACGAAATATAAATAATTTATAAACAACAAACCATTACAAAAATCTAATTTAACATTTTCTATCTAAAAATTCAAGTCATATTTTTCTATTGAAATAATTTATTTTTTATATTTATGAATTTGTTATTCCTTCCATAGAAATTTGATTTCATGGTTGTTACAAATATAGCTTTTGTTTAAAAGTATTTTTTAAAAAAATATATAAAAATAATTTGAAAATATAAAAAAATAATTTAAAACAAACATATAAAAAAAATTCAAAATTAAATGCAATAACAAACATGCTATAGTAATCATTTTTCTTATAAATCTATAATTAATAAAGATTTTGGGTCTGACATTGTTGTTAAACCCATGTCTCTTGGGTCTGGCTAAGTCGCTAGACCGAAGAGCCTTGAGTGTGCCTTGACCGCTAGATCCAAGTCTCTTTTAAAAATATTTTTTAAAATGTAATATATATATATTTATTTTTTTAAAAAATGTTATTGACCCACCGCGGAGCGCAGATCAATTCACTAGTTTAAACTACATGATGATTGATATGATGTGAATTGATCGACTTGATATATCCAAAGACAACCTGTATGACATATAAAAATATAGTTTGATTAAAAAAAATCAAGATGATATTAAAAAAAATTGAAACAACAATATATTAGATGAATTGAGATCAAGTTAGGTTGATTCATTAAATTGGCTATCTATATCATGAGACCATGATAACACTATAGAAAACAAATAAAAAAACATTAAACCCAACTCTTAATCAATCTAATATTGAATGATGAAATTGAAAATAAAATTCAATTAAAAAATAAGTCAGATCAACCCGAATTAACCTGCCAAACTTTGATTATGAGACAAGAATAACCTCATAAAAAGAAAATAAAAATAAATTATGAGGCTCAATTCCCAATCAATTCAATGTTAAGGGAGAAAAAAATCAATTAAAAAAGGACACAAAAAACCATCTGAATCAAATGACCAAACCCGTGACCTAGATTATGAGACCAAGATAATCTTATAGAGCACAAACCAAAACAAGTTATGAAACCTAATTTCCAATTAACTCAATATTAAATCATAAAACTGAAAAAAAATCTAACTATAAAAAGAATAATAAAAACCCAAGTTAATTAGCTTAACTTGCGACTCGAATCATAACACCGTGATAATACTATAGAAAATAAATTAAAATAAATTATGGAGTTGAATATCTAATAAATTGAATATTAAAAAATAAAATTAAAAAAAATTTAAATTACAAAAAAAACCTCAAAAATTTGAGAATAAAAATTTAAAAAACCTTTTTATTTCTATGATGAAATTTGCCAAGTCCTTGAATACGTTAATAATCAATTAATATATTATAAGAATCATATATTAGATTTAAAATTTTTTATTTTGGAGTGGATTTATTCTACCACCCCCAAAGAAAGGACAGATAGGACGTATTTAAAATTATAGGAAATATTATTTTTTTAAGTATTTTTTTATTTAAAAATAAATTAAAATAATATATATTTTTTTATTTTTTAAAATTTAATTTTAATTTTATCATACCAAAACAATTTAAAAATTATAAAAAAATTTAATTTAAAACAAACTTTTTTTTTTTTTAACAAATTGAAAATCTATTACAAACATCTTCAGACACTGCTTTAATTCCGCGCTTTCGTAGCTTTTCTCGCCGAAGCATTAACTGAAACAGATAAACCCAAATATCCTCCCTTGTTTCTTCTCCTCGACTTGTCCCAGCTCTTACAAGGTACTTTCTTTTTTTTAATCTCTCTGAAATTCTTTCTCCTCAAAACCTCAAATTTGGCATGAACACATGAAAATCTCAACTGGGTATCTTTCATTTTAATGATCCATGTATGTTTTTGTGTTGATCCTTTTGTTTTCACTGAGTTTTTTGATGGGTTTTGGACATGCTTGATAAAGTTTGCTTCTTTTTTTTTTTTTTTTGGGGGGGGGGTGATCATAAAGGAATTTTTTTTTTGCTTGGGGTTTGCTTATGGGATGATTGTGGAAGTCTCCCTCTTTTTCTCAATTTCAGTTTTTGATTGTTAAAAAATGTTACTTTGTATTAAAAGAAAGAACCCTTTCTCTGATTTTGATAGGATCCCATAAAGAGCAAGCAAGGATTGTTATTTTCCTAGAAAAAAAGAAAGATTTTTTTTACAGACGATCCTCAGTTTTTTTCTTCTGAAAGTTACCGATTTTAGTTAGTTTGGTAGTTAATTGAAGATTCTCTGTACTGATCATGCTGTCACAACTTGTATTGATCAATCAAATGACTTTTTTTTTTTAATGTCTATGGGCTATGTGCTTGGGAATGCTGAAATTTTTGAAGAAATTTACTTGCTTCTTTAGCTCTAGTGATATCATTTTAGCGAATCTTTCTGATTTTATCTTTATTAGTGACATGATTTTTTTAACATGATTCTCCTGATTTACAGGTCAAGAAGTATTTAGGTCCACCAATTGTTTAACAAGAAAAAAAAAAAAACAAACAAACAGAGAAAAAAAAGGCAATTGGCATTTGGTGACTAAGAGAGGGAGGATACTGGTTCGTGGAGGCAATTTAACTTCTGCGAGCTTAGAGTCCTCGCTCATTCTCAATTTATTGTGCACGAGAATACTTCTTGATGCTTATGAGATTTGCTAGAGAGTGAGATAAGTAACACCATGGGTTCTGTTTGTTGCTGTTTGCATGCTGATGATTTTGAGGATTATATGAATCCTGAGAATTCTGTATATAGAAACTGCATGTGCTTTGGTTGCTTTGTTCAGAATTTCCTACATGTGGTATGCTTCCCCCCTTGCCTTACCTCCTTTTTCTGTTACTCTTGAAATTTAAGTTTGTCTTTCACTGTCATAGCAATAGGACTAGAAGTTATATGCAGCTTCTAATATATTACTATTTTTTCATGGCATCTAATATATTATTAGGTTTGTTATTTAACCTGTGAGTTATAACCTGTCAGGAATATTTGCTGCTAATGCTACATAAGAGATTGTCATTATTTCCATTTCTTTCTTGCCTCATGAAGATCAGGAATAAGAAAAAGTATCAGGGAAAGATTGATGCCTAAAGATGAAAGGCATCTGTGTTGTTTTACTCTTGGATGTTGGTTCTTACAAGTTGACAATTTATTGATTGTTAAAAGGAGGAAATATATTAGAGCTCTAAAGGATGAGCTAAATACCCAACAAGTTACCAATGTTTGTTTTTATATATAACATTGTTGCTACCACTTTTAAGCTGACGATTCTATATTTCTATCGGTGTCTTCCACCAAGGTAATCAAACGGGTGGTAAAAGTTGTTGGAAAAAATTAAAGCATATTAGTTGGCGTGCTGCTTAATGTGGAGAATCATCCAGATTCTTAGTTTTAGCTAAAGTGTATTTTTGAGTGCAATGCATTTATTTGATTTTATTTGAATGAGCAGCTCATTTGTATGGAAAAAGTACTGGTTCAGAATTTCCAAGTTGATTTGAATGGAATTAGAATTGTAATTCAATATTAGTTAATATTCCTTCTGATGGAGTTCTAACTATTTAATTTTTTCTTTCTTTCTTTCCCTCCAATATTTGTAGTATACCTCAATATTTCAAAGAGGGCAATTGCATTCTGTCCCTTCATCCATTCAAGGGGCAGCATCTCCGACTTCTTCTTCATCTCTTGACAACTCTCTTGCTGACATGTACCGATCTCCTCCACGGCCCTTGCCCTATGATGCTGACCCCAGATGCATCCACTTGCAGCGTGATGGTCTGGTTTCAAGACGTGATAAGGGTTCAAGTCATTCACATGAGGAATCAGAACCCTTAAGAAGTGATAGTGATGTTGATTCTGAATCCTTCAGCACAGGAGACAAATGGAATGTGTCTGCTTGTGAAGATGGAGGCAAGGAACAGCGTTCTAGATCCTCACTAAAGCTCTCATCTGCAAAAGCAACAGTTGGAAATGGATATGTTTATTCATCCTCAGAAGAAGAGGATGTCTGTCCAACATGTCTTGATGGTAAAATTCTTGATTTAGCTATAATAGGTGTTGTGTCCATTAAGATATTCTATGGTAACTGTGTTTCTGCTGATATTGTTAGTCCAACATGTCTTGAACACAATTTTATTTCACTTTCCTTGCTAGCTTGTTGTTTAAGAATCTCTTACATCTCCAGGCATGAGCCAAGCCACCTTGGACTCTTTTACTTGTTTGTCTTTTGATATCTCTATGTTAGGTGGGAATAGCACCCATCATTCAAATAGTGATATTTCACTAAACTTTCACTTTATAGGCATATTGAGAAGCCCCAACACTTATGTAAAAAAAACAAGAAAGATTATTCTACTTTTAGTTATAAAAGACATTGATCTAGTCTTTCTGGTTGGAATGCTAAGCTAGCTACTGGCACAATCATTTGATTTTATCAAAACAATAGTGGGAGATGGTATGAATTTGAACAGAACAGAAGAGGATGGAAACTTTGAGTTTGTCAGATTTGTTTCACCATATTGCAGTTGTTCTTCCACTCCATGTTTTCCTTCCATGTTCATTGGTTCCAACCTTAGAAACAAAACTCTGATAATTTGAAGTTGTGAATTTGTTAAAACTATATTGGAAGACGTTATGAACTTGAAAAAAGTGGAAGCTATGAGCATGTCACGGTTATTTTTCAACAGGCCATGGATTTCCTTCTAATCCTACCCTCTCAAATAATTGGATCCAACCTTAGAAGCCCAATTCCAGTAATTAAGAAGCTGTTTCTATGAAGGGTGCAACCATAGCCATCACAAAGGCAAAAAAGTGAAATCTTGGAGTCTAGACCAGTTTTCTTATGCGTAGTGACCCTCCTTGTTGTCAATGTTTTAAAGATGCTTAAAATTTGCTCTTATGGACTTGGTGTGTTGACAATTAAGTTGTCATTTTTTTACCCTCTTACCTATGCAGAATATACTAAAGAGAACCCAAAGATAATGACAAAATGCTCTCACCATTTCCACCTTGGTTGCATTTATGAGTGGATGGAAAGAAGTGATAGCTGCCCGGTCTGTGGCAAGGTAACTTGTTTTGCTTTATTTTGTTTAAACTTGCTCATTCAATTTGCAATTTTCATTCTGGAATTATATTAACCAGTACCTTTGCTACCTGAGGAGCACAATGAGTTTAATGTTCAACAGATTTTTATTTTTCTTTTCTGTGCTGCCAAAAACTTAATTCTTTTCAAGACTTTTCCTGCTCCTGTGCATTTGATTAAATTCTTCTTTTGGTTTAACGTAGGGATGCTCATTTCTTGTATGAGTAAATCTAGTTTCTTTTGTTGTTGTGGATAGCAATGACATGTCTTGTTAGCTATATTAAATGATGAATTGGGTGCTTTTGAATGCTGTAGGAGGTGGCTCTATTGCATGATTTTCTTTTGTCTCTGATGACTCCAATTTTATATTACTTAATTGCACTCCATTTTGCACTCAATTTAGAGGGCCAGACATTGCCTTACCTCGCCTTCTGGGTGTTAAAAACTTTTATGCAGTTGAGATTTGAGAGGTTTACAGAAAACCTACTTTTTTGTCCCCTGTTGGCTCATGAAGTATTGAAAAAGACTTTTGGCTATTCTGGCCTTTTACTCAAGTGTCATAGGCAGCAACATGTGGGAAGAAATTGTGAGGTGACGGGGCAGCCATCATTTTGTTGCTTAACAGCCGAAAAAGTAATTAATAAAATTGATACTTAGGATGTGATGTATTCTAGCGCACACCTTAGTAAACTGAAGAGGCTTACAAATTGTTTACCTGGTGCGTATGAAAGGTAGCTGTGCCTCAAGTTAGTTTGCCAGCTACAGGGCATTGAGAAACCACAATTGCAGAAAATTCATTTCTCACATGATTTTACTTTCAGTGATCCCATATCAAATCTGCTGATGCCATGCAAGTCTTGATAGTTTGGATGAAATGTCCATCTTGGTTACTTCTTTTATTTGTTTATACTTGGAATCCACAGGTTTCTGGATGGTAAAAGCTGGTTTACATTGATTTTATCTCAAGATTAGTCGGAAACAGCAATGTAATTTGCACTCTTGTATGTTCCATTGTGAAAGCATTCTTCCGACACATTCAGCATAACTTCTTGCTTGCTACTTCAACATTCAAATATGAAAATCATTGTTTTCTGCTGTTATTAACATGAAAAAGTAGAATGAAGTTTGATATCATGTTTTTCCTGAATCTTTTCTATGTTGACTTAACCAAGTCTTTTGTTTTGATCCTCTAGGTGATGGTATTCGATGAAACGACTTGATCTTGCTTCAAAGGTTAATGTCGTGGATGAAACAAGCTACAGCACGAGTAGAAGGTAAAAGAAGACTGTATAGAGTTCTTTGTGAATACCGCAAGTGTTTGCTGTCTATATTGTAAATGAACGATTGGTCTACATAACAATTGTTACAAAGTACATTCTCTTCCAAAAGCCCGTTAATTTTTTTCTCCCCATCCATATGAATGAAAAATCTGCTTATAGTTACACACGGGGCTTGTAGCTCAGTGGCCTTGGCAGGCTTTGCCCTGCCTGAGTGCCCTGGTTCGAGCTCTCGTGTGTACCCAGCGCTTGAGGGTCTAACTGCTGTGGTCCATCGTGGACTTGTTCCGTCCCCCCTCCCGGGTTCGATCCTCTATGTGCATGCCTGTCACCCCCGCGGTGCCTTACCTGCTTCTGGGCTTGCAGGATGTCCAGTGGACCGTGGGGAATAGTCGTGGTGCGCGTAAGCTGGTCCGGACACCTCACGTGAATCAAAAAAAAAAAAAAATCTGCTTATAGATTCATAAGTTAAAAACATGAATTGATATTTGCTGTGTTTCTATGCCGACGAGGTGTTGTTTTTTGAGGATAGAATTTGGCATAAGACATCTTTTCGCCGAGCTCATATACGTAGTGGTTTGTTAGAGGATTAGAATAATGGAGTGTTTTAACATGCATGATCAGCATTGTCCGTGTACCAGTTTCTTCTTTCGTTCCCTTATGTGCTATGGCCTACCTATTATTCCCAATTCTGAGTTTTGTTTGTTGATCTTGTGATGGAATTCTTAGCTCTTCTCCTGTCCTAGAATCAGGAACGAAGAGTCTTAGTAAAATTGAAGGCATGACTAAATTCAGATCAGTGTGTGCAGTTCCAAGATTATGCAATTTACCAATGATTACCAGTGATCTTATAAAATTCGATTCAAACAAATTTCAAGCAATTTCTTAAAGAGTTCTGCATGCCTGTAATAAGTAGCAGCACCTTCCTCTCTCAAAGGATACAATATTCACATTTGAGGCTGTGTTTGTTTCTCGGGAAGTGATTTTTAAAAAATTATTTTCTAAACTTTTATATGTTTGTCTGCTATTAGAAAAGTTGGTCAACAAAAAATATTTTTTGAAAATCGTGAAAAATTTAGAAATGTCATTATTAAATGATTATATTAAATTTGGTTTTCAAACTTTTGATTGTTATATATATTTTGTTTTGAATATTTTTTTTTCAATTTCATCCCTTATAATTTAATTTTTATATTAACTTTGGTTTTTATTTTTATAATTGTTTTTTGCTTTTTTCTTATTATTTTTTAATTGAAATTTTTTACCTATCAAATTTAGTTCTCATTCTTTTGATTGTTACTTATTTTATTTCAAATAATTTATGAAATGTTAACTATTATTATTTTAATTTCTTCATCTTTTAATTTTTTTTTTAGATTTGATCATTATTATTTTGATTATTATTTATTTTATTTGAGATAATTTATGAAATTATATTTTTTCAATTTTATTCTCATTCAACTTTTTAATTTGTAAGATTTCTTCCTCATTATTTTAATAAACTTGAAAAAAAAAATAAAACGCTAATAAGTTATTTTCCAGCTTATTTTTCATGACATAACCAAATAATAAAAAATGTTTTTCAATTTATTTTTCACTTAACATTGAAAAATAATTCACTTTTTCAGAATTTACTTTTCAAAAGAAAACTACTTTCCAGCAAACAAACGAGGCTTTAGGTTGTAACCATTTAAAACAAGAAAAGGAAAGGACAAGAAAAGAGATGTGAGCGCAATTCCAACATGCATGTGATCTGTCGGTTCAAGAGGCTGCAACAAGTTTTTTTTTTCTTTTTCTTTGTGGTTAAAATGGTTATTCTATACAATGTTTTATGATTTTCTTGATGATAAATAATATCATTGGATATAAATATAAATATATAAATTAAAAATACAAATATTGAACTTAATAGTTCGAAGATCAAGGATTCTTTTGTATGATATTAAAAAAAAAACTAGAAAGGGGATTAGTAAAACATTGTGAATATCATTGGATATAAATATATAAATTAAAAAAATACAAATATTGAACTTAATAGTTCGAAGATCAAGAATTCTTTTGTATGATATTAAAAAAAAAAAACTAGAAAGAGGATTAGTAAAACATTATGAATATCATTGGATATAAATATATAAATTAAAAATACAAATATTGAACTTAATAGTTCGAAGATCAATGATTCTTTTGTATGATATTAAAAAAAAAACTAGAAAGGAGATTAGTAAAACATTATGAATATCATTGAATATAAATATATAAATTAAAAATACAAATATTGAACTTAATAGTTCGAAAATCAAGGATTCTTTTGTATGATATTAAAAAAAAAAAACTAGAAAGGGGATTAGTAAAACATTGTGACCACTTTGGATTTGCATGGTTATTTCAATTTTTTTTTGGTTATTTTTTTTCTAGTTTAATCCTGGCATGTTTTATTAATTTAGAATGGAGACTTATGTATTTTTTTTCTAGGTTTTCATGATTTAAAAAATTGTCTTGTTATTAAGTTGGTTCTTGATTTTAAAAATAAATCAATTTGATTATTTGCAATGAGTTATAAATGATGGGACAAAATTGAAAGTTAGGTGAAGTTGTAGCCTTTTTTTAAAAGGATGACATTTTTATTTTTTAGTCCTTAGTTTCTTTTTTTCTTTTTAGTTTGGCTATTGAACTTTTTTCCCCAACATTCATCATTTCAGTGATTGGTGATTCAGCTTCATGATTTAGTTTATATTTCTTTCTTTCTAGTTATCATAGTCTTAAAAATATCTTGACATTGGTTCTCAATTTTGCAAAAAAAAAAAAAAATTTAATTTTATTGTTTGAGAAAAATAAAAAAATGAGGGGACCAAAATTAAAAACTTGGTGAAATGGAAGCCCTTTAAAAACAAATTGTGTTAGCGCTTTTAAGCTTAGGATTCTATCCAAAATTATTTTTGATCCTTTTAATTTAAAAATTATATGATTTGGTCTAAGATTTTATTTTATTCACATTTAAGTTCTTGAGTTTAACTAAAAAGAGAGAGTTACTGAATTACGATGAAAAAAAGAGAAAGTTATTATTGACCACCACCTAGAGATAAAAAACATCATTCTTGGTGTCAATGGTTTCATTTCACGAGAGGAATGTCATTGAGGTGTTTTTGCCCCTTAACTTGGGGGAAAGGTAAATTGACCTTTGAGAATACTTTTTGAATCAAGATAAATTCTGTGTTTTTTGACCAATTAAACATTGTTTTGAGCTTAGAAATAGATTCATTTATGTTAATAAGTGTGTTTTTCAAGTGTTTTTAGATGAAAAAATACCTTGAAAAATGGTGTTTTTGTGTCCAAAGAGGGGAGAGGAGATTTTCTAGTGATTCTTGATCACCAATTAAACAATTTGGCGAACGTATTTGACACTATAGACAAAACATCACCCACCACTGCAAATAATGTGTCGTCTGGTTTCTTCTTCTTCCTTTTCCTTTTCTTTTCTTTTTTTTTTTCTAAAAAAAAAATGAATGACACATCATTTGTCCATTCAAATAATAATAATAAAAAAAATTAAGCCCAAGCATGCTGGGTCTTTCAAGCCCACATGCCTAGCCCTTCCAAACCCACTTGCCTGACTCTTTTTTGCCTTTGTTTTATTTAAAATTTATTTGATGTAAAATTAACTATATATATATATATATATTGCTTTATTAATTTCTTAAATTAATTTAATATATATTTCAGCTATTATTTTTTAAAGTACCATTAAAATCTTATTTTGTTTTCATATTAGATTATAGATGTTTTCTTTGAAATTTTGGTATGCATTCTTTTTTTTTTTTACAAACTATTATATTTTTTTACAGAAAATACTCCATTGCTTTCTTGCAAGTGACTATCTTTATTATTATTATTTAATTAAATAAAATATAATTTTTTTTAAAAAAACTAAAGTAGTTGAACCAAGACGGGTTCATGACTTGGGTTACATTTTTGATGGGTGAATCTAGGTTAATTTGTGTCGACCTAATATATTTTTGTTTTAATATTTAAAAAACAAAAACAAGTTTGTTTTCTATTTTTAATTTTCTTACTAGAAACATGAATATTTGTTTCCGTCTGTGGTGGATGATTGCCTTAATGAAACTTCTCCTGCGCATTAAGAGATTGCACATGGCTTCGACCCAAGGGCGGAGCCATGTTGAAGGCTCAGGTGGGCTATAGCTCAAGTCAAGATTTTATCAATATTTTTGTTTGTATTAATAACTCATTTGTTTGGCGGAAAGTGATTTTTTAAAAAACTACTTTTCAATTTTTCTTATATTTGTTTGTCATTAGAAAAATTGATCAACGAAAAACATTTTTCAAAAGTGAAAAATTTAGAAATATCATATTATTGGCTGATTATAACAAATTTGGTCTTCGAACTTTTGATTGCTATATATTTTTTTTTGAATCTTTTTTTTCAATTTCATTCCTTAGAATTTGATTTAATTTGATTTTTATTTTAACTTTGGTCCTCATTTTTATATGATTGTTATTTGCTTTTCTCTTATTAATTTTTTAATTGAAATTTTTTATCTATCAAATTTGGTCCTTATTCTTTTGATTAATACTTATTTTATTTGAAATAATTTATGAAATTGTAATTATTATTATTTTAATTTCATCATCTTTTAATTTTTTTATCTGTTAGATTTGATCTATATTATTTTGATTGTTATTTATTTTATTTGAGATAATTTATAAAATTAGATTTTTTTTTCAATTTCATTCTCATTCAACTTTTTAATTTGTAAGATTTGTTTCCTCATTATTGTAATAAACTTAAAAATAAAATATTAATAAGTTATTTTCCAGTTCATTTTCCACTGAAAAGTGTGTTCCAACTTATTTCTACGATATTACCAAACATCAAAAAATAATTCAATTTCCAAAAAGAAACTACTTAAAAAAAAACTACTTTCTAGTAAACAAACTGGGTCTAATATTAAATAAGTCCAAGTTACATTTAACTAAATTAGCTTTAAAAAATATTTTTTATCCATCAAATCACCCATCCTTTTTTTTTAATTAAAATCTATATTTTTTGAGTTAAGAGAGCCAAAGTCGAAAATTGTATCCCCCTCATGCTAGATTACTTCTTGTTTCCCTAAATATTCAACTCATAAAATTTAACAAAAGCAACACACATTTTCTTTCATTTATTGTATGGTTACTATACATCACATAAATTCAACTTAATTTTATCGCAACTACTAAAGCATTGTTTTAAATTTTGAAAGATTCTAAATTTAATCTTCTCCTTGCACATATATAATTTGCTTGCACACAATATAAGATTAACGTACCATATATAAATAGTTCATATGAAATTGACATTTCATATAATATATTTGAATTAAAATTTTATTGTTAATTTCACAAATTCATATACATGAGTTCATAATTAATTTTAAAAAAACAATTTTATATATTTACTTAGTAGCTCAGGACAGAAAAAATTCCGCCGCCTTGCTTAGACCTAACTAGTATAAATCAAACTTTTCTTTTTCTTTCAATCCCATTCAAATATTCTGTAATTAAAACCGCTGGTATGCTGAATTCCAAACAACATATACAAGAGAAAACCGTGCATGGGATTCCCTTCATCCTGAAAACTTTAGAAACTACAAAAAAACAACGACCACCAAATTATGTTTTGAATAATTATTTCATGATGAATAGTTCAAATCCATTTAAGTCAGCTGCTTCTTCACCAAATGTTGGGAATAGAGGATATGTAGATGTTGCTTCTTTCAAAGTAAAACTTTTGGGATAAATAGAACAGAGGGACGAATAAACTACCACTGAAAGAAACTGCATATCTTCTCGCGTCGAAGGTGATGACTATGACTTTTATATATTATTGACAAGGCTAAGATGGTTGGTGCTGTTACTGCTCCGGTCTCTAGCAACTCAGCTGCAGATACTGTTCCAGCGAACAATTGTGGAAAGAGTTTGCAAAATGATATTTCTATCGAAATACGGGCAGTGCATGGTGGCTACGCGCAAGCAGCAACGTAATTCTAGAGCTAAAAGCCACAGATTCTGGGAAATCTTATAAGCTACTGATTTGAATCTCTTCATATTAAAGAGGCTGTTTCTGGCTAACCCACCTGTTTCTTTCTCTTTGGGTATTGATAATAATGCTAACCAGCATGCATGGTTCAGAGAATTTCAAAGATACTAGCAGTAAAGGCGCGAAATCATGGTGTAAAGAATCCTTTGAACTTTATCATCATCACTGACGGTGAATAGCTTGAATTGGGCCCCAGTCAGGATGATACTGATTTTGTTCCAGCTACGACTGGTATGGATACTGATAATGGTGATGTTTCCATTATGGGAGACACTGTGCACTTCTTTGATGATTTATTTTTTCTTATGCTCCTCCTTTTCTCCATTAATAATTTCGTTCTTGAAACTCATATTGCCTACAAAAGGGCTGCTGAGGTGTCATCTTCTTTAGGCTTTGTCAAGGTTGATGCTGCTGCTCTTTCTTGTGGCATTGGGCATTATGGAAATCTCAGCATGTTACTATCTGAGTGCTGCATTAGCGTCAATGGTGTCTCTCTCTCTATGTTCAGGGCTTTCTTCGATGGCAAGGCGTGGGTTTGTGGGCTGTATATGCTAGTCCTTCTATGGCGGCTAGGGATAATTTGTGGAACGGCCTGTTCAATTTGGCTACATCAATATTGCCCCCTCGAAGCTAATCGGAGATTTTAATGGTTATTACTTGAGTATTCATGAGAAGCGTGATGGCACTTTCTCTCTTGTAGCAGGGCTGACAAATTCAAGAGACAAGCGGATAGCTGCGTAGTCTCATTGACTTTAGGTTCAAGGATGGCAGTTTTACATATGCTAAAAAATGCAATGGTCAGACTTGATCAGCTATGGTCTTCCTTATCCGGCCCGAAGCCTCAGTTCATCATTTACTAAGACACAACTCGGATCGTAGTCGTATTCTGTCATCTCTGTCTAGAAGTATCCCTGCTAGAGAAATCTGGCCCTTTGATATCCTAGCTGCATGGATGCAGCATGCCGACTTCAAACAAATCATTAATGATGCTCGGCGTGCTAATGATAGTTCAATTGTTGACGCTATTGATTCTATTACTGATGCAACGAAAGATCTCCCTGAGAAGATTTCTAGCAATGTTGATTTGTACTTTAAGAGGAAGAGCTGCTTACTTTATCGCATTAACGGGATTCAGAAATATCTTATAATTAAGTGACGCAGACATCCCTTATTTATAATAATTTTAATTCTTTATAGAAAAAAATTCCTAATTAAAACTTTCTTTAATAGAATCCCTATAATTTTAGAATTTCTAAATAGTAAAATACTAATTAAATTAAAATTTCTATACTAAAAAAGAAATAAATAATTAAAATTCAAAATTAACTAGAAAAATAATTAAAATAAAAAAACAATAACTTCAAGCTTCATATTAAATGGTTTTGGGTTTCTTCACGGGCTTCTTTTAATGCTTGGGCTTATAAATCTGGTCCATAAACTCCTTGGATAATTGTTTTACATTAGTCTTCCTCACTTGAAAAAAACTCTTCCTCCAGTTATATGTTAGAAATTGACCTCTTACACTTCAAAGAAACAAATACTTCGAATTTAATATTGTATCTAACTTATTCACCAAGTAGCATGTCTTTAGCCCGTGTACTTTAAAATTTAATTTATGGTGCATGTATAATAAGAAAAAAAATCCACGTATGATGTTATACTTTTTGTTCTTATGAAGTCTACTTGTAGTTTCTTTCCATATCTTTCTACTTCAAACTAGAGCTCATCATCATCTATATCCTCAAATACTTCAACAATTGTATTTAAAGGAACACCAAAATAATCTTTCATAATATCTCCAGAAGACTTGTAAGAAATTACCGAGTTCATCATGTCTTTGTTTGGAAGATCTTCATCATCATATAAATCTTCATCATCATCTCCATCAAGTTCGTATAGAAAATCCTCATCATCGAAAGGTCTTGCTCATATTGACCTTTAATCATGTTGATAGATTTCTGTCTCCTGGGTTGGGGTTGTTTATCTTGATCTAAAAAGGTCCTATGAACTCCATCAAGTTCATTTTCACCAACACCCTTCACATAGACAAATTGTTGTCTAGGTGGAATTTCAGGAATAGGTCTAAGTTAAGGTTAGCCTCGAGGTAAGTCTCCAAACACGTTCATCTCCTCTTTGTGATTCCTGCTTGTGCCTCCCATCAGCTAAAATAAATCTTCTTCATCATATGAATAACAGTAGCAATACTAACCACACGGATTTACACGAATCAGTTCGGTGGCAAGTTGGTCGCGGGCTTCATCCTTGACGCGTGCCTTTCTTTTTCTCCAGGTGTGCAGCCCTAGTGCCTCAGGCCTGGATGTAAGCTCATCAAATCTGGTGTTGATGTCACCAAACCCAGTTTGCACTTGTTTCTCTAAAGTTGCTATCACCATTGAATAAAGATCTACCTTATCCTAAATAGTTTGCATCTCCTAATCACCATTACAGAGATGGTTTCCACCAACTTTCCCACTATTCTCTTTATGGTTCTCCATGTATCAAGATATTGACCTGATCTAATACTACATGACATAGCATATAACAAAGATAAAATTAGAGTTCTCAAGCTCTAAGGTCACAAACCTAACTGTACAGAAATCTAGAGAAAATTCTCTAGTATTTTTTATTGAATCTGAATAATAATCTGAATCTTCTAAAAATAAAGACATCCCTTATTTATAATAGTTCTAATCCTTTCTAGAAAAGAATTTCTAATTAAAACTTTTCTTAATAGAATCCATGTAGCTTTATGATTTCTAAATAGTAAATTACTAATTAACTAAAATCCCTAAACTAAGTAGGAGAAATAATTAAAATTCAACATTAACTATGAAAATAATTAAAATAAAAAAACAATAACTTCAAGCTTCACATCGGATGGTTCCGGGTTTCTCCTCGAACTTCTTTTCATGCTTGGCCTTCTAAATTTGGTCCATAAACTCTTGAGCTATTTGTTCTACATTTGTCTCCCCTACTTGAGAAAAACTCATCCTCAAGTTATCTGTCAAAAATCGACCTCTTATACTCCAAAGAAACAAATACTTCAATTATAATATTGTACCTAACTTATTCACAAAGTAGCATGTTTTTGACTTGTGAACTTCAAAATTTAATTTATGGTGCGTGTGTGATAGGGAAAAATCCATATATGATGTTATACTTCTTGTTCTTGTGAAGTCCACTTGTAGTTCTTTCCCATATATTTCTATTTTAAACTAGAGTTCATCATCATCTATGTCCTCCAATACTTCAATTGTTGTATTTAAAGGAACACCTTAATAATCTTCTGTAATATCTCCAAAAGACTTGTAAGAAATTACCGAGTTCTACATGTATTTGTTTAGAAGATCTTCTTTATGCTATAAATCTTCATCATCATCTCCATCAGGTTCACATGGAACATCCTTGTCATCAAAAGGTTCTTGCTCATACCGACCTTTAATCATGTTAATCGATTTTTATCTCCCGGGTTGTGGTTATTTATCTTCATATGACAAGGTCCCATGACCTCCATCAAGTTCATCTTTACTAACACCCTTCACATAGACAAGTGGTTGTCAAGGTGGAATTTTAGGAATACGTCTAAGGTAAGGTTGACCCTGAGGTCAGTCCACGTTCCTCTCCTCTTTGTGATTCCTGCTTGTGCCTCTCATCAGCTAAAATAAATCTTCTTCATCAGATGAATACTCGTAGTTATACTAACCATGAGGATTTATATGAACTGATTCAGTGGCAGGTTGACATGATTTGCATGAACTGATTGAACTTTCCATGATTAATATTTAGGCCGGTGTTATGACTTGTCTAGTATGTTGACGAGATAACTTTCACAAAATATCCTACAAAACAAGTCTTTTATTGGAATAGAGGATCCTTCAATGAATAAATCGGTAAATGTAGAATGAGAGGAGTATGTTGAGCATGAAAATTTAGTAATGAAGAATATGAACAATGTAGTATGTGAGCAGGAGCAGGAGTGTAGGAGTAGTAGTGTGGCTTTGTGACATTGTATGCTTTACTTTGTGTTTCAAGTTCTGTTGTGAGGATTTATTTTTGTGTTGTGTTGTTTCTCATGTTAACTTATATAGTGACTTGAGGTATTTATATACCTCGATCATGTGAAGTTACATCATAAAGAGTGAGAAATGATGAAGAACTATCTCATGGTGAGTAAAGAATGAGTTGTTGATTATTGTACCATTGATGAAAATGTTGGTGCTTATTATTGATTGTGGTGCCTCTTGTCATTAATGAAGAGATTGATGCTTTTGTTGTGTAAAGAATTTGGTGTGTGCCACAAACACTAATCAATGGTTTGAAGGTGCACCATAAAAATTAGATGTGTGCTCATGGGTGGTGCATAAACTTCTTGGAACTTAAAAAATACGTTGAGGTATATGCACATGAGCGGTACTTGTTCAAGACATATAAAAGCATGGCAGTCATCTTGTTTCAGGTTTGAACCAAATAGCTTAGTGAGTAGTTTGGATGGAAGATGTTAGGTTGTTCGGGTTTGGCCCGAACAATTTGAAGGGGTGAGGTCATTCGAGCCTAACTCAAATGGCTAGGATTAATAATAATAATAATAATAATTTTTAAATTTTTTTTTGGTGTACCATCACTAAGTACTCTGATTTCTTGATTAATATTGAGGATGAATTATTAAATGATTATAATAAAAATTTAGCTCGAGAGGAGATAATATGGTTCTAAAAATCTCATATTGAATGGCTAAAAGTCGATGATTGTGTTACAGGTTTATTTCATTCGCACACTATAGCTCACAGGAAACAAAATCAAACTGAAAGGACGAAGTTGAATGGTGGTTCTTAGTGAAAAACTACCTTGATGCTCCTAATATTTTAACACGATAACACTTTTGTCTTTATCTTTTTAAAAATTACACTTTATAGCTAGATTTAAATTTTAGTGAAAATACAAAAATATCCCCAACTTGATTTTTTTCCCTTTCCTTGATTTCCTCTTTTTTCATTTTCTACTGTTTTTCTCTTTCTGCTACTTTCTCATCTCCTTATCCCCTCTCTCTTCATCTCTTTTTTTTTTTTAATTCAAAACATCCCATCTCCTCTTCTCTCTCTAAATTTAGGTGGATTTTTACCCTTCTTGAAAAAAAAAAGGTTTCAAAATTGAAAATATAATTATAGTTACTTCTTGGATCTAGCAATTGATGCCACTTTAAGTTGGAGTGGATCTTGATCAAGAGGGTTGTGGGAAGTTCCTTGTAATTATGCAAAATTTACCCATATATCAAATTACGAGACATAACAAAAATACAGATATAATAACTCTCTCTTATTCAAGCAAATGATAATTCATTGTCCTCATAATCTACCTTGCTAGCATTATGAATTTTTAAATTTGCAGTTGAGTTTGTTTCTAATTTCTTCTTGATTCGATATATTAAATATTTGTTTTATTTATAATTAAATTAGTTAACACTTTTTTTGAGGATTTTTCTTCTTGTTTAAAGAACTACATCATATAAAAGATAAAAGGAATTGTTAAAGAAAAAATAGTTGTACTATAGTGCGATAGTTGCGACCAATTCTTTGTGGGTTTTATATAAATACAATAAAAGAATATATGAAAAGGATAATGTTATTGTTTTTATAGAGTTTATTTGAGAAAGGCTACAAACTTGTTTATGGTGGAACTGAGAACCTTTTAGTTTCGGTGAATTTGAAGAACAAGGTACAAGGATGTTTGATTTATCTTGTTTGACCACTTGAAAGAAGTGCTCGTACAATGTTTGATTTATCTGGCGAATGGTGCATGATGCTTTTCTTATAGGGTACATCCCTCATTCTCTTGTAAAAACTCTTACTGTTTTAATTCCTAACGAAAATTATTCTTTAACTTATAGTTAAACTCGTCCTATCATCTCATGTAATATAGTCTACAAGCTTCTTACCAATGTTCTTGTTTAATGAATTCGCTTTCTGTTGGATGGTTTGATTATCCTGAAGCAAGCTAGCTTCATTTCTGGTAGAAAAGCTTCTGACAATATCTTCTTTGCTTAAGAAGATCTTCATAATATTTGTGCCATGAAAAGGAGTTATAGAGGCATGGTAGTGAGAATTGATCTAGCTAAAGCGTATGATCATATAGATTGGAGATCTTTGAAACTACTCTTGATGAGTTTGGCTTTCCTCCGTATATTATAACTCTTATTATGAATTGTGTTAGTAGCACAACTCATTATCTATAATATGGATTTGTCAATGTAATACCCTAAACTAAATTTATATATAATTTTATTTTAGACTAAGTAGAAAAAAAATAGGGCTATGTAGTCCTCTCTCTCTCTCTCTCTCTCTCTCTCTCTATATATATATATATATATATATATATATAAAAAGATGGTACCAGAGATTATATTTACTTTAGTTTTATAAACTTTATGATAGTCTAAAGAAAGAAAATTATGAGAGTCACTTGTCCTTTGATAGGTGCAGAGAAAAGAAGTGAAGTGGGATTGAAGTTCCATATATAGGTTGCTGGAGCTTAGATTTTGAACATTGGTTATTAAAGCAAGAGAAGTAAATTTACACACACTATTAATTTTAAACAGAATAAATATTTTTTTAATTGTACATTTTCTCTACTATAGATATTACACTCTTTAAAAGAAGATCAAACACTTGATATGTTTAAATTGATTTGTTTATATGTGAAATTGTTGAGTGCATGATACAAATTTTTTGTAAGAATGTTTTATAAACTGGTTTATGAAAAAAAAATATTTTGGAATGGATTTGCAAATGGTTGTATAATGACTCTTAGATAGCTATGAATGATGTAATGACCTTTGGTGAGTGGGCGACACAAGAACTAGTTCTAATGTCTCATTAATGGGTTACAATAATTAGCAATGACCCCTTGTCAACAAGTTACAATAGTTGATCAAGAATAATCGACTAATGATCTGGTCACAAGTATAATATGACTATAACAATTTGATTTGAGAGTAAGGTCATGTTTATGAGATTGAATGCCAAGAAAAAACATGTATTGATTACTATTTTTACGACATGTTTTCTGAACTATGAAATATTAACATTTTTTAATTATTTTAAGTTGTTGTTTTATTGTTAGCAATGCAAAAATATATGTATTTATGAAACTTGTGCTAGGATGGGTAGTGCTTATGAAGCTTTACTTGCGAAACTATGGTTTCTTTACCCTTTTATTATTCTTCTCTAGACAGATAGATGATTAAAGTAAAGGTGTTAGTGATTCTTGAGCTATAGAGTTTACATTCTAGTTATAAAAAGGGCTAAAAATAAGTTAAATAATCCTATTTATACTAGGTAAAACTTCATAAATAAGGCTAGAAAAATAACAAAAAGTTCTAAATAAAATAAAATAAAAATCCAAAATCTACTAGGAAAATATTGCAAATTTTGAATAGAAAATTCTGAGTTTTATAAAAAATCCTTACCAACATGTGATTGCTACAAAATTTCAAATCTATAGGAAATAAAACCTTTAGAATCTTCTTAAAAAATCATAGTCCAATCAAATAGTTGGATCAAAAGTTATATCTATTAACATAAAATAAAACATTAGGAAAATAATCCCAATCCATATGCCTCAAGCCCAATAGCCAACTCCTTTCTTTGTATGGATTATATTAATTAAAGCTTGATCATTCCTTGTTGTAATCTTGATGCTTGACTTAACTTAAATATCTTCAATTATCCCACTAAATGTCTTTTTAATCTTCTTAGCCATTGATCTTGTAATTGGTCCAATTATCACCTTTACCTCTAATGGATCATTTGGTGATACTTATTGATTGTTATCATTCTTTTTTTTTTTCAAAATGATACGACCTTGAGTCATCATCTACATCAAATAGTAAAAAATCATAAACATTAAAACCAATACCAATTCTATACTCAATAGGAAGATCCATTTTATATTTATTGTCATTGATTCGTTCAAGAAATTGGAATAGGACCATCTCTTTTAGGATGTAATTTATACCTCCTATGGGATGAAAATCTTCCCTTTCTCATATGCATCTAAACCGCTTAAAATTGGTTCAAAGACAATATGCCTATGACCTTTGTTAGATTTAGATGCATATTGTTCGTTATTTTTATCCATATATTGTTGAAAACTCTCATGAAATGTCTTCACCATATTTGCTTTTCTTTTTTCATCAAGACTAACCCTTTCATTAACAATTAAAGGAATCAAATTTAAAGGGGTTATTAGATTAAAACTATAAACAATCTCAAATGGTGAACGATTAGTAGTACAATACACAATTTTATTATATGTAAACTCTATAAATGAAAAATATTCTTCCTAATTTCTCAAATTCTTTTAAATTAAATTATGTAATAAAGTAGTTTAAAGTTCTATTTACTTCTTCTATTTGACCATTCATTTGTGGATGACAAGTAAAATAATAACTTAGTTCCGAACTTTACCTATAAAACCTTTCAAAAGTAATTAAGGAATTTAACATGTCGATAGGAAACAATGCCTACATGAACACCATAAAGTGATACTATCTCCCTAAATAATAAATCATAAATATTGGTTGTATTATCATGTCTATGACATTATATAAAATATATCATCTTAGAAAACATATTTACAACAATAAAAATCAAATCCCTACCTTTTCTTGACCTAAGTAAACCTAATACAAAGTCTATAAAAATATCTACCTAAGGTTCTTAAAGTATATGCAAAGAAGTATATAACCTATGTGGTAAGACCTTAGATTTAGCTTGCTTACACATGATACATATATCACACACATTTTGTACATCACATTTCATTTTAGGTTAGTAAAAGTGTTCATGCAAAACTTCTAAAGTCTTCCTAACACCTAAATGTCATATTAAACCAACCTCATGAGTTTTACACACAAGCAATTCATGCATATGACTATGAGGCATACCAAGTTTATTCTCTCTAAATAAATAACCATCAATTCTATAAAACTTACCATAGGCTGACTTCTCATAAACTCATACACATTAGCAAAATTATTATCATTAACATATAAAGCTTTAACATACTCAAAACCTAATAATTTGAAATTTAAAATAGATAGTAAAACCTACCTCTAAGATAATGCATCAACCATTATATTATCCTCACCTTTCTAGTACTTAATAATTTCAATGAACTTTACCCACTTGGCATGCCTTCTATTCAAATTACATTGTCCCTTCAAGTGCTTCAGCGACTCGTGATTCGAATGGATAATAAATTCTTTTGGCCACAAATAATGTTGCTAAGTCTTTAAATTCCTTATCAATGTATAACTCTCCTTGTCATAAGTCGTGTAATTTAATGCTATTTCACCAAGTTTTTCACTAAAATAGATAATTATTCGCTTCTCCTGCATTAAAACAACTTTAATACCTATTCTTGAGGTATCACACTCAATCTCAAAAGCTTTAGAAAAGTAAGGTAATGCTAATAAACATGTTAAGCATAGAATTCTTTTAATCAAATTAAATGCAATAAACATGTTAAGCATAGAATTCTTTTAATCAAATTAAATGCATTCTCTTGCTCAATATAGATTTCTTAACAACTTCTGTAAATGATGCGACTAGTGTACTAAAATATTTAACAAATCTTATATAAAAATTATACTAAAATATTTAAAAAATCTTATATAAAAATTAGTCAAACCATGAAAGCTTCTTACATTAGTAATTGATTTAGGTGTGAGCCATTCATGGATAACCTTCATTTCTCCTTCATCCATCTCTATACCTTTAACATATAAAAGAAAAACCAACTTTTTCCATGCAAAATTACACTTTTTTAAAATAACATATATGTTTTCATTCCTTAAAGCATTAAACATATATCATAAATGTTCAATATGCTCATTTATACTTTTATTATATACTAAGATATTATCAAAATAAACAACAACATATTTGCCTATAAATACATGTAAAACATATTTCGTCAATCTCATAAATGTGCTAGGTGTACTAGTAAGACTAATCGACATGACTAACTATTCGTACAAACCATAAATAGTATTAAAAGTAGTTTTTATTCATCTCTTTCTTTCATTATAATATGATGATATCAATTTTTCAAACCAATCTTAGTAAAAACACATGAACCATACAATTCATCTAACATGTTATTTAGCATAAGAATCAGATGTCTATACTTTACCTTAATGTTGTTGATAGCACAACAATTAACACACATCCTTTAAGATCCATCATTCTTAGGTACAAGTAACACAAGAACCACACATGAACTCATACTCTCTCTTATATAACCTTTAGACATAAGCTCCTTAATTTACCTTTGAAGTTTCTGTCTTCTCAGGATTACTTCTATAAGTTGGTCAGTTATGAATCACAACTCCATGTATAATATCAACTTGATGTTGCATTTCCTTTAATGATGGTAAACTATTAGGAACATCTTCAGGAAACACATCATCAAATTCATGTAACAAGAAAACAACAACACTAGGAATAAAAGGATCAAGTTTATTAGCATTAAAATATGCCTCTTTATATAAAAGTATAAACATAGGCTAGTTAGTACAAAAGCCACTCTTGATCTCACTTTCTTTTGCATAAAAACTCATATGTTTCGTTGTTTTCCCCTCATCACTCTTTTCTATTCTATTTTTTTCACTCTATTTTTCTCTCCACTTTTGACTAACTCTCTATTTTTTCTCTTAGCCGAATTTGACTTTTCTCTTCTCTCATGACTCACAACCAATTCTGTATTTTCACTACCCTTGATCTCACTTTTTATTTTCAATTTCAATTGGTCCTCGTAAATGTATTTTGGTGATAATGGTATAAGAGTCATGAATTCCCATCTTTCACAAATAAAAACCCATTCTTAAATCCATCATGTACAACCCTCCTATCAAACTACCACAACCTCTTTAATAATAAATGACCTGGATATATAGGAAAAACTTTATCATTATATCTTCCAATAAAAAATAAAACCAAAACCTATTTATTCACCATATTTATTTAACCACTAAAGTCTAAAAGGAATACGGTGTTTTGTAGTATTTTGATTCAACTATAGTGGTAGCTATATTAGCATAACTCTTACCACCTTTAATCATACTACATACCTTATTATTAATATGACATCTTGTATGAAATATATTCTCCCCTTATTGCTCTAAATCATATTTCTTGACTTGAACATTCATTTCTCACCTAATCATAAACAATTCACCTTTAATTGGATACTCTACATCATCATCACTAGCATCCTCAAGTGGTAACATCTCCTTATCATTGCTATCACTTTTAGTTTCAACCTCTCTATGATCACATAAGATCATAAGTCTCTTTGTTTAGATATTGAGAAGTTATGTGACCTATTTTCTACACATAAAAAAATTTAATATCATGATGATGAAGTGTTTAAGAATAACACTTACCTATAATATTGGTGAAGACTTCTTTCTTACTCTTATGTGGTTCAGTTTTTACTTCTATGTTTGGCTTGGTTTGGGCAAACCTTTTCTGCCTTCAATTTTGCCTCCAAATAAAAATAAAAAAAATCAAATTATGAATTTTTCGTGAACTACCCTTTCTCTTAAGTTTCCGTTCTATCTTTGTAGCTATATGCAACATCTCTTCCAACTCTATATATTATTGTAACTCAATAACATTCACTATCTTATGGTTCAAACCATTCAATAACCTAACCACGATAACTTCTCTATCCTTTATCACATTCACTCAAATCATAGCTACCTCTATTTTTTTAAGGTAGTTCTCTACACTTTTAGAACCTTGAGTTAAGTTTTGTGACTTTTGATACAACTCCAGATAATAATGACCATGAATAAATTTCTTTTCTCACGAATCCTCCTCCTGCTCTAAATAAATTACTCCCATCAAATAATTGAATAATCAATAAATTCAATCATAACTAATCTTACCTTTTTCTCTTTTGAATAGTTATGACAATAGAAGATCAACCCCATTTTCTTCTTCCATTATAAAAATGCTTCTAAATAACTCCTCTCTTGAAAAGTAATAGGCATCTTCATCTTAATACTCCCAAGATTTCTCTCGTGAAACCCAACTAAAATTGGGTATTACCCTTATTTGGTACTAAAAGTATTATCACTTTTAGAAGTGTCACGCTCAGAAATGAACACACATATACCAAGTATTATCTTTTTTTGGTACTAGAAGTACTGGAATTACATATGGACTCATACTTTCTCTAATGTACCCCTTAGATATCAACTCCTCCATTTGTTTTTGGAGTTCCTAGTCTCTTCAGGGTTACTCCTATAAGCTGGTCGATTAGGTATAGATGATTATAGAACAAAATTAATTTAATGCTTAATTCCTGATAAAAATCAAGTCAGGTTCGAATTTAACTTTAAAATATCTATTGACCAGTTTTGTGAGATAAGATATATCTCTTAAACCGTACATCAGAACGAGCTGATATTTTACAGAGAGATACTAGACACATGAGAATATATTTTGGTAATTTATTAGTTTAAATAGAGTTCAAGAACATATTATTTCATATGGTCAAAGTTACTAGAAACATCTTGTTAAATCTGCCAAACTAGACTTTTATGTACTGTTTGGGACATATTTGGAGCTATAGGTAAAAATTTTATGCGATTCAAGTTAGGATGAAAATTATACATCTTAAGCTTTCCAACCATATATGGATGGCTCTATAATTCATCTAGAAGAGAGAGAATGACATGTTCAAAGTCAAGACTAAAAACCTACCAATAATGTGCGAAAATTGGAGATTCGGGCTACATAGAGGAATTTTGGCATGAAGACTTTGTTTTTATTATCCTATTTTATTTATTTAATTTTTAATAATTATTTTTAATTTGGGTTTGTTCTAGCCCATTAGCCATTGTTTAGGAGTTTATTTCATTATTGGACTTATGTTAGTTGATTACTAGTTTAGGCCCATTAACATGCAACCCAAAAGGAGTCCATTAGGGTTAGTTACTGGAGGCTATATTATGTTTTTTTAGTTGAAAATTCCAGCAGTAAGTTGGAGAATAAATGTGAGTTTTCCTTTTGTTTGTTTGTTTGTGGCAAAACAACCTTTATTTGTAGGGACAAATATCGTACATTGACTTATCGAAGATTAACTAGCTTCATGACATTATTTGTATACTTAGGGTTTTTAGACACAAGGTTATCTCTGGGTCCAACTTCTTTTCCAATACCTCTAGTTTTTAGATACAGGGTTACCTTTCGGTCAAAGTTCTATCAAACCTGATTTTTGACTTTCCTGGTTGCTACTTCGATAGGGGTTGCTTGACCAAATGATCAAGAGGCTCGTATCAATTACCTTTATCAATGGCAATCCACTTGGGATTTCATTTGGAAAGATAGCATTGAATTCTTGTAAAATAGATTTAATAACACTAGGAACACAAGATTTCAAGTCATCAAAGTTTATGTATGCCTTTTTTATACACTAGGAACACAAGATTTCAATGCATTTAAAAAAAGAAAGCATGTTTAATATTATCAGATTTTGCAAAATAATTAAGGTGTTTCTTAAATTTTTTTACACTCTTATTTTCTTACCATGTTTTTCTTTTCTCTAATCATTTTTTATCCATGGCATCTACCCTCTTTTTTTTTCTCATTCTGGCCGAAACTCTATTCCTTTTTTTTAATGGTAGAAACTGTACCCCCTTTATTTTATAACTCAAGGCTCATTTTATTTTCATTCTTCCTCATAATTTTACCATGGTTTTTTGTTTGAATGCTTTCAAAAGTTGCCTTTTGCTTCAACTTCAACTCATCTTCAATTACTTGCTTAGGTGTCAATGGTGCAAGTGTGTAGGTTCTTCCATCCTTTTCCAAAGAATACCTGTTTTTAAATTCATCATGCTCGATTTTTTTTTATCAAATTGCCAAGGCTTTCCTAATAACAAGTTAGTAGCATGCATAGAAATAACATTACATAACACTTCATCTTTATACCTACCCACTAAAAAAAGGAATTAACACTTATTTATTCACCTTTAACTACACCACTATCATTCAACAATTAAAGCTGATAAGGTTTTTCATGCTTAATAGTATTGAGATTCAACTTCTTAACCATGATAATACTAGCAACATTAGTACAACTATCATTATCAATGATCATACAACATACTTTATTATTGAATAAGCATCTAGTATGGAAGATGTTCTCCCTCTGTTGCTCCACACCATCATCTTTAGCCTAACACAAGTAATGACCTTCTGACTACCAAAGCTTCTTTAACAAACTCCAAGTCACTAACATCCTCTAGTGGTGGCTTATCATCACAATTAGACTTCTCACTAGTAGATTCAACCAACCTATCATCTTTTATAACCATAACCCTCTTATTTGGACATTCTAATGCATAGTGTCCTAAACCACAACTAGTATCATGTTTTCACTGAGGTTGGGTTTTGGTTTTGACCTTACAATCATTGGCCAAAACTAGCTTTTTTTAGATGAAAGGTTTAACAACTTTCTGTCCAACCAACTGCTTCAATGGCATATTATGCTCTCTTTTGTAATTCAACTTCTAACTAAAAAAAGAACCCATAAAACCACCTGGGTGTGCACTACCTTTTCTTTTCATCTGTTTCTCTACTTTTATAGTCAAATACACAAACTCATCTAAATCTATTTAAGGTTGTAGCTCCACTATATTAGCTATGTCTTTATTCAATCCATTTAAGAACCTAGATATTGTAACTTCCTTCTTTTTAACTACATTAGCTCTAATCATAGCAACTTTTAAATCCTTTTGATACTCCTCAACACTCTTATGACCCTCAGTAATAGTCTGCATTTTATTAAATAATTCCCTATACTAATGCTTGGGAACATATCTTTCTTTCTCATAATTGCTTTCAACTCATCCCATATTCTTACAGGTCTTTCTCCATTCCTTCTTTTATCCTTCACTAATTTGTCCCACCAAACCATGGCATAATCAGTAAACTCCATAATAACTAATTTGATCTTCTTCTTTTCAGAATACCTACGGATATAAAAAATCATCTCCACCTCTCTCTCCCATTCCAAATAAGCTTCTGGATCTACTTTTCCTTGAAAGGCTAGAATTTTCATCTTAATACCACCCAAATTCCTATCTATATCACTATAGTGATTAGAACTACTCCTATGATCAAATTTCACCCTTGGCCGATTACACCCTCTCCTTGGCCGATCCTTATAAAGACTATCTTTGTGTACGAAACCTATTACCATGGATAAACTTATCATCTTTAGCCTTTTCATCAATTTTTTTAGCTATACTTTAACCAAGTGGTGATACAACTTTCTTTGAGCCTTCTTTAGTAAACTTACCCTTTTTACTAATGCTTCTAAATCCAATATAAACTCCAGTCTCAAATTTATCAAATTGACTCAAAATTTTCCCAAACACTATCCATGTATTATCACGATTCAGAGTTGAACTTAGATTTTTCAGGCTTTTCACCCTTCTTCTGGGCAACACTTTTAGCAGGCATTTTTTTTAACTTTCAAGAAACCGTTAGATGAAATAAAAATAATACCTCACTCACTCGTGTTTCACATAAATTTATAGGCTTTTCACTCTAATATATTCACTATGCCTTTTTCCACACAATTTTTCTTAGCTTCAGTTCTTAACGAAACTAACACTTATCAACCAAATTTTACACTGATCTTATAATATAATTATGAAAAGACTCAGGAATCAAGAAAATTACAAAACTAGCAAAAGAAAACTACGAAGATAAATTTACAAGTAGTAATGTAAATTCATGCTAATATAATGATGATTAGAAGACACAAATAAAAATCAAGAAACAACTAACACTAGCAAGAATTATTAAGAAAATAAAGATGAAATCAAGAAAAATAAAGAAATAACTAATCAACCCAATTTATTAAAGAAACTCAATCAAGAATGAATAAAGATTCAAGATTCAAGGTTTAACCAACTTGTCCAAGGATCAAAATTTAATGATGTATATTCAGGTAACCCTTGAAATTTCAAAACTTTTTTTCAATTTTTTATAGACTTTTGGAAAACTCAACAAATTTAATGGTATTGCAATATGCTTTTTTAAAGATATTGATTACATGAATCAATCAAGAAAATCAAGAACACACAATATTAGAGTATGCATTTGACAATTATCAAGAAACACAAGAAATAGTTTTTTTTAATCAATAAGCCGAAACTTTATGACAAGTAATCAAGAAAAAAAATAAAGACATGAATTAAAAGGGATATAACCTGAAATTATACCTTGCTCTGATACCAATTTATACAAACCCTAACATAATTTAATTAAATTTACGAGCCCAAGATCTTTTTAATTTAGGCTTAAGATTGAGAATTGAGATTGACACAATGGACTACACACCTTAAGATACCAAAAATATAATAATAACCCTCACACAACACCCTCACCTAGAGATAAGCACAAGAAGTATAAAATCAAAATAAAGATTGGTTAATTATTTGAAGAGTGTAGTTAAATTAAGAACCAAACAAGAAAAATCCCTATTCTCTATGCTTCAATATGCGACAATTAATGTGTATTCCAATACGAAAATCAAGTTTTACAAAAGAATATTTATACTCTTACAAATAAACCCCTAAGATAACTTAATGAGCTCACTTGATCTAATTTGAAATTAAACATAAAATAACCCAAAAACTAACTAAATAACATGGAAATAATAAAATAAACATTCTGAAATTTTATCCTATAGTGCCACCACTACTCTTTGAAGAATAGACTAGGAAATTTTCTTGTCCCAATAATCCTATTTTTGCCGCCACCTTTAGTGTCCAAGGTAGTGTAGGATTTTCCTTCCAATTAAATCCCATTGATAGATTGAACTCCTTGGTGGATTAGACTCCTTGATAGATTATACTTTTTTTGCCCAAATAATTTATGATTTCCTTGTTGGATTAGAAAACACACAATACTTGACAAAACAAGCACAATGATGCCGATTTACTCCTTGGCCTAAACCAATAGTCCTCAATCTTATCTTGAATATGAATCAAATTTATTAAGGCCTTTTCATCCTGGGTTGTTACACTTTTGTAGTCCACCTTAGTCCATATATCTTGCAAAAGCTCATTAAAGTCTTCCTTGAACTTCTTTGCCCTAGCCCTAGCCCTAGTGATTGGGTGTACTGGAACTATTAATGGATCCTTTAGTATGGGTTCGATCGCATCAGATGAACATGCGCATTTCATTCTACAAAAAAGCTAATTGGTCATTGCGGGAGCTACACGAGATCTAGGTGGCCCAATTGGATTTTCTAGGCTTTTCTGATTTTTTTATGCTCGAAGGTCGATTTCATACCCCTATACAAATATTTTGTTATTTATGTGTTTGATTTTGTGTATTTTGATATTTTTGTGTACGAATATGATTTGCATAAGTTGCATGAGTCCAAAATGTTTTAGTAACAAGTATTCTCATAAAAAAAAGCTTAAAAAAAGAGAAAAAAATAATGTACCACACATTATTGCCTTTGCAATTAACTACAAATTACATATCAATTTCTACCTCGAAAACATACACTTTCCATTAGCAATAATAATGATAAGGTACTATACAATTTAATTACCTTAAGGATATCTAAATAATTAAGAAGGCAAGGAAGTGCCAATCCATTATCTTAACTCTTGTTATCTAAGCTCTTAAGAAGTAGAGTTTTTTTTTTCCTGAATGTTTTTCGTACAACTCTTATCCAAACAACCATTATTACTCACACCATAATATAATTTGAATCACTAGCACATCCAGACTATACATTGCATAATCATTCAAAATAGTTCCAACTATTACTCACAAATTCATAACAATGCAGACAAGCATGTTACAATCTACCATCTATTAAGTGTCCATTTTATTCAAATTATTGTAACTATGTTGAGAAACATCAATCCTCAATTTAATTGCGCATATTTATTCTCGGAGAACCCTCCCTCAAATTCTTTTCTTTAAAGGTTTTTCTTTTAAATTTCTTCACCCTTACATAATATCACCTTTTCTTCCACCTATTCAATACATTTACTATAATTCATATTTGCAGGAATAAAGTTCTAACTTACGCTATGTTCTGCAAATCATTTCTTTTACTTTTAGTTCTTTAAAACCTTAATTCCATTTCCAATCTACCATCTATTATACATATATTCATCACAACTTTCACTTATACTTCCAATCCCTAAACATAATAATCCATTTTTCAACATACATATAATTCAATTTATTCTTTTTAGCTCATAATAACTCTCTTAACATTTAAATTAATTATAATTCATATAATTTCATCTTTACTTTTAAATTTCCTTAACTGTACTTATGGCTGGCCCAAAACTTCCATTTCCTCTTGGAATTGTTTCCTAAATCTTCATGGTTTAAACTAGATTCTTCATCATTTATACATGTACAATTAACTATGTCTTTAATTCAACTATTTATTCAAAATTCCTTATCATCACTAACCTAAAAATTCCATTATCATTTTGATAAATTAACTTAATCTATTTGTAATCACTTTACACATAATAACATAACACCTACGATATGGTACTTCCTTCAAAGTTACATAAATCTACAGAGCTACTGAAGAACTTTAGTTATAGCGTACCAGTCAAATAGTGATGGATATTGTAACATCAGGTACTTTATGGTGATGGATATTGTAACATCATGACTTTCTGGTGTGGTTTTACTTAATTTCAATGACAAGCATATAAAAATTAAGAATTACATACATATTGTCCTAACAACCTTCCAACAATTTTATAAATGTACAAAATGTATTATAACTCTTGTTAAAACTACATCCACATTAACTATTTAAAAGTTTTTCTTTTTGAAAATACAAATATTCTTTATGTGTAATACTAGGTAGCTCGGTGGTCTAAAGAAATGGATATTCTCAAAAGCATTTATCTGTAACACTTACAAGATTACAAAATAAATCATCTTGAAAATTTGCATCGTCCCACTCAATAACATTTAGAAATTATATGATCAAAACAAATTTCATAAAGTTTTCTTAAAGAATGTTGATCTTATATCAATTTTAAACACTTTTCTTTTTTTGTTATTCCCCGATAAATTCTCGTCCCATCACATTATTATCCTTGCATTGTGCTACACGAGATCAGTTGAGAACTACAAAACTTGTTCACAATCTCTTGTATTGTGCTGTAAAATTTTATTACTGGTACGAGTTACAATTAGGGTAATATAAATGCACAGGTTAAGTTCACATTAAGGAATAAGAGTTACATAATAATATTAACGTAACTAGAGTTTATATGTTATCTATATTTGTAAACCATTTAATTGAATTATGCTATTATATTAAAACAGTGAATTTATTGAGCAATTTTCTAAATTTATTGATCTTTTTCTTAGAATTAGTCCTTTCATTAATGTAACTCATAATTACTTAATTCTGCTTGAATACGTTGCTATTAAAACCACTTGAACACTCTTTTTTAACTAGAACTAACTTCCTAAAATGTATTTCATCAACTCTTAACATGCAAATATTAATCAATGCTATATCAAATCAACAAAATGTTTTGAAGTAATTTCTTACCTATAAATTGTACTTGGATAGTATTATTTTATTTGCATCCAACAACTTTTTGTCCAAGTAAGAGAATATATTGCTGTAAAAAAACTTGGGAAGCTTAGGCAAAAACATCTCTTTAGGAATATTTTTGTTTATCGGTATACTTGTCATTACACTAGGGTTTGCGATTCGTACTCATGAAGAAAATCCAGAGCTTTCTCGACATTTGGAAGAGTGCCACACAAAGGTGATAAAACGTTGTGCAATAGAAATCTCTAATAGTATATACAACAACAATACTCCATCAGAATACTGTTGCCAAAAGCATATAACATCTGGGAAAGCTTGCCATGATGATTTCATAAAACTATTCGTTTCAAAAGTGCCAAAGGATAAAGTAGCTTTTGTTGTAGATAGGGGTGACCAAATTTGGAACCAATGTGCTGCTATTGTAGCTTTGGCGCCTGTTGCCTAAACCCTTTCTATTCAACCTTGAATTGTTCTAGTATAAATTATATGCAATAATAAGTGTCTATATGATGTAAAATTAACATTTGAGTCTTTGGATAACCATTTTGTTACATTGTTTTTTACTAAATTTCATTCTTTTCATAAGACCGCCTCATGGGTTGAGCACATATTGGATTTGATATAAATGTTTATGTATTTAAATTGGAAGCAAGAAACCTATAGGAACTCAGAACCAATTGAGAAACCCCATGATACCTTCAATTATTTTAAACACTTTAAGAACCAAACATGGTAATATAATCAAGCTTCATATTCAATCATTCATATTTAAAAACAAACGTGTTAACTCGGTGATCTTAAGAAGTGGATATCCTCAAAAGAATTTACCTGTAACATACACAAAATTTCAAAATAAATCATCTTAAAAATTTTCATCATCCCACTCAATAACGTTTAAAAATTATATGATCAATACAAATTTCATGAAGTTTTCTTAAAGAATGTTGATCTTATATCAATTTTCAACATTTTTCATTATTCCTTGAAAAATTTAGTTCTCATCATTTTATTCATTATATTATCATCCTTGCAGCGCACGCACACACAATATATATATATATATATATATATATATATATATTATCATTAATTTTTGTCATTGTGGTAAATCACATCTCATAATGTACCACACATTATTGCCTTTGCAATTAACTACAAATTACATATCAATTTCTACCTCGAAAACATACACTTCCATTAGGAATAACAATGATAAGGCACTATACAATTTAATTACATTAAGGATATCTAAATAATTAAGAAGGCAAGGAAGTGCCAATCCATTATCTTAACTCTTGTTATCCAAGCTCTTGAGAAGTAGAGTTTTTTTTTTTCCTGAATGTTTTTCGTACAACTCTTATCCAAACAACCATTATTACTCACACCATAATATAATTTGAATCACTAGCACATCCAGACTATACATTGCATAATCATTCAAAATAGTTCCAACTGTTACTCACAAATTCATAACAATGCAAACAAGCATGTTACAATCTACCATCTATTAAGTGTCCATTTTATTCAAATTATTGTAACTATGTTGAGAAACATCAATCCTCAATTTAATTGCGTATATTTATTCTCGGAGAACCCTCCTTCAAATTCTTTTTTTTAAAGGTTTTCCTTTTAAATTTCTTCACCTTTACATAATATCACCTTTTCTTCCACCTATTCAATACATTTACTATAATTCATATTTGCAGGAATAAAGTTCTAACTTACGCTATGTTCTGCAAATCATTTCTTTTTTTACTTTTAGTTCTTTAAAACCTTAATTCCATTTCCAATCTACCATCTATTATACATATATTCATCACAACTTTCACTTATACTTCCAATCCCAAAACATAATAATCTATTTTTTCAACATACATATAATTCAATTTATTCTTTTTAGCTCATAATAACTCTCTTAACATTTAAATTAATTATAATTCATATAATTTCATCTTTACTTTTAAATTTCCTTAACTGTACTTATGGCCGGCCCCAAAACTTCCATTTCCTCTTGGAATTGTTTCATAAAGCTTCATGGTTTAAACTAGATTCTTCATCATTTATACATGTACAATTAACTATGTCTTTAATTCAACTATTTCTTCAAAATTCCTTATCATCACTAACCTAAAAATTCCATTATCATTTTGATAAATTAACTTAATCTATTTGTAATCACTTTACACACAATAACATAACACAATTATATGTAAGTGCATAATCTAAACAACTCCAAAACAATTTCCCTCTTGGTCAGCCTATAGAACCCTACTTGTCACCATGATTTCTTAATTTTTCTACGATTTAGCATCTATTATAACATATTCCAATTCAATTAATTCAATCACAAATAATCTTAGATTTTCCCGGGTCTTATTTAAGAACCCTAACACCAAAGATTCATAAATTGTTCAAAACTACTTAAAACTTACTCAAACGTACAAACATGAGTTCTCAACATCTTACTAGTCATTTATATGAACCCCAAATGCCTTCTAGTCAAATTATTTTCCAAGCCTCTTTCTTCCTCCTTAGATTCCTCTAGTTTCTCTCTCTAACTTCCCCTTTTCTCTCCCTTTAATCTCTTTTTGATCTTGTATTAAAGTGTTTTTCTCCCTTTAATCCATGCTAAACCCATTAAAACTCCTAAATCCCCTCACAACTATAAGGAAAATTCAAGAAAAATGAAGAAAGAAGCTCTCCTCCTTCCAAAATGGTTATCGACCATATTTATAAAGAAGAATGTGAGTCTTTTTATTTTATTATGAATTTATCAATATGTCAAGAGACCCCTCATAAAATTTCAGCTTGATTCAACAATGAAATTGAAAATGAAGCTTAATAGTGTAAAACTAGACAACAAGTACTTTTTACACCAAAAATCCAATTTTTTTACTGTTCAGATCTTTGATTAATTCATTGGGAACTCCCACCCCTATTTATAATAAAAAATTTCCTCAAATTTCGTTCCTTTCTGGGTTAAAAACCATGCAATTACACACAAGTTCACCCCGGCAATCAAAGTCATTTGTACGTAGAACCACACATTAATTCATTTGAAAATTCTAAAATACTTTTCTATATATTTTCACCTGAAATTTATAAAAATTCTCCATACTCATCACTAATTTATCAACTTTCAGGTTAAGGGTCTACATTGTATCCTTTATATTCATCTGGCCATATTTTCCTGATTCAAACACATTTTTAATACTGAATTTAAACAGACTACATAAAAATTCATTAAATTATATCCTAGAACGTCACTTTCCATTTTTATCTCTTTCATTTAGTTTTTATATGCATTTCTTTGTTTTTTATTTTTCCACCATTTTCATATTTTTATTTTTACTTTAACACATGAACATTTTATTTCAAATTCTCAAAATTTAAAATCACCTTTTTAATTTCAATACTTAACATAAGATTTTTCATTATTAATTTTGTGGATCTTATCCTGGGGTTTGCAAGGATTTACAGATACCAACCTAAAGTAGATTTCTCATTTGCTGCCTGACCATAGATAGCTATTGTAACCCCATCCATGTATTCTTCCATCCCCTCGTAGAAACAAGTGCGTGAGAATGTCCACAAGCAACAAGTTGCACATCAGTTGGGACAACCAAAGCAGAGATGTTTCGCAGAACGGATTCTGATTCACTAGGAATGAATGAAAAAGATCCAGATTGGAGAGGCCAGGGCCCAATTGCCCAGCTTGACCACCACCCCAAGCATAAAGTGCTCCCTTCTGAGTCACTGCACAGGCAACATCATTGCTGAAGATTCCATCAAGAGCCACCACTCGCCTCGGCAGTAACTCCTTCTCCCCTGACTGAAGAGAAGTATGGCCAAGTTGGCCCATGTTTCCCAGTCCCCAAGTATACATGCAAGACATGAAGCCAGCAATCATAAATGATCAAAGTTGAGCAAGCAAACAAACAAAGATAATATTAATATAGGATGAATCCAAATGTTTCTATTACCTGTCTTTGGAGAATGGCCATAGGATAAACCATTCACACAAAAGGGATGGGAGAGGGGTGTCAGAAAAGGCTAAATATTGTTTCTTTCCTCTAAGAGACAAAAGCTATTTCTTCTTTTTCTTTGTAACAGGACAGTAGGAATGTGTATGCTCTATACAAAAGCCAAAAGAAGGCTGCACAAACATTCACGAAACGGTCCTTAAACACGAGGAAACTCTCTCAGCAGGAGAATTAACATCTGCATAATTAGTCGGAAACATTCTCTACCGCATGCTGAGCCTTTCAGGAAAGTGACTTTGCTGAGTGAAGTCTCTCTCCCTCAAACACTATTTGAGCCTATAAACTCTTTTTTTTTTTTGTAGCCATGAAATTCAGTATTTATTACGTGTCTTGAAAAATCCTTTCTAGTCATGCAAGCAGGAAAAACTGATAAATAGCGCTCTCAAACTATAAAGAACCATTTATGATAATCATGATGAAGTAAAAAAGTATTTGTCTTTGTTCACGTTGAGAAAATCCAAACACAAGACTCCAAACAAATATTTGATCTTTTTTAAAACTCAATGCAAAATAGGTCATCTCCTAAACCAATCACCATGATTAAATATCTTTCTTCAAATACTAATATAAATTATGAGAGTTGCATGAATGTTGTTATTCGACATGTCATTGAAAAATCTCAGGTTTTTGAAAAGACAAAATAAATCTTGTGAAATCTTTGTTAAAAAAAACACCCTAAATAGAAGCCAAAGCATGTGTCAACAATATTTGGGGAAAAAACATATGAAAAACAACGTTGTCATAAGACAAAGAGTTTTAATTTATTCCCAATTAGAAAAAATATGATAACATTCACCACGATCTAAAAACTCACAAAAGGAGAAGGCTACAAAAGCAGCTCGACACTCAAGATTTGAAAGCAACTTGAACAAACTTGCTCGAGTAAACTAGGAGGGTGAGTCAGCAAGGGAGACCACCTTAGAAATTACAAATCTTAGCAATAAAAAATGAGATTATAAAGAAAATAAGGGCTATAGTTTGGAAGGGATGCATTTCATATGGTTGAACCTCAATTTTGAAATAGTATTGGCGTAGGGATTTGTCAAAGGCTGTGAAATCTACCTGGGAGAATATAAGCCAAGAAATAGCAAAGACATCTCATCCATAGGGTGTGGATAACTAAAGCCATAAAACAAGGCACTCCTTTTAAGAATTTATCCTTGGAGGGTATTTTACTTTGATTTTTTTTTTAGAAAAGTTTTGTAAGGATCAGATGTAGATCCTAATATTTAGAATTTTAAAAGGGGCAAGTTGCCCATGATAATAAACCAACTTTTAAGATTCAAAATGAGCAAGTCGCCCTTGAAAATAGATCGATTTCAGGAAAGTATAGAAGTTTGCTGAAATTCTTTGTGGGATTTAAAAAAGGGTAAGTCACCCTTGAAAATATGCCAATTTTTTAATTTCAAAATGAATAGGTCGACCGTGTAAAGAGACCAATTTCAAGGAAACATCGAGGCTTGTTAAAATTCTTTTTGGAATTTGAAAAAGACAGGTCGGCTATGAAAATAAATTAATTTTTTAAATTTTAAAATGGACAAGTCGCTCTTGAAAATAGAATAATTTTAGGGAAGCATGGAGACTTGCTAAAATTCTTTGGAATTTGAAGAAAGACAGGTCGCTCGTGAAAATAGACCATTTTTTTTTTTAATTTCAAAATGGGCAAATCGCCCATAAAAATAGACCAATTTCAAGGAAGCATGGAGGTTGCTAAAATTCATTTTTAAATTTCAAAAGGGACGGTCACCTGTGAAAATAAATTAATTATTGACTTTTTAAAAGGGGCAAGTAACTCATGATAATAAGACCATTTTCTTAAAAAATGGCAGGTTGGGCATGAAAATAGATCAAATTTTGAATTTTTAAAAAGAGGCAAGTCACACATGATAATGAGACAATTTTCTTTTAAAAAAGCAAAGTCTTTGGAATTCCAAGATGGGTGGATCACCTAGCAAGTCTAATTGGTACTTTTTCTTTACAAGCTCACTATGCAAAACTTGATGAGATTTTGCTTCATAAGCATTGTAAAGAGAGGACATCTATTGTTACCCACTTTTAACCCTACTAAAAGATCTAGAAAAGAAAAAGAAAATCCAAAATACAAGAGGATATATATGAAAAAGCCTAAACGTTTGCCCAAGTTGGTGTTGAAAGATCAAAATGACAAATGGAAAAGTTAGAGGACCAACATGCATAAGATTGGCAAAATTGGCAACTCAAATTTTAATCAAATAGTCCACAATCAATTTTCTTAATCCAAGGGTCCAAATTTCTTTGTTTTTCCTTCAAATTATTCTTACAAAGCAACAAAAATCAAATGAGTGCTATAGATTAATTCTTGAAATTCAATGGTTGATTTTGGTTTTCTTTGCCTTCAAGCAAAATAAATTGCAATATAAATTAAGTGTGTCTGGTGCTAAAAAGAAGGGGGATATGGCATATTCAATAAGTTATTCAAATACTACCTCTCATCCATAAAAAAAAACCCTAACAACCTTATCTTTTCCATTTTTAAAACACCAACCACCATATATAAAAGGATGAAGACATTGTGCCACGCCGTGGACCTTCTGGTCAAGCACACCCTACCATAAGAAAAGGAGTGACTCATTTTGAAATAAAAGGAACCAGGCCTTCCATCACAATCGTTCTTCTTCCTCATCACTAACAAACTATTGGCTCCCCCTTCACCCGTAATCAACGCTAGCACCACCACCCGAGAACCAAGCAACAACCAACAAATATTGCTCCTCACTCTTATTTTTTTCTTCCTCATCGCTAGCTACCACACATCTTCTCTCCTTTATCATCATCGGTTATTTTCCTCACGGCCAAGCACCATCTTCCCTATCCCAAAAGCAAAACATACTTTCAAGACAATCACTCAAAACCAAGAGTCGTGCCCCTCCTATATCAACCCTTGGAAGACAAACACCCATGGTTGGGACCACCCACAAGGACGGTAACCATTAAAACATCCCCCTCACAGTTTTTCTCCTAACCAACTGAAACCAACACTACTCGTGGCAACCTATTTTTGCGCTGTGAACCATAGCTCCTTCTTTTTACTGTCATCTCCATCAATCTTCAACCATCAACAATAGCAAAGGAGTAGCAGCAACCACCACACATGGAAGCAACACCACTAGCACCATGAACCATCCCATTCCTTTTTAGTCTTACCAACTACTCCTCAGCACAATGGCTTGTGAAGAAGAAATAGTATAAGAAGTTAATTAACCAGGAAGAATATATATAAGAAGTAATTCAATCAACTATATTGTGTGATTTTTTTTTGTTTTGCAATTGATAATGGGATTCACTGTCATCACATGAAGAAAGAGAAGGAAAGATTTCTCCTAATCCACCAAATTTCTCTTCTCAAAGGTGACGATGTGTGGTTCCATGTGCTGCTAGTGGTGGTGGTGTGTGAGACCCACATGCCACCACTATTCCAACAATTTTAGAAGCTTCTAGTATGCTTCGTGAGTTCCCAACAATCTCTTTAACATGTTTTCAACTTTTTGAAGAACTATTTTGTAATTTTTTTTAATTTTAAGTGTGTTTTAAATTATTGTTAGAATTTGATTTTTTGATGGTTCGTAAACGTGTAATTTTTTGGTGTGTGAGTAATTAGTGAAAAAAGGGTGTGTGTGTTTGCATTTTATTTTATTTTATTTTGTGTTAAATAATTGTTAAAAAATAAGGAAAAGGAACAAATTTAATTAATACAATGTTTTAATTGCATATGATAAAAAAAATGATTTCCGCTTGTTGCATACAACCCAATCTTTATAAAAAATTGCATTTTATTTATAAAAAACAAAGAAAAAGTGGTTTAGCATTGTTTTAGAAAATAATTTGTATTTCTTTGAATTTTTTATAGAATTTATAACAAGTTTGTAAAAATCCTCATGGATTTGATCAATATTTCAATAATTCTAAGTTTTCTTCTTCTTTTTTCTCTGAAAATTAATTATCAATATTCTGGTATAAATTTTGGACTTATAGGTATACTGATATTTAAATATCAAGAGTTGACTAGGAAATTCTCAGAACTTTTTTAATATGAAGTATTTTTCACCACAATATACGAGTTGTGGGAAACACATTTGCCTTCCAGGATAGGTGAACCTACATGGAATCTTCCTATAAGGATTTATCTCAGCATACGAGCTTATAATAAATTCAAAATGTAGTTTTGTTCATGAGCATAAATATTTAATTTGATTCATAGACAGATGATTAGTACTTAAAAATATATTTTTATCAAGGTTTTATATCATCATTTTGCACTTGAAGTATCAATAACTCCTTAACTAAAACATGTTTTATAATAACAAGTCTGATACTATAAGATACCTTTAATTTATGGTAAATGTTTATCTTAAATGCAGTCCTATCATATAAATCAAAGGATTGATTGATGAGTTTAGCTACTGAAATTGAGAAGACAAAGAGATGGGCAAGCTTAGAAAAGAGATGCTGGTTCAGTCTAAACTGGAGCACTATTCAGTTATTGAATCATACCTGGAGCTGTAGAACTTGGATTTAGGTCTGGTCTATATGGATGGAAAGCTAAGACATAGGCCTAAAACTTTCATGAAGAGTCAAAGATTCAAAAAGGCCGTTTTCAAGTTCAAATTGTAGCAACAACGGAGAAGTCAGAAATTGTCCTGCAGCCCAGACATTGTTCAGTGTTCAGCCCATATCTCGAGTTCTAAAAGTCCAAATGCACTGATTAGTTTTTAGTTGGAAAGCTGAGATAATTTCCTAGAACTTTCATAAAGACAATCTATTTAAATTTTGATGTTAGCAATGACGTTTTGTTCAGACAAGAAGATAAGGATTGTCACCAAGTCAAGATGTGGCCACCCACTCAACAATTTGTCATCAAATCAATAGTTCTAAATTTTGGCCTATAAAAGGAGGCATTTGCCATGCATTTAGGCATCTTGGTTTTCAGATCAAGATCATGTTCTTGCTCTCTCTCTTTATATTTTTGTAATGCTTAAGTTTTGTTTATATTAATCTCTTGTTTTTGCTTTTCATTTCCTTTCCTTTACTTAGTTAACTTATATCTTATTTATGTTCTTATCTTATTTTTTTATGTTTCTCTCTTTCATTATGTTTAGCTAGGTTTATTATGTCAAGGTGAAAAGATTACACTAATGGTGTAAGAATAAGTATAGTATAAACTCAATATAGACTTTAATGTTTGATACTAACATGTTTTGTATTTGTTATCTTGTTCACTTTTAATACTTTGCTTGTTAAATGGTTAATCTAGATTTATGTTGTATAACCCTTGGTGCAACAAATACTTGACACTTTCATAGCCCAACCGTATGGTATAACCGACACCTGTGCTATGAAAGGAACTTGATTTGTTGTTAACATAAGTTATAATCATGAATACCTGACAACATTTACAAGTATTAGCATTATTCGAATAAGATAACTAATGTAATCATGTTAACAATTTATAATCCGATTGGAACCTCCTTTGTGTGTGGTTTCCAGTTGAGTAATAAAAAGAGTTTATACTATACTTGTTTGAAATACCATTAGTGGATCTTCTAACCTTGACAATTATTTTATCCTTGTCTAATCCTTATATCAATATCACATCTCAAAACTCTCTTCAACTCCTTTTTTGTTATTATCTATTTCTTTATTTATAGTTTATATAGTTAACCTCCATGTGGTTCGACCCCGGTCTTGCCGGGTTATTTATTACTTCGACACTCCTACACTTGGGAGAAGACATCAACTCTTTGCTTATGTCACATACTTTATCACTAATGAACTTGATTCTTATATTTCTAGTATTTGTGTTTCTTTGTTGCAGGAGTTTGAAGATGTATTTCTCGATGAAATTTAAAATGGATTGCCACCTATATAGGGAATAGAATATCATATTAACCTAGTACTAGGTTTGGCTATTCCTAATAGACCAGCCTATAGAAGTACTCTTAAAGAAAGAAAGGAGTTTCAGAGGCAAGTGGGGGAGTTAATATTGAAGGGGTACATTTGAGATAGCACGAGTCCATGTGTTGTTCATTAACTTTTAGTACCTAATAAATATGGTAATTGTAGAATGTGTGTTGATTGTAGAGCAATCAATAACATATTGGTAAAGTATAGACATCATATCCCTGGATTAGATGATATGCTTAATGAATTGCATGGATCTTGTTTATTTTTCAAAATTGATCTTAAAAGTGATTATCATCATATTAAAATGAAAGAAGGTGATGAATGGAAAAATGCTTTTAAAACTAAATATAGTTTGTATGAGTAACCAATCATGTCTTTTGAACTTTCTAATGCGCTTAGTACTTTTATGAAATATGAAACATATGTTGCGTGAATTCATTAATAGGTATATAGTTGTTTATTCTGATGATATATTGATTTATAATAAATGATTAGATGAGCATATAAATCACTTAAGACAGGTTACTTGATATTCTTAGAAAGGAAAGTTTGTATGCTAATATATAGAAGTGTGACTTTTAAAAGGAAAAGATTGTTTTTCTTAGATATATTATTAGTGCAAAAGATATTGAGATGGATGAGGGTAAGGTTAAGGCTATAAAAGAGTGGTCTATACCTAAGATGATAAGTGAGGTAAGAAGTTTTATGGATTAGATAGTTTCTATAAAAGTTTTGTGAAAGATTTTGTTACAATAGTTGCCTCTTTAACTCAAATTATAAAGAAGACAGTTAGTTATAAATGAGAAATTGAACAAGAGAGGCTTTAATTTGTTAAAAGAAAAGCTTATTTTGGCCCCATTACTTGTTTTGCCTAACTTTACAAAAACCTTTGAGATTGAATGTAATGCTTTAGGTATAGGTATTGAAATTGTTTTAATACAGGATAAAAGGCCTATAGCCTATTTCAATGAAAAGTTTAATGGTGCAACTCTAAACTACCTAATAAATGATAAAGAGTTGTATGCATCAATGAGGACTTTGGAGACTTGACAACATTATTTTTGGCCTAAAAAGTTTGTGATTCATACTGATCACCAATCTTTGAGATACTTGAAAAGTCAAGGTAAGTTGAGTTGTAGACATACCATGTGGGTGGAATTTATTGAGGCATTCTCACATATCATCAAATACAAACAAGGTGAGGAAATTGTAGTTGCAGATTCATTATTATGAAGTTATGTTCTTTTTAATACTTTGAATACTAGAATTTTAAGATTTGAGAATGTGAAAGAATTATATCCTGATAATACTAATTTTGGTGAAACTTATTTCCAATATAAACTTGCAGCAACTAATGAATTTTTTAGGCATAATGGATTTTTATTTAGATAAAAGATTATGTGTGACTATTGTTCAATGCGTGAATTACTTGTAATGGAAGCTCATGGTGGTGGATTAAAAGGACACTTTGGGATTATTAAGACTTTAGAAGTTTTACATGAATATTTGTATTGACCTAACATGAAAAGATATGTGCAAAGAATTTGTGATAGGTGTATAACATGTAAACAAGCTAAGTCTAAAGTGACGCCTCATGGGTTATACAAACCTTTACTTGTTCTTAAGGAACCTTGAGTTGATATTTTTATGAACTTTATTTTAGATTTATCTTGGTTAATGAAAGGATTAAAGTTTATATTTGTCATTGTATATAGATTTTCTAAGATGACATATTTCATATCTTGCTATAAAATTGATGACGCAATGAATATAGCGGATCTATTATTTAGAGAGGTAGTTTGGTTACATAGTATTCCTATGATCATTGTGTTTAATCGAAATGTTAAGCTTTTGAGCAACTTTTGAAAGTTTGTGAGGTAAGTTAGGAACTAAACTTTTATTTTCTACTACTTGTCATCCACAAACAAATAATGAGACTAAAGTAGTAAGCATGAATTTAACTCAATTATTAAAAGCTATCATTCAATAAAAATCTTAAAAATTAGGAAGATTATTTGTCATTTATTGAATTTGCATCCAATCATAGTCTGCATTTTACTATTGATTATTCACCATTTAATATTGTTTCTGGTTTTAATCCTTTAACACCATTAAATTTGATTCATTTACCTATTGATAAAAAGGTTAGTATTGATGGTAATCAAAAAGCACATTGGGTGAAAGACTTACATGCAAAGATACAATAACAGATAGAGAAAAAAATAAATAATATGTATATAAGGAATGAAAGGTTTCCTGAACAAAGGATATCAAAATTAATGCCTTGAGAATATGGTCATTTTTAGTGTGGATGTAATTTTAACAAGAGTTGTAATACATTTTGTACATTTATAAAATTGTTGAAAGGTTGTTAGGACAATATGTATGTAATTCTTAATTCTTATATGCTTGTTGTTACTCATTTTTAGACCCCATGTTTGCTGGAAGATTGACAAAAGCAAATTAAAGAAATATTTTTTCGAAACCCTGTTTGAGCTATTTTCTGCTCTCTTTATCCTTCCCCTTTGCTGCCAAAATCGTCAGGTTTTCTTAGATTGATCAGAAGTCTTCATAATGCCAAATTCATTCCTTTTTTATCTGGTCTTTAAGGTTGAATAAATCCCTCAGAATTTGCATAAAAAAATGGTTCTGCTATTGTCGCAATTTTTTGTTCTAACTTAGGCTCTGATTCTGACCCAGTTTCGTATGATATCTGACCATCCTAGGTATATTTTGTCGCTCATGATATGTTAAAAAATTGATGTACACCTTTATTAGGTCCTAGGGATCATTGTTCTTAGGGCAAATTCTCAGTCAGATTCGGATGCTCAGCATCGTCAGATCAAGAACCTTTTTGACCAACTAGATTACTGACAAATTCTGTTCTCTAAAATGATTTTATCTCACTTCAACTCCTTCATCAAATTTGTAGTTCGGGACACATAGATGAATTTGAGTTTTTGAATTGCTTGATTTTGATATCAAAAACTCAAGATATTCCTGTTTGAAATCTAGTGTGAAAACATAGAATCTTGTCGTGAGAAGGTTTCCAGCCGAGTTTGGTTGCAATTTTGTTATTCAAAACAAATTTATCTCACTTTGAATCCTCATCAAAGTTGTAGTCTGGGACACATAGATGAATTTGGGCTTTTGAATCGCTTGATTTCAATATCAAAAGCTCAAGATATTCCCATTTGAATATTTAGTGTTGAAAGCAGGGATTCCTGACTGTGAGAAGGATTTTTGCCCAAGTTCGCGGGACTGATTCAAAGGATTTTTTTTGGACCAAGGATTGAATCGAAATGTGCTAAATTGAGGGATTGAATTGAAAAAGGACATTGAAAGCTGGAGAGGGGGGCTGGATCATCATAAATGACATGATTTTTACCACACCGAATAAGGAAAATAGGACTTTGCAGCTGCACCCTCCATCTGATTTCTTTCTTTTTTTTTCTTTGCTGTTTTCCTTTCTTATCATGCCTGATTTTTGGAGCTGAAGACCACGTTTTTGTTGCCTCATTTCAAAGGGAGCAGCTAGCCCCATGGAAGGAAAGAAAAGAGCCACACCATCCTCTAACTAGGAAAGAAATCACTGCTAATCACAAAATCAGAATCAAACATTCTGGTTTCCTATTTCTGCTCACCCAAGAATACACCTTAGAGTTAATGTAATATTTGTTTCCTAAATAAAGCCATGTATAGGCTATATAGAAGCCTCGGCTGCTGACCTAAAGGGGAGGGAAAAAAGGCAGAGAGCAGGGGTTCATCTTTTCGACTGTGAAAGTCTTCACAGGAACAAAGTTACAGAAAAAAGAGAGATGTGAAGCCAGGCAGAAAAAGAAAGGAGAGGAACGAAAGAAAAAAAGAAAGCGGAACACCACTGTCAAAAGCAGAAAAACACAGAGGCAGGGGCGTGAACTCAACCAACATAGCACGTTTTCATCACCGTCTCCCTCATCATCTCCACAGAGAGCATCAGCAGAAGGAAGGAAAAAGAAACAGTGAACCGGCGTGGCCATCGTTTTCAGTGTCCCTAGAAGTAGTGACCACCGGCTGTGCATAGAAGCTACAGTACCGTTGTCTTCATCCATCTTAGTTACCAGAGAGGGAGAGAAAGAAAACACAAAAAACGGGACAGAGGAGGAGAAAAAAAGGGAGAAAGCGCAGGAAAAACAAAAAACCATAAACCAACTAGGACCCGCTTTCTGGCTTTGCTTTCATTTTTTGCATATAAAATTTGCAGAACAGGGAAGAAGAAAGTGCAGAAAACCAGTAGAAAGAAAAAGGCACGAAGATTGCAGAGGTGAAACTCAGAAGAAGAACGCCAATAGAGAATAGGGGGAAAGAATTGAAGCAGACGGCAGCACTGATCGACTAGCCAGCAAGCCTTCAAACATCGCCGTTATCCTTTCGTTCCCAGGTCTGTTCTCTTCACCCCCCGCACCATGCATTCCTTTTGCTTTGTGTTTGCACTGTTCAAGTGAATTTTAATTCACTTGAATAGTAACGTGGTCTCTTTGCATGTGTTTTGCCTTGTTTCATTGAGAAGACTGTGCCATTTTGCTTTTGTGTCCAGCCGGGTCACTTGCTTGGGCAAGTGACCCGGCCGGACATGTTTTTTTTCTTTAAAAAAAAAGAAAGAGAAAGAGATTTATTTTCTGGAATATTTATTTTAAAGTTTGAATTTTTTTATGTTGTAAAAAAATATATACGAATCTCGTATTTAGAATACCTGGTTTTCGACGCAACTACGACAAATATACATATATATCAAAATTTGTTTTCTTGTGTGTTGCATACGGTCATTACCCTAACATGTTTTGAACGTTTTTTTTATATACAAAAAATATTGGAAGTTTTGAAAAATACATTTTCGTATGGATTTCTTAAACACAACAAAAAATTATTTTCTTGTATTTCTGGATTTTACAACATGTTTGTAAAACTCCAAAGGGTATTGGCTAATATTCCAAAAAATATAAAAATCTTATTTTGGGGGAATTCATCTATTATTCACCGCTAATGTTTGAATAAAGAAATCCTTAAAGGATCAATATCCAAAATATTATTGGGAATAATTTGCTATTATTCACTGTTAATATTTGGATAAAGAAACCCGGAGTGGTAAATATCCAAAAATAATTTTCTAAGAATAACAAATCTGCACACATCCTTGAAAGAAGCATTGATTATAATCGAGGACATTTCAATTTTTTACTCCACAGTTTACGAGCCGTGAGAGTATAAAACACTAAAGCAAAAAATAGTTTTTTTTAAAGCGCCCTAAATTTCTAAATTTTTGTCCATCCTTCTTGCGATTTACGGAGTCGCAAACTCTTGAAATTCTAAGGGAAAATGAGCTTTCGAAGCACATAGAATCTCCTTGGATTTCTATCTTAATAAATTTAGTTTGAATGAAACCTAGGAAAACTGATGGGATTAGAAAACACCAACACCATAGCAATTACAAAGCAAACCAAACACCAAGCAGCTTACCTTAGGTAGGGCGTACTTGGAGTGCTAATACCTTCCCTTTACGCAACCGGGTCCTTTGCCTTAGAATCTCTGAAAGACCAATTTAGGGTTCTTAGTGACCATAATACTAGGTGGCGACTCCCTTTTACACCAAACAATAACCTCGAAACCAATCGAGGATCGCCACGACGCCACGCTCCGCTAGTGAGGGTGCGACAATGCTCGTCATTGAGATTAAGTAAAACAACACCAGAAAGTACATGGTGTTACAATATCCATCACCATTTGACTGGTACGTTATAGCTAAAGTTCTTCAGTAGCTATGTAGAATTTTTTAACTTTGATGGAAGCACCATATCGCAGGTGGCGTGTAGGGAAAATGCGAAAGCTAGCAGCTGGTGGGGTGGTCATTTGGCAGTGTTCTTGTTCCTCGAAAGAGTTGTGCGAGTTTAGACATTCAGAGAATTTAACTTTATTAAATGCTTCTGAGATCGAGGATGTTGCAAACAAAACAGGAACAACTGCTTTAGCACGCCCATACGGAACACTGAGGAATCGCTTTTTGCATATGGTTAATAAATCTATCTCTAACTTGTTATTTGTATCCACTCCTTGTGACTGGTTACTTTACTATGCAGTTCATTGTAGCACACCATCTTCTGCTAGTAAACTGTCATTACATGGTGCGAGTTCAATTGGAAGCTAAAATCCTCTTAAACGTTTGCTTGTTAAGGTTTTGTTATTATGTTGTTGAGCCAGGCAACATTTGGAAGCTGAAATTCTTTCTGTCATGCCATGGAAGCTTTTTGTGTTGCTGATTTGAAATTTTTTGTTTTCTAAACAAAACAAATCACATGACATCTCTGTTGTTAGACAGGTAAAAAACAAAACCTAAAAAAACTTGTTTTTATCATTTTGTTATTGTAGACTAGCTTTCATGGCATGGTTTTTTTTTAATTTAATTCTATTATGTTATGTTAGTTTTTTAAAATTTATGAAGGAATGTTTCGAGTCATTTTATAAAAATAAATAAATCTTAATATTTATAAAATTAACACGTTTGTTTTTAAATATGAATGATTGAAGATGGAGTTTGATTATATTACTATGTTTGGTTCTTAAAGTGTTTAAAGTAATTGAAGGTATCTGATTAGTACTTAAAAGTGCATTTTTATCAAGGTTTTATATCATCATTTTGCACTTGAAATTTCAATAACTCCTTAACTAAAGCATGTTTTATAATAACATATCTAATAATATAAGATACCTTTAATTTATGGTAAGTGTTCATCTTAAATACAGGCCTATCACATAAATGAAAGAATTGATTGATGAGTTGAAGTACTGAAATTGAAAGGACAAAGAGATGGCCAAACTTAGAAAAGAGATGTTGGTGCAGTCTAAATTAGAAAATTGTTCGGTAATTGGGTCATATCTGGAGTTGTAGATCTCGATTTAGGTCTACGTTATATGGATGGAAAGGTAAGACATAAGCCTACAACTTTCATGTGGAGCCCAAGATTTAACAAGGCCGTTTTCAAGTCCAAATTGTAGCAATAACAAAGAAGTCCGAATCTGTCCTGTAGCGCAGACACTGTTCAGTGTGCAGCCCATATCTCGAGTTCTAGAAGTCCAAATGATCTTAAATTTTTACCCTAGAAAGATGAGACAATTTCCTAGAACTTTCATGATTGAAGTCTGTTCAAATTATGACGTTATCAATGACGTTTTTGGCAGACAAAAAGATAAGAATTGTCATCAAGTCAAGATGTGGCCACCCATTCATCAATTAGTCAACAAATCAATAGTTCTGAATTTTGGCCTATAAAAGGAGGCATTTGCCGTGTATTTAGGCATTTTGGTGTTCAGATCAAGATCATGCTCTTGCTCTCTCTTTTGTAATACTCAAGTTTTGTTTATATTAATCTCTTGTTTATGCCTTTCATTTCCTTTTCTTTACTTAACTTCTTTCTCATTTATGTTCTTATCTTGTTTATTTATGTTTCTTTCTTTCATCATGTCTAGTTAGGTTAATTATGTCAAGGTGAAAAGGGTACACTAATGGTGTAAGAATAAGTATAATATAAACTTAACATGGACTTTAATGTTGGATATTAACATGCTTTATATTTGTTATCTTGTTCACTTTTAATACTTTGCTTGTTAAATGGTTATTCTAGATTTATGTTGTATAACACTTGGTACAACAAATACTTGGCACTTTCATAGCCCATATTGTATGGTATAACCGACACCTGAGCTATGAAAGGAACTTGATTTGTTGTTAACATAAGTTATAATCATGAATGCCTGACAACATTTACAAGTATTAGCATTATTCGAATAAGATAACTAATGTAATCATGTTAACAATTTATAATCTGATTGGAACCTCCTTTGTGTGTGGTTTCCAATTGAATAATAAGAGTTTATACTATACTTATTTGAAATATCATTAGTGGATCCTCTAACCTTGACATTTGTTGTTATCATTCTTTAATCCTTACGTTAATCTTCCATCTCAAGTTCTCATCAACTTCTTTTTTTCTTAATCTTTATTATTATCATTATTAATAGTATTATTGGTATTATTATTATTATTATTATTACTACTATTACTACTACTACTATTATTATTAGTATTACTACTACTACTAGTATTATTATTATTATTATTATTGTTGTTGTTGTTGTTATTGTTGTTGTTGTTACTATTGTTGTTTATAATTTATACAATTAACCTCCCTGTGGTTCAACCCCGGTTTTGCCGGGTTATTTATTACTTCGACACTCCTGCACTTGGGAGAAGACATCAATCTTTTGGTCGTGTCAAGTTTTTGGCGCCGTTCTTGGGAGGTAAATTCTTGTACAAATTATAGTATTTATTTTATTTTCTCTTTTCACTTTTCTTGTATCTAACTTTGTTTATTTTTTTTGTCTTGTTTCTTTTTGTTATATTTTCTTCTTTTTATTCTCTTCCTACACGTGCATGAGAGTGTGGTCACGTACATTAAGTGGTAGACTTTGTAGGGTATCCTCATCATTTTCAGAAAATATGGCCGAAGAAGATAACCAATCGCTTCATAATGAGAATAATGAGAATATTCGGGTTAGAACACTTAGAGACCACATGAATCCCACAAGAACAAGTGCACCCTCATGCATAGTTTTTCCACCTGATGCATCTCATTTTAATTTTAAGCCAGACATTATTCAACTTTTACCATCTTTTCATGGCTTAGATTTAGAAAATCCATACTTGCATTTAAGGGAATTTGAGGAGATCTGTAACACCTATAATGACTCAAATTGTAGCATGAACACCATTAGGTTAAAGCTTTTTCCTTTTTCATTAAAAGATAAAGCCAAAACTTGGCTACAAAATTTGAGACTCGGGATCTATTCGTGTTTGGGATGAAATGCAACAATAATTTTTAAAGAAGTTTTTTCCATCTCACAGAACAAACTCTTTCAAAAGACAAATAATCACTTTCACTCAAAAACCAGGAGAAACATTTTACCAATGTTGGGACAGGTATCGAGACTTGCTTAATACTTGCCCTCATCATGGTTTTGAAACATGGAGATTGGTGTCACATTTTTATGAAGGGTTAACTCCTAGAGATAGGCAGATGGTTGAATTGATGTGCAATGGAACCTTTGAGGATAAAGACCCTAATGAAGCAATGGAGTACCTAGACTTGCTAGCTGAAAATACACAAAATTGGGACACTACAGGAACTTATGAGGCACCAAGTAAAACCCAACCTCATACATCTAGTGGAGGTATGCACAACCTTAGGAGAGATCATGACCTCCAAGCCAAGTTTGCATCTTTAGCTAGAAAAGTCGAGGCATTAGAATTAAAAAAGAGTGGTCAACTAATATCGGTTCAAGACATTGTGTGTCAAATCTGTGAAACCAATGAACATTCAACCAATGACTGTCCAACTTTACCTTCTTTTAAGGAATGTCTCCATGAACAAGCCCATGCTCTAAACAGTTTTCAAAAGCCCAATCATAACCCATACTCGCAAACATACAATTCTGGTCGGAGAAATCACCCAAATTTCATGTTAACAATTTATAATCCGATTGGAACCTCCTTTGTGTGTGGTTTCCAATTGAATAATAAGAGTTTATACTATACTTGTTTGAAATACCATTAGTTGATCCTCTAACCTTGACATTTGTTGTTATCATTGTTTAATCCTTACATTAATCTTCCATCTAGTTCTCATCAACTTCTTCTTCTTCTTAATCTTTATTATTATCATTATTAATAGTACTATTGGTATTATTTTTATTATTACTACTATTACTATTACTACTACTATTATTATTAGTATTACTATTATTATTATTATTATTATTATTATTGTTGTTGTTGTTGTTGTTGTTGTTGTTGTTGTTGTTATTGTTGTTACTATTGTTGTTTATAATTTATACAATTAACCTCCCTGTGGTTCGACCCCGGTCTTGCCGGGTTATTTATTACATCGACACTCCTGCACTTGGGAGAAGACATCAATCTTTTGGTCATGTCGATCATAGGGTTTCTCAATTGGTTAAGAATTCGTTTAGGTTTTTTGCTTCCAATTTAAATACATAAACATTGATATCAAATCCAATCGGTGCTCAACCCATGGGGCTGTCTTATGAAAGAAATGAAATTCAGTGAAAAACAAAGTAACAAAATGGTTATCCAAATACTCAAATGTTAATTTTACATCATGTAGACACTTATTATTGCATACAATTTATACTAGAACAATTCAAGGTTGAATAGAAAGGGTTTAGGCAACAGGCGCCAAAGCTAATAAAACATGTTTTTATCATTTTGTTATTATAGACTAGCTTTCGTGGCATGGTTTTTTTTAATTTAATTCTATTATGTTATGTTAGTTTTTTAAAATTTATGAAGGAATGTTTTGAGTCATTTTATAAAAATAAATAAATCTCAATATTTATAAAATTAACACATTTGTTTTTAAATATGAATGATTGAATATGAAGTTTGATTATATTACTATGTTTGGTTCTTAAAGTGTTTAAAGTAATTGAAGGTATCATAGGGTTTCTCAATTGGTTATGAATTCGTTTAGGTTTTTTGCTTCCAATTTAAGTACATAAACATTGATATCAAATCCAATCTGCTCAACCCATGAGGTCGTCTTATGAAAGAAATGAAATTCGATGAAAAACAAAGTAACAAAATGGTTATCCAAATACTCAAATGTTAATTTTACATCATGTAGACACTTATTATTGCATACAATTTATACCGAACAATTCAAGGTTGAATAGAAAGGGTTTAGGCAACAGCGCCAAAGCTACAATAGCAGACATTGGTTCCAAATTTGGTCACCCTTAGCTACAACAAAAGTTACTTTATCCTTTGGCACTTCCAAACGAATAGTTTTATGAAATCATCATGGCAAGCTTTCCCGGTTGTTATATGCTTTTGGCAACAGTATTCTGATGGAGTATTGTTGTTGTATATACTATTGGAGATTTCTATTGCGCAACGTTTTGTCACCCTTGTGTGGCACTCTTCCAAATGTCGAGAAAGCTCTGGATTTTCTTCATGAGTACGAATTGCAAACCCTGGTGTAATGACAAGTACACCGATAAACAAAAATAGTCCTAAGGAGATGTTTTTGCCTAAGCTTCCCATGTTTTTTTACAGCAATATATTCTCTTACTTTGACAAAGAGTTGTTGGATGCAAATAAAGTAATACCATCCAAGTCCAATTTATAGGTAAGAAAATACTTCAAAACATTTTGTTGATTTGATATAGCATTTATTAACATTTGCACGTTAAGAGTTGATGAAATCCGTTTTAGGAAGTTAGTTCTAGTTAAAAAAAGAGTGTTCAAGTGGTTTTGATAGCAACGTTTTCAAGCACAATTAAGTAATTATGAGTTACATTTATGAAAGGGCTAATTCTAAGAAAAAGATTAATAAATTTAGAAAGTTGCTCAATAAATTCACTGTTTTAGTATAATATATAGCATAATCCAATTAAATGGTTTCTCATTGCGATGTCGCGGTCGCACAAATTATTTAACCTAGCTTAAAACACACAAGATAGTATAGAGCAAGCAAGGCGTCGATCCCACGAGGAAGGTTTAGTTTAGATTCTTATGCTATATGTTATGCAATTGGGGAGTTTTGATTTGTGATGATCTAAACTATGGAAGAAATTAAACTAGCAAACAAAATCAATTGAAATTGAAATATATCAAGAAAACAAACCTTGGTTGCAAGCACACATCCACCTACAGAAATCAGAACCGATCCTTGAAACGAAACTTCAGCTTATATTCTGAATTTTTTATCTTTTCTTAACATTGGTTAATTAACGGATCCGCCGTATAACTAACCCTAACCAACAAACAATCAGATTGTCCGCACTAATGATTTAATCCAATGGCAGCCTTAAGATCTAGATAAATTCATTAATCTTAAAAACTAAGTTGTCGACTTGTGTTGCTTTGATCGAATGTTCTCCCTAAGTTTAATAACGTAGTTCCGCTACAATTACCAAGCTTAGTTGCTTCACAAGTTTATATATCACAACTCCGGTTTTGATATCAAACTTAGCAATAGATTGTTCACAATAATAACTTAGAGTCCGCTCTAGCAATTAAGATAAACAATCATAGGAAATATGCATAGGAAAACAAACATAGTCATTTATAATACAAACTGAAAATAAATGGAAGAATAAATCTCACAGTTCTTAAAATCTGAAGGTGTTTGCGTCCTTGCAACCAAGAAAACGAGCTTAGCCTTGCATATCTATTGAACAACTACTCATAAAGATGAAAGAATACATGATTTCTGATTTGTAGAAGGGAGAGTTTGTGTTTCTTCTCTTATGGTCGCCACCCTTCTTTCTTTGATTCTACTGCACTCTCTCTCCCTCTCTCCTGGCTCTCTTAATATCATGAACTTAGCTGCCTATTTATACACAAATTGTAAGTAAAAAAAAATCAAAGTTCAAGTGTGAACATCAAGAGATGGTGGTAATGTGAAGGCAATGTGGCTAGTGGTCGTGGTTGGCAGCTGGTTTGTGGTTGGTGGTTTGAGGTTGGTGGCTTGAGGTTGGTGGCTGCCTTCCTTGACCTTCTGGATTGATTTACTTGAGGAGCTAAATTGCTGAAATTAAAACTTGGATGCCGGTTTTGATGCTTCGGGATGCAATTTGGATTCGTTTCTTCACGAAACCTGATTGCTGGCAGAATTCAGTTGTCATCTTTGAAAACTCATATCTCCCTCATATGACATCGTTTTTGGCTGAAATTTGGAGCGTTTGTAGACCTTTGAGTCAGGAATCCAAAACAATTGAGTTTGCATCAATTGGATATCTACAGATCCAGATATTGAATTTTGAATGGACAAAGGTCAACATTGGCAGAATGCGAGCTTTGAATTTGAAGGATGTGATTTCCATGCTCTTTGTATTTTTATTTTTCTTGACTTAGATTTCCAGAAAGGTATGGATGTTAGCTTTCTAATGCCACTGGAATCACTTCGTTTTGACTTTTCGAGCTCACGCTCTGCACAAAACATCGATTGAGGGTCAAATCTGCCAATTACCTCCAATTTACTCCTTTTTTGCATCTTTCATCTAAAGGTACCTTCAAAACATAAAACAAAGAATATCAAGGCATTTTATACATAAAACAATAGGCAAAACACTAGTTAAATGTGGGTGAAACTATCGAATAATATGGTTACATCAAATACCTCCACACTTAGCTCTTGCTCGTCCTCGAGAAAGGATAGATAAAATCAAATTGAAAATAACTATGATCAATCTCTTAATCTCCCATCAATGTCCAAGAATATATGCATTATAAACAAGAACACAATCAAGAAGGATATAGAGTATAAATTTTCATGAATTCATTTACATGCAAACTTCAAAACTCAATTAATCGTTAGGATTTAAATGAAATCTATGCCATGCCAAAGTAATAGGTCCTCTCATTGATATACACTCCAACACTCACGTGTTTAGGGCTTATATGTTTAAATCTCTCAAATTCAATCAAAGAATATGTTCTACCATAAGCTTGCTCTTCAATCTTATCTCCATTACTAACATATTACAAGCAATGCATGAATCAAAAGGTCTTATTTTCCGGTTGTAATGGGGCTAGGGGTAAGGTGAGGTAAAAGAAAGTAAAAGGAAAGGTTCAAATCAAAGAAAGTAGAGCATTCTGAAAAATGATACTTCAAACAAGATATTCCATCAAAACACATAAATTTTCCATCTTTAAGCACCAATGCTTAACTTCTTTTGATTTCAAGCTCTTTCAACATAAAACCTTAAGAACATAAAGGAATACTTTTTTTTTTCTTTTTTTTTTGTTTTTTTTTCACCTTTGGCAACTTTGCCCATCATCTTTTCATCAAACATCACTTCTTCTTTCTTTTCACATAATTTCCAACCATAATTCCATGAGATATCACAAGTATATGCTCTGCTAATCCTTGGCCAGGGGAAAAGGAAAACATATATAAAGTTAAGGTTTATACATGGATAAAGCAAACAAAAGATAAACAAGCTCAAAAGGGGTTTACTAAGGATAATTTGCTTTAGGTTGGCTTTTTGGCTCAAGTGGTTAAAATTTCTAATGCCTTTATCATCTTCATGTATATATGTAATGCGAATGTAATCTCAACAAGATATGAAGCAAGTTCTAGAGATACATATCATTGAAAGAATGCACAATCAAAAAAATATAATGTTGAAGGCTCAAAAGCTTGCATTGGTATAACACTATAAAGTCAACATGGCATATTCTCAAAGTCAATCCCTAAAACAATTAAATCTTAAAATTGGCATGCACACTCATTCATGTGATTTATATCTTCATCTATCTCAACTAATTCTCATATATAATACTCGTATTCTTAAAAATCAATGGGAGTTCTAAAGATCAAACAAATTATTTTTTTTTTAAGGATAACAAAGAAAACGAAAATAAGAAAACCAAAATTCTTCCAATACCCCCACACTTAAAACACAACATTGTCCTCAATGTTGAAATAAAAGAAAAGGAATATAGGAGAATGACAAAAATAAAGTAAAATGCGAAAAATAAAAGATAAGGAAAAAAAAAGAAAGCAAATCTATTTTTTTTTTTGTGCTGGGTTGCCTCCCAGTAAGCGCTTTTGTTTTATGTCATTGGCTCGACATGCTGCATGCTCATTCTTCATAGATTGGTTTAGCTAACTCCACAGAAGCAGTGAGTTCTACCGTCCAACTTTCATAGAAAGGTTTCAAGCGATGCCCATTGACCTTGAGTACTTTATTGGTTTCTAAACTTGTAATTTCAACTGCATCATAAGGAAAAATATTAGAAACAACAAATGGTCCAATCCAACAAGAGCGTAACTTTCCAGAAAAAAGTTTCAAATGCGAATGATAAAGGACTTTGTCTCCAACATGAAACTCTTTTCTTGTAAGCATTCGATAATGAAGACTCTTAGTCTTTTCTTTGTAAATCCTTGCATTCTTATAAGCATCATTTTGAATCTCTTCTAACATGGTTCCATTCTTTTTGGGTACCAAAAGGATAGACGCCACCCATTCATTTTCCGTGATGGAGAGAATGACTTTTGCATCATGGGGGACAGTTTGAAAAGCTTGCAAAGCCAATGCTGATTGGTACACGCTTTGGGGAACACATATATGCCTCTCTATCTGTTTTATCTTCGTAAAATCATAGCCATAGCTTAAAGCTACGCTTAATCCATCCTTACTATCAAAATCACAAAATTGTTGTACACACTTATCAACTTGGTCATAGCATGTGATAGAATAAACATTGCTATAAGGATATGTCATTGCATCATGAAAATTAAATTCAATTTTTTCATCTCTTACCTCCATAGACAAAGTATCCTTACCACAATCAATCTTTGTATTGGCAGTTTTCAAAAATGGTCTCCCAAATAATATGGGAGTGTTGTTTGATGAATCACAAGAATCATGTTCCATATCAAGAATATAAAAGTCGCATGGAATAACCAAACTATCAATCTTGACTAGGACATCTTCTATCACACCAAGTGGATAAACAAAACTACGATCCGCAAGTTGTATGACAATACTAGTTTTATTCAAAGGTTCAAGATTAAGAGAATCATAAACATGTTTAGGCATAACACTAATGGATGCACCTAAATCGCACAAGGCCCTTTTGAAACTAGCATTACCAATAACACATGGGATAGTAAACGCACTGGTCCTTTTTGCTTCAAAGGCATATTCTTTAGAACAATAGCGGATACAACTTCACCCATACTTACCGCTTTAGTGACCTTTTTAGTTTGAAAGCTCTCTTGGTAGTACATAACTCCTTCAAGAATTTGGCATACTTCGGAATTTGCTTGATAGCATCAAGCAAAGGAATGTTGAGTTCCACTTTCTTGAAAACCTCTAAAATCTCTTTTTCTTTGTCCTCTTTCTTTGACCTAGAAGAATTCACGGAAAGGGTGGAATTAGTTGAAAACTGGAATTCATTGAGTTAGGACTTACCTTCGGAGTAATGGTCATTGTTTCAGTTTGGGAAAGAGGAGGATGTTTCTTCTTTCTACTCAATTCGGTTTCTATCTCTTCTTCTTTCTCACTCTCAATTTGTTTCGACCTTTGCTCTTCAAGTTCTTTCCCACTTCGCGAGGATGATCGCACTAACATTCTCTTTTGGATTCAATGCTTGGGAGGGTAACTTTCCATTCATTTGTGCTTCCAATTTCCCTACACTTGAAGCTACTTGCCCCATTTGCTTTTCCAAGTTGTGAATAATTGACCTTGTTTCCTGTTGAAAAGACATGACATTTTGTTGTAAGGTCATAGTGTTAGAAGCCAAAGTTTTCATCATCTCACGAAGATCATCATTGGATGACGACCCCATAACATTGGAGTTTGTGAATGGAGGAGGGGGTTGTCTTGCTTGATAATTCTGTTGGGATTGAAATCCATGGGGATGGAACTGTCGTCCTTGATTGCTTTGTTGAGGTGGGTTCCCATAGCGTAAGTTGGGATGATCTCTCCATCCAGGATTGTATGTGTTGGAAAAGGGATCATATTTACGCTGGGGTTGTCCATTGAATGCTCCATCAACTGTATTAGCATGTTCAATGTAATCTTCTTGCATTGTTGGGCACATATCTGAGGCATGTCCTTGTAAGGAACATATGCTACAAACTTTTACCTGCTGTACATTTCCACAAGCCAAAGAACGCACAAGAGAAGTAAGATCATTAACTTTATTTTCAAGGTTAGAAACACTTACCTCATTTACTTGTTTGTTTGAGAAATCCCCACGAGTGCCAAACTGTTTGAGTTGGTCGCCATGTTTGAGATCAATTGGCGTGCGACCTCGGGTGTCTTATCTACCAATGCCCCTCCACTTGCAGCATCAATGATACTACGGTCAGTAGGCATCAATCCTTCATAGAAATATTGAATGAGCAGCTGATCAGGTATTTGATGATGAGGACATTGAATGCAGAGTTGCTCAAATCTTTCCCAATATTCGAGAGTGTCTCTCCATGAGATTGCCGAATCCCACATATTTCTTTCCTTATGTTGGCAACTCGAGATCTGTCGGGAAATACTTCTCAAGGAAAATCTTCTTCATGGCATTCCAAGTTCCAATAGATCCTGGGAGAATAGAGAAAAGCCATGTCTTTGCTGCCCCTTTTAAAGAGAAAGGGAAAGCTTTCAACTTAACCTGTTCTTCGTCAACTCCATTCGGTTTCATGCCAATGCAAACCATATGGAACTCCTTGAGATGAGTATGAGGATCTTCTCCCGCGAAGACTATTGAATGTTGGTAGCAAATGTATAAAACCAGATTTGAGCTCAAAGTTTACATTATTGTCGATGTTTATGCACAATGGTTGGTTTTCCACGTTAGGAGCAACAAGCTCCTTGAGTGTTTATTGTCGTGCAATAGCCATGGTGTTGAGGCGAGCTTCCTTTCTTAACCTGCGTAAAGTGTTTTCTATTTCAAGATCCAACTGCACTTGAATTTGATTAGTAGAACGGGTTACAGACATAAATCTTCAAGAAAACTCAAAATAAACCAATCACACAAGAGATTGAAAACAATGCAAATTGTACGAAAATCCTACGGTAGAAAACTAAAAGCGCCTAAAAACTCTAGAAAACAGTGGAATTTGGCCTCGATAAGGTGAGGCTAGTGGTTATCACTAGTCTTGTTCAGAACGTCGTTTCCCTTTAGGAAACAAAAGGCCGATACCTAATTCCACCAAAAAATCTGTTTTGAACGATCTGCACTGCCGTAAGTGAACGATCTGGCCCAAAGCAAAAATTCTATCTCTTTTTTTTTTAGAAAAATAAATAACAATTACAACAAATAAAAATAACAGACAAGAATTAACTAAAATTACTTCCCCGGCAACGGCGCCAAAATTTGTTGCGATGTCGCGGTCGCACAAATTATTTACCCTAGCTTAAAACACACAAGATAGTATAGAGCAAGCAAGGGGTCGATCCCACGAGGAAGGTTTAGTTTAGATTCTTATGCTATATGTTATGCAATTGGGGAGTTTTGATTTGTGATGATCTAAACTATGGAAGAAATTAAACTAGCAAACAAAATCAATTGAAATTGAAATATATCAAGAAAACAAACCTTGGTTGCAAGCACACATCCACCTACAGAAATCAGAACCGATCCTTGAAACGAAACTTCAGCTTATATTCTGAATTTTTTATCTTTTCTTAACATTGGTTAATTAACGGATCCATTGTATAACTAACCCTAACCAACAAATAATCACGGTGTTCCGCACTAATGATTTAATCCAATGGCGACCTTAAGATCTAGATAAATTCATTAATCTTAACAACCAAGTTGTCGACTTGTGTTGCTTTGATCGAATGTTCTCCTAAGTTTAATAACATAGTTCCGCTACAATTACCAAGCTTAGTTGCTTCACAAGTTTATATATCACAACTCCGGTTTTGATATCAAACTTAGCAATAGATTGTTCACAATAATAACTTAGAGTCCGCTCTAGCAATTAAGATAAACAATCATAGGAAATATGCATAGGAAAACAAACATAGTCATTCATAATACAAACCGAAAATAAATGGAAGAATAAATCTCACGAGTTCTTAAAATCGAAGGTGTTTGCGTCCTTGCAACCAAGAAAACGAGCTTAGCCTTGCATATCTATTGAACAACTACTCCTAAAGATGAAAGAATACATGATTTCTGATTTGTAGAAGGGAGAGTTTGTGTTTCTTCTCTTATGGTCGCCACCCTTCTTTCTTTTGATTCTCTTTGCACTCTCTCTCCCTCTCTCTGGCTCTCTTAATATCATGAACTTAGCTGCCTATTTATACACAAATTGTAAGTAAGAAAAATCAAAGTTCAAGTGTGAACATCAAGAGATGGTGGTAATGTGAAGGCAGCTGGTGGCTAGTGGTCGGGTGGTTGGCGATGGTTTGTGGTTGGTGGTTTGAGGTTGGTGGCTTGAGGTTGGTGGCTGCCTTCCTTGACCTTCTGGATTGATTTACTTGAGGAGCTAAATTGATGAAATTAAAACTTGGATGCCGGTTTTGATGCTTCGGGATGCAATTTGGATTCGTTTCTTCACGAAACCTGATTGCTGGCAGAATTCAGTTGTCATCTTTGAAAACTCATATCTCCCTCATATGACATCGTTTTTGGCTGAAATTTGGAGCGTTTGTAGAACTTTGAGTCAGGAATCCAAAACAATTGAGTTTGCATCAATTGGATATCTACAGATCCAGATATTTAATTTTGAATGGACAAAGGTCAACACTGGCAGAATGCGAGCTTTGAATTTGAAGGATGTGATTTCCATGCTCTTTGTATTTTTATTTTTCTTGACTTAGATTTCCAGAAAGGTATGGATGTTAGCTTTCTAATGCCACTGGAATCACTTCGTTTCGACTTTTCGAGCTCACGCTCTGCACAAAACATCGATTGAGGGTCAAATCTGCCAATTACCTCCAATTTACTCCTTTTTGCATCTTTCATCTAAAGGTACCTTCAAAACATAAAACAAAGAATATCAAGGCATTTTATACATAAAACAATAGGCAAAACACTAGTTAAATGTGGGTGAAACTATCGAATAATATGGTTACATCATTTACAAATATAGATAACATACAAACTCTAGTTACGTTAATTATGTAACTCTTATTCCTTAATGTGAACTTAACCTATGCATTTATATTACCCTAATTGTAACTCGTACTAGCAATAAAATTCTACAGCACAACACAAGAGATTGTGAACAAGTTTTGTAGTTCTCAGCTGATCTCGTGTAGCATAATGCAAGGATGATAATGTGATGGGAAGAGAATTTATCGGGGAATAACGAAAAAAGAAAAGTGTTTAAAATTGATATAAGATCAACATTCTTTAAGAAAACTTCATGAAACTTTTTTTGATCATATAATTTCTAAATGTTATTGAGTGGGATGATGCAAATTTTTAAGATGATTTATTTTGTAATCTTGTGAATGTTACAGATAAATGCTTTTGAGAACATCCATTTCTTTGGACCACCGAGCTACCTAGTATTACACATAAAGAATATTTGTATCCTCGAAAAGAAAAAACTTTTAAATAGTTAATGTGGATGTAGTTTTAACAAGAGTTGTAATACATTTTGTACATTTATAAAATTGTTGAAAGGTTGTTAGGACAATATGTATGCAATTCTTAATTCTTATATGCTCGTCATTGAGATTAAGTAAAACCACACCAGAAAGTACATGATGTTACAGTATCCATCACCATTTGACTGGTACGCTATAGCTGAAGTTCTTCAGTAGCTCTGTAGAATTTTTTAACTTTGATGGAAGCACCATATCGCAGGTGGCGTGTAGGGAAAATCCGAAAGCTAGCGGTGGTGGGGTGGTCATTTGGCAGTGTTCTTGTTCCTCGAAAGAGTTGTGCGATTTTAGACATTCAAAGAATTTAACTTTATTAAATGTGACGCGATCAAAGAGTTGATGTCTTATCCCAAGTGCAGGAGTGTCACAGTAATAAATAACCCGGCAAGTCCTGGGTCGAACCACGAGACGAGTTAATCGTATAAATTATAATTAATAAAACAACAACAACAACAACGACAACAATAACAACAATAATAGTAACAATAATAGTAATAGTAATAATAATAATACTTAGTACGTGGCGTTGTTATACTTGAGAATGATCTAAAAGATCGAGTCACGGGTGTTCCGACCTATATACCGAGTTTATGAAAAGATCAAAGAGATATATTATATAATATAAACATATTTACGATGCGAATGAACAAGGCAAGACCAACAATGTCGGGATCCTTGATCAAACACGAGCATACTTAAAGTACATAAAATATAACAAGAATGTAAATAATAATAACAATAACAATAACAATAATAATAGTAGTAGTAGTAGTAGTAGTAGTAGTAGTAGTAGTACTAATAATAATAATAAAGAAGAAGAGGAAGAAATTAATGAGAACTTTTAGATGGAAGATTAATGTAAAGATTAAACAATGATAAAAACAAATGTCAAGGTTAGAGGATCCACTAATAGTATTAGAGATAAGTAAGGTATAAACTCTTTATAAATTATCAACATAATCGTATTAATCATCTTATTTACGTAACACCATACTTATAAATTTTATCAGGTATTCGTGATGCTAACTTATGTTGACAACAAATCAAGTTCCTCTCATAATAACGATGTTGGCCGAAGACTATGAAGGATCAAGTATTTGATGTACCAAGTGTTATACAACACAAATCTAGATTAACCATTTAACAAGCAAGGTATTAAGGATTAATAAGATAAAAATGATAAGACATGTTAATAGCAAACTTGTTTAGGATTTCAGCATTGAAGTCCATGTTGAGTTCATATTATAAGAACATAAACATGATATAAGTTAACTAAGTATAGTAAAGGAAATGAAAAGCATGAACAAGAGATTAATGAAAATAAAACTTAAGCATTACAACAATAAAGAGAGAGCAAGAACATGATCTTGATCTTAGAACCAAGATTCTTAAATGAATGGCAAATGCCTCCTTTTATAGGCTAAAATTCAGAATTATTCATTTGGTAATTGATTATTGATTTAGTGGACTTGGTGGACAGCAGCACTCAAGCACTTTGGCTGGATGAAATGACATTGATCCATTCAGAATTTGGCAAAGTGTTCCTCATGAAAGTTGTTGGCAATCATCTTATCTTTTTACCCATAAAATTTCAGAGCATTTGGATCACTAGAGCTCAAGATATGGCTAAAATACTGAGTAGTGCTGTTGGTGGACGTGGTGGATAGACCTCAAGCTCTTGTCTGGACGAAATATCATTGTTACCATCCGAATTTGAGAAAATATTCTTCATGAAAGTTGTTGGAAATGGTCTTTTCCTTCCACCCACAAAATTGCATGTCATTTGGCCTTCTAGAACTCTAGATATGGGTAAAATGCTAAGTAGTGTTTGGGCTGGATTACGGACGGATTCGACTTCTCTTTTGTGGCCAAACTTTGAATTTGAAAACGGTAGATTTGGGTCTTACACTATTCATGAACATTGTAGGCCTATTTCTTAGCTTTCCATCCATATAAATTAAGCTGAAATCCAAGAACTACAGCTCGGATATGACCCAATAACTGAATAGTATTCCAATTTGAATTGAATCGGTATCTCCTTTCTAATCTTAGCCGTTTCTTTGTCCTTTCACTTTCAATAGTTAATCACATCAATCAATCCTTTGAATTGTGAGATATGCCTGCATTTAAAATGAACATTTACCATAAATTAAAGCTATCTTATATTATCAGATCTATTATTATAAAACATGCTTTAGTTAAGGAGTTATTAATACTTCAAGTGAAAAATGATGATATAAAACCTTGATAAAAATGCACTTTTAAGTACTAATCACACCCCTCAACTAGCTTATTACTAGTCCCTAGTAATCAAAGCGTTAAAATAGAAAAACAATTTGCAAGTTCCACAAAGCAAGGCATTCATCATTTAACTTCCATTAATCTATCCAAGTAAACAAACTCTCATTAAATTTATATATCTGCTCAATACCTTTTAAACAAAATATTAATAAACCTTCATTTTTATGTGCTCAATATATGAAAACATAGATGATGGGGCTTTTATTGGAAGAAAACAAGATTTTTATTCTAATGTTTCAGGTTAACATCCTTGGGTTGGGATTATTATCTTTTTTTTTCTTCTTTTTTTTATATATATACACATAGAACTTAAAACACAATGCTGCTTTAACCCATGTAACGAGCTTTCGGCTAATGACTCCCAAACCAGTTGGTCTTAGGGCATTAGGTGTTGAGACACCCCTTCGAGCTTAATAACTCGGGTTGCAGATATTGATACGTAGATAGTGCAATGTTTGATTTCCTTAAGCTTTTCTCCTTAACCCATGTAACAAGCTTTGGGCCAATAGCTCCCAAGTCAGTTGACTTTAGGGTATTAGGTATTAAAACACCCCTTCGGGCTTAATTGCTTAGATTAGGGAGGCTATGAAACCAAACTTATCTACGTTTTGTTTTATTATATATACTTTTTTTTTGTTTTTTTATACTATCCCTTTTCCTTAGTTGTTACCTTTAACAAAAAAACATAAATAATGTAATAATCCAATATGCAACCCACAATCATATGTTAAAAAGTGTGTGTGAAAATGAAGGTTTACGAATACTTGTTAAATAAGTACATAAGCGAGAGTCAAGTGATAACAATGCGAGAGTTTGTAAACCCGAATATTTCAAGAAGTGTAATAATAGACCTTGTTATGAATGTTTACTAAGATAACGTCTCAAGAGTCAATACTCATTACTTTGCCATCTTAATACTTGGTTTTGCAAATAGTTTATGAAAAAGAAAACACATTAGGTTTTTTTTTTTAATATCAACTACTACCTTTTCCCCAACCAAAATGAGACATTGTCCCTCAATGTCCTAAGGTAGAAAGATAGAGTATAGAAGACATCACCGAAACAACGAATATCGACAAACCTGAAACACACTTAAACAAATATAAGAAATAACAAAACAAAATAATAAGATATTAATAAAACCAAAAGACACAAGGTTTCATAAATGAAGGCTCAAATCCAATCTAAGCTTTTTACGGCTTTTCTCAGTTGACCAATGTATGCGACTCATAGAGGGATCAATGATAGGGATGAAAGATTGTAATTGGTCAATCAATTGTTCAGCAGTAGCAGTAGAGATTATGATTCGTCGTGCCGAAGATGTTAGAAATTCCTGTTCCACAGCTTGATCAAGAAAAGACAACAATTTATCGTAAAAACCATTAACATTTAACAAACCTATAGGTTTATGGTGAATGTGAAGTTGGGCCCAAGAGGAAATATGAAAGATCTCTTCCAATGTGCCCAGACCACCTGGTAAGGCAATAAAGGCATCAGCATGTTTAAACATTGTATTCAATCGTTCAGATATTGTGGAGACCTGTAGTTCCTCTCCAATTATTTTTCCAAGGAGGTCCTTTTTTGCTAAAGCTTTGGGGACGACCCCCCAAAACTTGATCGCCTCCTAAAAATGTAGCTATTGACACACCCCCATTAACCCAAGGCTGCCTCGCCATACACTAAATGAATCCTTCTCTCGCCTAATACCCACCAAGATCATTTCTTGATTCTAAAAACTCTATTTCTTTCCCGAGGACTAGATCCACCGAAAACACAAATATTTTTTTATTTAATGACTCGAGGAACTGCCATTTCTACACACTTCGATATCTATTGAATGTGTGGGTTGAGTAGAAATAAAGGGAAGGAAGAGAAGATTTTATAGATGAGAAATTGAAAATGCAATCATACCACCTATATATAGGCCACCGGAGCCTTTCTCTCTTTATTATTTTTTTATTTTTTTTATTTTTTTTTTTTAAAATATGTATGTACAAGCGATTGTGATTGTGGCTCACATCTTCCCTTGGTTTTATATCTAAGAACGGCTTAAACGCCCTCATGGGTCGGGGATATGCTTCCCATCCGGTTTTCTTAAAAACCGACAAACCGGTCTTTTTTAGTCGATTCCCAAGACTATGTCGAGCATATTCTTTATGGAATTGTGGCCATAAATCATGAATTGCATAATGCACATCTCCACTAGGGTGCGTCTCAAGAGTCAATAGAAGATTATCTAAAGACTCCTTACTCGAGGCCATCCTTAATGAACTGGATTTTATCTTCACGATTTACAGATACCATTCCTAAAGAACGACATTTTGCATTACAAGTCCATCTGGCACATCTGTGACAGACTTGCAGTTGTTTTGCACGACGTTTCTTTGCAAAAGTGCTTTTACCCTTCGGGCATGTATGAAATGAAAGAGTTGGAGGACTCACCGATAATCGAACCTTTGCTTCAATTAGCCAGCGAATATCTTTAGGAATTCCATGGTTCATTAACAATCGCAATCTTGCACATCTGGCACGGTAAATTTTTGTAATCGCGATTCGAGGCGGGCAGAAAATACTTTTTCAATTTTTCAAGAGTGGTGTCCATTTTTTTTTAGATGAGAAGTGGAAAAGAGATGCAAAGAAAGGAGAAACAGAAAGAATTGCATAAATATATACACCGGATATCGGTTATCATGGGAAACCGAAAAGAACCGACTTTAAGAGTCACGAGTACCGTTATCCGCCATTTGACCGGGGTGAGAGAAACTAGCAAAACAAAAGTCACACAAAAAAAACACAAAAACAATATTAGAAAAAGAATCAATCTTTATATACAGGATCACCCAATTCAATAGAGTCATTTTCAACTGAAAAATTGTCAAAGTAAACTTTCAAACGATGTCCATTTACCTTGAAAACATTACCATTCTTTGGATTCTCGATATCACAGGCCCATATGGATACACATGTTTCACAATAAAAGGACCACTCCATCTTGATCTTAGTTTTCCAGGAAATAAATGGAGTCGAGAATTATAAAGCAAGACTTTTTGACCAACTTTGAATGTTTTTCTAAGTATTTTCTTGTCATGAAACTCTTTGATTCTTGCTTTATGAATTCTTGAATTTTCATATGCATCATTTCTTATTTCCTCGAGCTCATTTATTTGTAATTTTCAGTAGGTGACTAGCATCATCAAGATTTGAATTGAAAGCTTTAATAGCCCAATAAGCTTTATGTTCAAGTTCCACGAGCAAGTGACAAGGTTTTCCATAGACTAGTCTATAAGGTGACATACCTAATGATGTTTTATAAGCAGTTCGATAAGCCCAAAGTGCATCATTAAGTCTTAAAGACCAATCTTTCCTATTAGGATTCACTTGTTTTTCCAAGATTTGTTTGATCTCCCTATTAGCAAGTTCTACTTGTCCACTTGTCCGAGGGTGATAAGGGGTGGCAACTTTGTGTGTGATTCCATATTTCTTCATTAAAGACTTAAATGACTTGTTGCAGAAATGTGTTCCACCATCACTTATCATGGCTCGAGGAATTCCAAATCGACTCAAGATATTTTCTTTCAAAAACTTGATCAACTGTTTTGTGATCATTATTTCGACTTGGAATTGCCTCTATCCATTTTGAAACATAATCTCATCACGACCAATATGTACATAAAACCAAATGAAGGAGGAAATGGACCCATGAAATCTATACCCCAACAGTCAAATATTTCAATGACAAGGATGGGATTTAAAGGCATCATGTGACGTTTTGAAATAGACCCCAACTTTTGACAATTTTCACAAGTTTTACAAAATGCATGCGTGTCTTTGAACATGGTGGACCAGTAAAATCCACTTTGTAAGATTTTTGCAGTTGTCTTCTTCGATGAGAAATGACCCCCACATGCCTCAGAATGACAAAACTTAATGACACTACTTACCTCATTGTCAGGAAGCATCTTTGAAATATTTGATCAGGACAATATTTGAATAAATAAGGGTCATCCCAATAAAAGTTCACTTCGTTCAAGAACTTTCTTTTGTCTTGGGTGCTCCAATGAGCTGGCAAATATCCTGAAACAAGAAAATTAACAATATTAGCAAACCAAGGCATTGTAGAGACAGAAAATAAAGATTCGTCAGGAAAGTAGTCATCGATTGGTGTGATGTCGGATCTCGAATCTGTTGTTAATCTTGACAAATGATCCGTGACAACATTTTCGGTGCCTTTCTTGTTTTTGATTGTGATATCAAATTCTTGAAGTAACAAAATCCATCGTACTAATCTAGCCTTAGAATCCTTTTTTGAAAGAAGATATTTCAAAGCTACATGATCACTAAAAACAACAACAGGTGAGCCAACAAGATAAGATCCCGAACTTGTCACATGCAAATACTCATGCAATTAATTCCTTTTCGTTGGTAGTTTAATTCATTTGAGCACTATTTAAAGTTTTACTTGCATAGTAAATCACATAGGGTTTCTTATCTTTTCTTTGTCCTAAGACAACACCTACGTCATAATCACTAGCATCACACATTATTTCAAAAGGTAATGACCAATCAGGAGGTTGAATGACAGGAGGAGAAGTAAGCAAGTTTTTAAGTTTAACAAAGGCTTTTTCACATTGTTCAGTCCATTCAAAAACATTTTCCTTTGTTAGAAGGTTACACAATGGCTTAGATATGACACTAAAATCTTTGATGAACCTTCTATAAAAACCAGCATGTTCTAAGAGTGATCTAACATCTTTAACTGATTTTGGTGTTGGTAAGTTGGCAATTAACTCAATTTTAGATTTGTCAACCTCAATTCCTTTTGATGAAACAATGTGACCAAGTACAATGCCGTTTGTTACCATAAAATGACATTTTTCCCAATTGAGCACAAGATTCTTCTCTTCACACCTGCTCAAAACCTTTTCTAAGTTAATCAAACAATCATCAAATGAATCACCAAAAACAGAAAAATCATCCATAAAAATTTCAAGAAAACGTTCAACCATATCACTGAATATGCTAAGCATGCATCTTTGAAACGTGGCTGGTGCATTACATAAACCAAAATGCATCCTTCGATATGCAAAAGTACCAAATGGACATGTGAAAGTAGTCTTCTCTTGATCATCCTATGCAATTTCAATTTGATTATAACCTGAATAGCCATCTAGGAAACAATAAAATTCATGACCTGCAACTCTTTCTAGGATTTGATCCATGAAAGGTAAAGGGAAATGATCTTTTCTAATCATTGAATTAAGTTTTCTATAGTCAATGCACATCCGCCAACCAGTAATGGTTCTAGTTGAAATTAACTCATTTTCTCATTTGTTATCACAGTGACTCCAGACTTCTTGGGTACAACTGGGGTAGGACATACCCATTTGCTGTCAGAAATAGGATAAATGATTCCATTATCAAGAAGCTTAATGACTTCATTTCTCACTACTTCTTTCATATTAGGATTAAGCCTTCGTTGCATTTCTCTAGAGGGTTTAGCATTTTCCTCTAAATAAATCCTGTGTGTGCAAATCAAAGGACTAATTCCTTTTATGTCAGCTATGATCCATCCTAATGCATTTTTGTGCATTTTCAGAGTTTGTAATAACTTACCTTCTTGATGTGCATTAAGTTTGGAAGAAATTATTACCGGAAAAGTTTCATTTTCTCCCAAAAATGAGTATTTGAGATTGAATGGTAACGGCTTCAAATCGGGTTTTGGTGGTTGAACACTTGGAAGTTATGGACTCAATTGATTGTGATGACAATTCTTCAATTTGTAGTCTCCAATTACTTGCCTTTGATTCTTCCCCGAAAATAAATCATTTGCAAATTCTTAGATTCATTAAACTCAATTTCATTGGAAATAGTTTCAAATTGATCATGAACTAATTTTTCAATAAAGTTCACTTCCTGTCAATCAGTATTATCTCCAGGTTGCTTGCAAATGTTGAAAATATTCATCTCCAATGTCATGTTTCCAAATGATAACTTCATTAGTCCATTCCTACAATTAATCAATGCATTAGAAGTTGCAAGAAACAGACGTCCTAAAATAACAGGAATTGAATTACATGTTTCAACAGGTTGTGTATCCAAGACAATAAAATCCACAGGATAAATGAATTTATCAACTTGAACTAACACATCTTCAACTATTCCTCTAGGCACTTTTATAGATCTATCGGCAAGTAAAAGAGTTACAGAAGTTGGTTTTAACTCACCTAGATTGAGACTCTAAAAGACCCGAATATGGAAGTAAATTCACACTAGCTCCAAGATCAAGCAAAGCTCTTTTAATTTTATGTTCTCCAATAAAGCAAGAAATTGTAGGACAACCAGGGTCTTTATATTTCAAAGCATTATTGTTATGAAGAATGACACTTACTTGTTCGGCTAAAAAAGCTTTCTTTTTCACATTCAGTTTTCTCTTCACGATGACGGGGATCTTTTTAAAAATTTAGCATAAGAAGGTACCGTTTAATAGCATCTAACAAAGGTATATTGATCCTTACATTTGAAAGTTTCAAAGATTTCAGAGTTGTGATTGACTTTCCTTTGTTTGGTCATGGCATGAGGAAATGGAAGTGCTGGTGGGAAATCAGTCTTCTCTTTGCAATGTTCAGATATAACCCCTTCCTTACCCTCGGAGATTAACTCGTTTTTCTCATAAGGTTCAAGAGTGGGTTTTTCAATAACTTTACCACTGCGAAGAGTGATGACTGATTTGACTTGATCCATGTGTTGGCTTCCAGAACTACTTGCGTTTGCATTGTATTGCCCCTTGGGATTTTACTGTGGTTGAGATGGAAACTTACCTTTTTCTTGAAAACTGAGAGCAGATGTGAATTTTGCAAGAGCATCTTTTAGATCTGCCATGGTTTGAGCATTTTAAGTGTTGATTGTCTCCTACTTTTCAATGAATGCATGCAATGTTTCCTCAAGATTTCTTCTAGGAGGTGGAGCATAAGGAGGTGCATATCCATGAGAATTTTGGAAATTATAGGGTGCTTGAAACGGTGGCTGTGAAGTTTGTGCATTATTGTTACCATTCTTCCAACTGAAATTTGGGTGATTTCTCCAACCAGGGTTGTATGTTTGCGAATATGGGTTATGATTGGGCCTTTGGAAGCTGTTTAAAACATGGGCTTGTTCATGGAGGCATTCCTTGAAAGAAGGCAAAGTTGGACAGTCATTGGTTGCATGTTCATTCGTTTCACAGATTTGACACACAATGTCTTTAACAGATTTTAATTGACCATTCTTTTTAAATTCAAGTGCCTCGACTTTTCTAGCTAAAGATGCAAATTTAGCTTGGAGGTCATGATCTTTCCTAAGGTTGTATATACCTCCACTAGACGTATGAGGTTGAGTTTTACCTGGTGCCTCATAAGTGCCTGTAGTGTCCCAATTTTGAGCATTTTCAACTAGCAAGTCTAGGTACTCCATTGCTTCATCAGAGTCTTTATTTTCAAAAGTTCTGTTGCACATCAATTCCACCATTTGCCTATCTTTAGGTGTTAATCCTTCATAAAAATGTGAAACCAATCTCCATGTTTCAAAACCATGATGAGGGCAAGTATTAAGCAAATCTCGATACCTATCCCAACATTGATAAAATGTTTCTCCTGGTTTTTGAGTGAAAGTGGTAATTTGTCTTTTGAAAGAGTTTGTTCTGTGAGATGGAAAAAACTTCTTTAAAAATTGTTGTTGCATTTCATCCCAAGCACGAATGGATCCTGACCTAAGATTCTGTAGCCATGTTTTAGCTTTATCTTTTAATGAAAAAGGAAAAAGCTTTAATCTGATGGTGTTCATGCTACAATTTAAGTCATTATAGGTATTACAGACTTCTTCAAATTCTCGCAAATGCAAGTATGGATTTTCTAGATCTAAGCCATGAAAAGAAGGTAAAAGTTGAATAATGCCTGGCTTAAAATTAAAGTGAGATGCATCAGGAGGAAAAACTATACATGAGGGTGCACTTGTTCTTGTTGGATTCATGTGGTCTCTTAGTGTTCTAACTCGATTATTCTCATTATGAAGTGATTGGTTATCTTCTTCAGCCATATTTTCTGAAAATAATGAGGATACACTACAAAGTCTACCACTTAATGTATGTGACCAAACTCTCATGCACGGGTAAGAAGAGAATAAAAGGAAGAAGAAAACAAGAGAAAAGGAAACAAAACAAAAGAAACAAAAGTTAGATACAAGAGAAGTGAAAAATAAAAAAAAAATAAATATTATAATTTATACAAGAATTTACCTCCCAGAAGGGGCGCCCAAAAACTTGACACGATCAAATAGTTGATGTCTTATCCCAAGTGCAAGAGGGTCACAGTAATAAATAACCCGGCAAGATCGGGGTCGAACCACAGAGAGGTTAATTGTATAAATTATAATTAATAAAACAACAACAACAACAACAACAACAACAACAACAATAACAACAATAATAGTAACAATAATAGTAATAGTAATAATAATAATACTCGATTACATGGTGTTGTAATACCCGAGAATGATCTAAAAGATCGGGTCACGAGTTTCCAGCCTATATACTAAGTTTATGAAAAGATCAAAGAGATATATTATATAATATAAACAGATTTCTGATGCGAATGAACAAGGCAAGATCAAAAATGTCAGGATCCTTAATCAAACACGAGCATACTTAAAGTACATAAAATATAACAAGAATGTAAATAATAATAATAATAATAATAGTAGTAGTAGTAGTAGTACTACTACTACTACTACTACTACTACTAATAATAATAAAGAAGAAGAGGAAGAAATTAATGAGAACTTTGAGATGGAAGATTAATGTAAAGATTAAACAATGATAAAAACAAATGTCAAGGTTAGAGGATCCACTAATAGTATTAGAGATAAGTAAGGTATAAACTCTTTATAAATTATCAACATAATCGTATTAATCATCTTATTTACGTAACACCATACTTATAAATTTTATCAGGTATTCATGATGCTAACTTATGTTGACAACAAATCAAGTTCCTCTCATAATAACGATGTCGGCCGAAGACTATGAAGGATCAAGTATTTGATGTACCAAGTGTTATACAACACAAATCTAGATTAACCATTTACCAAGCAAGGTATTAAGGATTAATAAGATAAAAATGATAAGACATGTTAATAGCAAAGTTGTTTAGGATTTAAGCATTGAAGTCCACGTTAAGTTCATATTATACTTATTCTAACACCATTAGTGAAACCTTGTCACCTTGACATAATTAACTTAGCTAGACATTATGAAGAAGAAAAACATAAATAAACAATATAAGAACATAAACATGATATAAGTTAACTAAGTATAGTAAAGGAAATGAAAAGCATGAATAAGATATTAATGAAAATAAAACTTAAGCATTACAACAATAAAGAGAGCAAGAACATGATCTTGATCTTAGAACCAAGATTCTTAAATGAATGGCAAATGCCTCCTCTTATAGGCTAAAATTCAGAACTATTCATTTGGTAATTGATTATTGATGTAGTGGCCAACTATTGATTTAGTGGACTTGGTGGACAGCAGCACTCAAGCACTTTGGCTGGATGAAATGACATTGATCCATTCAGAATTTGGCAAAGTGTTCCGCATGAAAGTTGTTGGCAATCATCTTATCTTTTTACCCATAAAATTTCAGAGCATTTGGATCACTAGAGCTCAAGATATGGCTAAAATACTGAGTAGTGCTGTTGGTGGACGTGGTGGATAGACCTCAAGCTCTTGTCTGGACAAAATGTCATTGTTACCGTCCGAATTTGAGACAAGATTCTTCATGAAAGTTGTTGAAAATTGTCTGTTCCTTCCACCCACCAAATTTCACGGCATTTGGCCTTCTAGAACTCCAGATATGGATAAAATTCTAAGCAGTGTTTGGGCTGGATTACAGGACAGATTCTGACTTCTTTTTTGTGGCCAAACTTTGAATTTAAAAATGGTAGATTTGGGTCTTACACTATTCATGAACATTGTAGGCCTATTTCTTAGCTTTCCATCCATATAAATTAAGCTGAAATCCAAGATCTACAGCTCCAGATATGACCCAATAACGAGCAAGTGTTCCAATTTGAATTGAATCGGTATCTCCTTTCTAATCTTAGCTGTTTCATTGTCCTTTCACATTCAATAGTTAATCACATCAATCAATCCTTTGAATTGTGAGATATGTCTGCATTTAAAATGAACATTTATCATAAATTAAAGCTATCTTATATTATCAGATCTATTATTATAAAACATGCTCTAGTTAAGGAGTTATTAATACTTCAAGTGCAAAATGATGATATAAAACCTTGATAAAAATGCACTTTTAAGTACAAATCAAAATGCTTCTGAGATCGGGGATGTTGCATACAAAACAGGAACAATTTGCTTTAGCGCCCATACTGAACAATCGAGGAATCGCTCTTTGGATATGGTTAATAGATCTATCTCTAACTCTGTTATTTGTATCCACTCCTTGTGACCGTTACTTTACTATGCGGTTCATTGTAGCACACCATCTTACGCTAGTAAACTGTCATTACATGGTGCGAAGTTCGATTGGAAGCTAAAATCCTCTTAAACGCGTTTGCTTGTTAAGGTTTTGTTATTATGTTGTTGAGCCGGGCAACATTTGGAAGGCTTGAAATTCTTTCTGTCATGCCATGGAAGCCTTTTGTGTTCTTGATTTGAAATTATTTGTTTTCTAAACAAATCAAATCACATGACATCTCTTTGTTAGGCAGTAAGAACAAAACCTAATAAAACTTGTTTTTATCTTTTTGTTATTGCAGACTAGCTTTCCTGGCATGGTTTTTTTTTTTTAAATTCAATTCTATTATGTTATTTTAGTTTTTCAAAATTTATGAAGGAATGTTTTGAGTCATTTTATGAAAATAAATAAATCTCAATATTTATAAAATTAACACGTTTGTTTTTAAATATGAATGATTGAATATGAAGTTTGATTATATTACTATGTTTGGTTCTTAAAGTGTTTAAAGTAATTGAAGGTATCATAGGGTTTCTCAATTGGTTATGAATTCGTTTAGGTTTTTTGCTTCCAATTTAAGTACATAAACATTGATATCAAATCCAATCTGTGCTCAACCCATGAGGCTGTCTTATGAAAGAAATGAAATTCAGTGAAAAACAAAGTAACAAAATGGTTATCCAAATACTCAAATGTTAATTTTACATCATGTAGACACTTATTATTGCATACAATTTATACGGGAACAATTCAAGGTTGAATAGAAAGGGTTTAGGCAACAGGCGCCAAAGCTACAATAGCAGCACATTGGTTCCAAATTTGGTCACCCTTAGCTACAACAAAAGTTACTTTATCCTTTGGCACTTTCGAAACGAATAGTTTTATGAAATCATCATGGCAAGCTTTCCCGGTTGTTATATGCTTTTGGCAACGATATTCGATGGAGTATTGTTGTTGTATATACTATTGGAGATTTCTATTGCGTAGCGTTTTGTCACCCTTGTGTGGCACTCTTCCAAATGTCGAGAAGCTCTGGATTTTCTTCATGAGTCCGAATTGCAAACCCCGGTGTAATGACAAGTACACCGATAAACAAAAATAGTCCTAAGGAGATGTTTTTGCCTAAGCTTCCCATGTTTTTTACAGATATATATTCTCTTACTTTGACAAAGAGTTGTTGGATGCAAATAAAGTAATACCATCCAAGTCCAATTTATAGGTAAGAAAATACTTCAAAACATTTTGTTGATTTGATATAGCATTTATTAACATTTGCACGTTAAGAGTTGATGAAATCCGTTTTAGGAAGTTAGTTCTAGTTAAAAAAAAGAGTGTTCAAGTGGTTTTGATAGCAACGTTTTCAAGCACAATTAAGTAATTATGAGTTACATTTATGAAAGGGCTAATTCTAAGAAAAAGATTAATAAATTTAGAAAGTTGCTCAATAAATTCAACGCTTTTAGTATAATATATAGCATAATCCAATTAAATGGTTTACAAATATAGATAACATACAAACTCTAATTACGTTAATTATGTAACTCTTATTCCTTAATGTGAACTTAACCTATGCATTTTATATTACCCTAATTGTAACTTCATTACTAGCAATAAAATTCTACAAAGACAACACAAGAGATTGTGAACAAGTTTTGTAGTTCTCACCGATCTCGTGTAGCACAATGCAAGGATGATAATGTGATGGGAAGAGAATTTATCGGGGAATAACGAAAAAAAGAAAAGTGTTTAAAATTGATATAAGATCAACATTCTTTAAGAAAACTTCATGAAACTTTTTTTGATCATATAATTTCTAAATGTTATTGAGTGGGATGATGCAAATTTTTAAGATGATTTATTTTGTAATCTTGTGAATGTTACGGATAAATGCTTTTGAGAACATCCATTTCTTTGGACCACCGAGCTACCTAGTATTACACATAAAGAATATTTGTATCCTCGAAAAGAAAAACTTTTAAATAGTTAATGTGGATGTAGTTTTAACAAGAGTTGTAATACATTTTGTACATTTATAAAATTGTTGAAAGGTTGTTAGGACAATATGTATGCAATTCTTAATTCTTATATGCTCGTCATTGAGATTAAGTAAAACCACACCAGAAAGTACATGATGTTACAATATCCATCACCATTTGACTGCGTGCGCTATAGCTGAAGTTCTTGTATGCTACGTGGAATTTTTAACTTTGATGGAAGCACCATACTCGCGGTGGTGGAGTGTAGGGAAAATGCGAAAGCTAGCAGCTGGTGGGGTGGTCATTTGGCAGTGTTCTTGTTCCTCGAAAGAGTTGTGCGAGTTTAGACATTCAGAGAATTTAACTTTATTAAATGCTTACGAGATCGGGGATGTTGCATACAAAACAGAACAGTTGCTTTAGCACGCCCATCACGGGAACACCTGAGGAATCGCTCTTTGGATATGGTTAATAGATCTATCTCTAACTCATTATTTGTATCCACTCCTTGTGACTGGTTACTTTACTATGTAGTTCATTGTAGCACACCATCTTCTGCTAGTAAACTGTCATTACATGGTGCGAGTTCGATTGGAAGCTAAAATCCTCTTAAACGTTTGCTTGTTAAGGTTTTGTTATTATGTTGTTGAGCCAGGCAACATTTGGAAGCTGAAATTCTTTACGTCATGCCATGGAAGCCTTTTGTGTTGCTGATTTGAAATTATTTGTTTTCTAAACAAATCAAATCACATGACATCTCTGTTGTTAGACAGGTAAGAACAAAACCTAATAAAACTTGTTTTTATCTTTTTGTTATTGTAGACTAGCTTTCCTGGCATGGTTTTTTTTTTTTTTAAATTAATTCTATTATGTTATGTTAGTTTTTCAAAATTTATGAAGGAATGTTTTGAGTCATTTTATGAAAATAAATAAATCTCAATATTTATAAAATTAACACGTTTGTTTTTAAATATGAATGATTGAATATGAAGTTTGATTATATTACTATGTTTGGTTCTTAAAGTGTTTAAAGTAATTGAAGGTATCATAGGGTTTCTCAATTGGTTATGAATTCGTTTAGGTTTTTTGCTTCCAATTTAAGTACATAAACATTGATATCAAATCCAATCGTGCTCAACCCATGAGGCCTGTCTTATGAAAGAAATGAAATTCGATGAAAAACAAAGTAACAAAATGGTTATCCAAATACTCAAATGTTAATTTTACATCATGTAGACACTTATTATTGCATACAATTTATACCGGAACAATTCAAGGTTGAATAGAAAGGGTTTAGGCAACGGGCCCAAAGCTACAATAGCAACACATTGGTTCCAAATTTGGTCACCCTTAGCTACAACAAAAGTTACTTTATCCTTTGGCACTTTGAAACGAATAGTTTTATGAAATCATCATGGCAAGCTTTCCGGTTGTTATATGCTTTTGGCAAGATTCGATGGAGTATTGTTGTTGTATATACTATTGGAGATTTCTATTGCGCAACGCTTTTGTCACCCTTGTGTGGCACTCTTCCAAATGTCGAGAAGCTACGGATTTTCTTCATGAGTCACGAATTGCAAACCCCGGTGTAATGACAAGTACACCGATAAACAAAAATAGTCCTAAGGAGATGTTTTTGCCTAAGCTTCCCATGTTTTTTTAACAGCAATATATTCTCTTACTTTGACAAAGAGTTGTTGGATGCAAATAAAGTAATACCATCCAAGTCCAATTTATAGGTAAGAAAATACTTCAAAACATTTTGTTGATTTGATATAGCATTTATTAACATTTGCCGTTAAGAGTTGATGAAATCCGTTTTAGGAAGTTAGTTCTAGTTAAAAAAAAAAGAGTGTTCAAGTGGTTTTGATAGCAACGTTTTCAAGCACAATTAAGTAATTATGAGTTACATTTATGAAAGGGCTAATTCTAAGAAAAAGATTAATAAATTTAGAAAGTTGCTCAATAAATTCACTTGTTTTAGTATAATATATAGCATAATCCAATTAAATGGTTTACAAATATAGATAACATACAAACTCTAGTTACGTTAATTATGTAACTCTTATTCCTTAATGTGAACTTAACCTATGCATTTTATATTACCCTAATTGTAACTTCGTACTAGCAATAAAATTCTCTGACAAGACAACACAAGAGATTGTGAACAAGTTTTGTAGTTCTCGGTGATCTCGGTGTAGCACAATGCAAGGATGATAATGTGATGGGAAGAGAATTTATTGGGGAATAACGAAAAAAGAAAAGTGTTTAAAATTGATATAAGATCAACATTCTTTAAGAAAACTTCATGAAACTTTTTTTGATCATATAATTTCTAAATGTTATTGAGTGGGATGATGCAAATTTTTAAGATGATTTATTTTGTAATCTTGTGAATGTTCCGAGATAAATGCTTTTGAGAACATCCATTTCTTTGGACCACCGAGCTACCTAGTATTACACATAAAGAATATTTGTATCCTCGAAAAGAAAAACTTTTAAATAGTTAATGTGGATGTAGTTTTAACAAGAGTTGTAATACATTTTGTACATTTATAAAATTGTTGAAAGGTTGTTAGGACAATATGTATGCAATTCTTAATTCTTATATGCTCGTCATTGAGATTAAGTAAAACCACACCCGAGAAAGTACATGATGCTACAATATCCATCACCATTTGGATGCACGCTTATAGCTGAAGTTCTTGTATGGCTCTCGGAGAATTTTTTAACTTTGATGGAAGCACCATATCGCGGTGGGCGTGTAGGGAAAATCGAAAGCTAGCGGTGGTGGGGTGGTCATTTGGCGATGTTCTTGTTCCTCGAAAGAGTTGTGCGAAGTTTAGACATTCGGAGAATTTAACTTTATTAAATGCTTCGAGATCGGGGATGTTGCATACAAAACAGAACAATGCTTTAGCACGCCCATCTGGAACAACGAGGAATCGCTCTTTGGATATGGTTAATAGATCTATCTCTAACCCGTTATTTGTATCCACTCCTTGTGATTGGTTACTTTACTATGCGGATTCATTGTAGCACACCATCTTACGCTAGTAAACCGTCATTACATGGTGCGAGTTCGATTGGAAGCTAAAATCCTCTTAAACGTTTGCTTGTTAAGGTTTTGTTATTATGTTGTTGAGCCAGGGCAACATTTGGAAGCTGAAATTCTTTCTGTCATGCCATGGAAGCCTTTTGTGTTGCTGATTTGAAATTATTTGTTTTCTAAACAAATCAAATCACATGACATCTCTGTTGTTAGACGTGTAAGAACAAAACCTAATAAAACTTGTTTTTATCTTTTTTGTTATTATGAGACTAGCTTTCCGGCATGGTTTTTTTTTTTTTTAAATTTAATTCTATTATGTTATTTTAGTTTTTCAAAATTTATGAAGGAATGTTTTGAGTCATTTTATGAAAATAAATAAATCTCAATATTTATAAAATTAACACGTTTGTTTTTAAATATGAATGATTGAATATGAAGTTTGATTATATTACTATGTTTGGTTCTTAAAGTGTTTAAAGTAATTGAAGGTATCATAGGGTTTCTCAATTGGTTATGAATTCGTTTAGGTTTTTTGCTTCCAATTTAAGTACATAAACATTGATATCAAATCCAATCATGTACTCAACCCATGAGGTCATCTTATGAAAGAAATGAAATTCGATGAAAAACAAAGTAACAAAATGGTTATCCAAATACTCAAATGTTAATTTTACATCATGTAGACACTTATTATTGCATACAATTTATACCAGAACAATTCAAGGTTGAATAGAAAGGGTTTAGGCAACAGCGCCAAAAGCTACAATAGCGACATTGGTTCCAAATTTGGTCACCCTTAGCTACAACAAAAGTTACTTTATCCTTTGGCACTTTCGAAACGAATAGTTTTATGAAATCATCATGGCAAGCTTTCCCGGTTGTTATATGCTTTTGGCAAGATGTCTGATGGAGTATTGTTGTTGTATATGCTATTGGAGATTTCTATTGCATGGCGTTTTGTCACCCTTGTGTGGCACTCTTCCAAATGTCGAAAGCTCGGATTTTCTTCATGAGTCCGAATTGCAAACCCCGGTGTAATGACAAGTACACCGATAAACAAAAATAGTCCTAAGGAGATGTTTTTGCCTAAGCTTCCCATGTATTTTTACAAGCAATATATTCTCTTACTTTGACAAAGAGTTGTTGGATGCAAATAAAGTAATACCATCCAAGTCCAATTTATAGGTAAGAAAATACTTCAAAACATTTTGTTGATTTGATATAGCATTTATTAACATTTGCCGTTAAGAGTTGATGAAATCCGTTTTAGGAAGTTAGTTCTAGTTAAAAAAAAAGAGTGTTCAAGTGGTTTTGATAGCCGTTTTCAAGCACAATTAAGTAATTATGAGTTACATTTATGAAAGGGCTAATTCTAAGAAAAAGATTAATAAATTTAGAAAGTTGCTCAATAAATTCAACTGTTTTAGTATAATATATAGCATAATCCAATTAAATGGTTTACAAATATAGATAACATACAAACTCTAGTTACGTTAATTATGTAACTCTTATTCCTTAATGTGAACTTAACCTATGCATTTTATATTACCCTAATTGTAACTTCGTACTAGCAATAAAATTCTACGACAACACAAGAGATTGTGAACAAGTTTTGTAGTTCTCAATGATCTCGTGTAGCACAATGCAAGGATGATAATGTGATGGGAAGAGAATTTATCGGGGAATAACGAAAAAAGAAAAGTGTTTAAAATTGATATAAGATCAACATTCTTTAAGAAAACTTCATGAAACTTTTTTTGATCATATAATTTCTAAATGTTATTGAGTGGGATGATGCAAATTTTTAAGATGATTTATTTTGTAATCTTGTGAATGTTCACAGATAAATGCTTTTGAGAACATCCATTTCTTTGGACCAATCGAGCTACCTAGTATTACACATAAAGAATATTTGTATCCTCGAAAAGAAAAACTTTTAAATAGTTAATGTGGATGTAGTTTTAACAAGAGTTGTAATACATTTTGTACATTTATAAAATTGTTGAAAGGTTGTTAGGACAATATGTATGCAATTCTTAATTCTTATATGCTCGTCATTGAGATTAAGTAAAACCACACCGAGAAAGTACATGATGCTACAATATCCATCACCATTTGATGGTGCGCTATAGCTGAAGTTCTTGATGGCTCTGTAGAATTTTTTAACTTTGATGGAAGCACCATATCTTGCGGTGGCGTGTAGGGAAAATGCGAAAAGCTAGCGGTAGTGGGGTGGTCATTTGGCGATGTTCTTGTTCCTCGAAAGAGTTGTGCGAGTTTAGACATTCGGGAGAATTTAACTTTATTAAATGCTTCCGAGATCGGGGATGTTGCATACAAAACCAGGACAATGCTTTAGCGCCCATACCTGAACACCGAGGAATCGCTCTTTGGATATGGTTAATAGATCTATCTCTAACTTTGTTATTTGTATCCACTCCTTGTATCGGTTACTTTACTATGCGATTCATTGTAGCACACCATCTTCCGCTAGTAAACTGTCATTACATGGTGCGAGTTCGATTGGAAGCTAAAATCCTCTTAAACGTTTGCTTGTTAAGGTTTTGTTATTATGTTGTTGAGCCAGGCAACATTTGGAAGCTGAAATTCTTTCTGTCATGCCATGGAAGCCTTTTGTGTTGCTGATTTGAAATTATTTGTTTTCTAAACAAATCAAATCACATGACATCTCTGTTGTTAGACAGGTAAGAACAAAACCTAATAAAACTTGTTTTTATCTTTTTGTTATTGTAGACTAGCTTTCCTGGCATGGTTTTTTTTTTTTTAAATTTAATTCTATTATGTTATGTTAGTTTTTCAAAATTTATGAAGGAATGTTTTGAGTCATTTTATGAAAATAAATAAATCTCAATATTTATAAAATTAACACGTTTGTTTTTAAATATGAATGATTGAATATGAAGTTTGATTATATTACCATGTTTGGTTCTTAAAGTGTTTAAAGTAATTGAAGGTATCATAGGGTTTCTCAATTGGTTATGAATTCGTTTAGGTTTTTTGTTCCAATTTAAGTACATAAACATTGATATCAAATCCAATCGTGCTCAACCCATGAGGTTGTCTTATGAAAGAAATGAAATTCAAGATGAAAACAAAGTAACAAAATGGTTATCCAAATACTCAAATGTTAATTTTACATCATGTAGACACTTATTATTGCATACAATTTATACCAGAACAATTCAAGGTTGAATAGAAAGGGTTTAGGCAACAGCGCCAAAGCTACAATAGCGAAGACATTGGTTCCAAATTTGGTCACCCTTAGCTACAACAAAAGTTACTTTATCCTTTGGCACCTTCAAACGAATAGTTTTATGAAATCATCATGGCAAGCTTTCCCGGTTGTTATATGCTTTTGGCAACAAGATTCGATGGAGTATTGTTGTTGTATATACTATTGGAGATTTCTATTGCGCAACGCTTTGTCACCCCTGTGTGGCACTCTTCCAAATGTCGAGAAAGCTCTGGATTTTCTTCATGAGTCACGAATTGCAAACCCGTGTAATGACAAGTACACCGATAAACAAAAATAGTCCTAAGGAGATGTTTTTGCCTAAGCTTCCCATGTTTTTTTACAAGAATATATTCTCTTACTTTGACAAAGAGTTGTTGGATGCAAATAAAGTAATACCATCCAAGTCCAATTTATAGGTAAGAAAATACTTCAAAACATTTTGTTGATTTGATATAGCATTTATTAACATTTGCACGTTAAGAGTTGATGAAATCCGCTTTTAGGAAGTTAGTTCTAGTTAAAAAAAAGAGTGTTCAAGTGGTTTTGATAGCAACGTTTTCAAGCACAATTAAGTAATTATGAGTTACATTTATGAAAGGGCTAATTCTAAGAAAAAGATTAATAAATTTAGAAAGTTGCTCAATAAATTCAATGCTTTAGTATAATATATAGCATAATCCAATTAAATGGTTTACAAATATAGATAACATACAAACTCTAGTTACGTTAATTATGTAACTCTTATTCCTTAATGTGAACTTAACCTATGCATTTTATATTACCCTAATTGTAACTCGTACTAGCAATAAAATTCCTACAAAGACAACACAAGAGATTGTGAACAAGTTTTGTAGTTCTCAGCTGATCTCGTGTAGCACAATGCAAGGATGATAATGTGATGGGAAGAGAATTTATCGGGGAATAACGAAAAAAGAAAAGTGTTTAAAATTGATATAAGATCAACATTCTTTAAGAAAACTTCATGAAACTTTTTTTTGATCATATAATTTCTAAATGTTATTGAGTGGGATGATGCAAATTTTTAAGATGATTTATTTTGTAATCTTGTGAATGTTACAGATAAATGCTTTTGAGAACATCCATTTCTTTGGACCACCGAGCTACCTAGTATTACACATAAAGAATATTTGTATCCTCGAAAAGAAAAACTTTTAAATAGTTAATGTGGATGTAGTTTTAACAAGAGTTGTAATACATTTTGTACATTTATAAAATTGTTGAAAGGTTGTTAGGACAATATGTATGCAATTCTTAATTCTTATATGCTCGTCATTGAGATTAAGTAAAACCACACCAGAAAGTACATGATGCTACAATATCCATCACCATTTGACTGGTACGCTATAGCCGAAGTTCTTCAAGAGCTCTGAGAATTTTTTAACTTTGATGGAAGCACCATATCGCGGTGGCGTGTAGGGAAAATCCGAAAGCTAGCGGCGTGGGGTGGTCATTTGGCGGTGTTCTTGTTCCTCGAAAGAGTTGTGCGAAGTTTAGACATTCGGAGAATTTAACTTTATTAAATGCTTCGAGATCGGGGATGTTGCATACAAAACAGAACACTTGCTTTAGCACGCCCATACCTGAACAATCGAGGAATCGCTCTTTGGATATGGTTAATAGATCTATCTCTAACCATTATTTGTATCCACTCCTTGTGATCGGTTACTTTACTATGCAGTTCATTGTAGCACACCATCTTCTGCTAGTAAATCGTCATTACATGGTGCGAGTTCGATTGGAAGCTAAAATCCTCTTAAACGTTTGCTTGTTAAGGTTTTGTTATTATGTTGTTGAGCCGGCAACATTTGGAAGTGGAAATTCTTTCTGTCATGCCATGGAAGCCTTTTGTGTTGTTGATTTGAAATTATTTGTTTTCTAAACAAATCAAATCACATGACATCTCTTTGTTAGACGGTAAGAACAAAACCTAATAAAACTTGTTTTTATCTTTTGTTATTGTAGACTAGCTTTCCGGCATGGTTTTTTTTTTTTTAAATTTAATTCTATTATGTTATGTTAGTTTTTCAAAATTTATGAAGGAATGTTTTGAGTCATTTTATGAAAATAAATAAATCTCAATATTTATAAAATTAACACGTTTGTTTTTAAATATGAATGATTGAATATGAAGTTTGATTATATTACCATGTTTGGTTCTTAAAGTGTTTAAAGTAATTGAAGGTATCATAGGGTTTCTCAATTGGTTATGAATTCGTTTTAGGTTTTTTGCTTCCAATTTAAGTACATAAACATTGATATCAAATCCAATCGTGCTCAACCCATGAGGTCGTCTTATGAAAGAAATGAAATTGAAGAAAAACAAAGTAACAAAATGGTTATCCAAATACTCAAATGTTAATTTTACATCATGTAGACACTTATTATTGCATACAATTTATACCGAACAATTCAAGGTTGAATAGAAAGGGTTTAGGCAACAGCGCCAAAGCTACAATAGCAAAGACATTGGTTCCAAATTTGGTCACCCTTAGCTACAACAAAAGTTACTTTATCCTTTGGCACCTTCAAACGAATAGTTTTATGAAATCATCATGGCAAGCTTTCCGTTGTTATATGCTTTTGGCAACAAGATTCGATGGAGTATTGTTGTTGTATATACTATTGGAGATTTCTATTGCGCAACGCTTTTGTCACCCTTGTGTGGCACTCTTCCAAATGTCGAGAAAGCTCGGATTTTCTTCATGAGTACGAATTGCAAACCCTGGTGTAATGACAAGTACACCGATAAACAAAAATAGTCCTAAGGAGATGTTTTTGCCTAAGCTTCCCATGTTTTTTTACAAAGAATATATTCTCTTACTTTGACAAAGAGTTGTTGGATGCAAATAAAGTAATACCATCCAAGTCCAATTTATAGGTAAGAAAATACTTCAAAACATTTTGTTGATTTGATATAGCATTTATTAACATTTGCACGTTAAGAGTTGATGAAATCCGTTTTAGGAAGTTAGTTCTAGTTAAAAAAAGAGTGTTCAAGTGGTTTTCATAGCAACGCTTTTCAAGCACAATTAAGTAATTATGAGTTACATTTATGAAAGGGCTAATTCTAAGAAAAAGATTAATAAATTTAGAAAGTTGCTCAATAAATTCACTTGCTTTAGTATAATATATAGCATAATCCAATTAAATGGTTTACAAATATAGATAACATACAAACTCTAGTTACGTTAATTATGTAACTCTTATTCCTTAATGTGAACTTAACCTATGCATTTTATATTACCCTAATTGTAACTCAGTACTAGCAATAAAATTCTACGAAGACAACACAAGAGATTGTGAACAAGTTTTGTAGTTCTCAGCTGATCTCGTGTAGCACAATGCAAGGATGATAATGTGATGGGAAGAGAATTTATCGGGGAATAACGAAAAAAGAAAAGTGTTTAAAATTGATATAAGATCAACATTCTTTAAGAAAACTTCATGAAACTTTTTTTGATCATATAATTTCTAAATGTTATTGAGTGGGATGATGCAAATTTTTAAGATGATTTATTTTGTAATCTTGTGAATGTTACAGATAAATGCTTTTGAGAACATCCATTTCTTTGGACCACCGAGCTACCTAGTATTACACATAAAGAATATTTGTATCCTCGAAAAGAAAAAACTTTTAAATAGTTAATGTGGATGTAGTTTTAACAAGAGTTGTAATACATTTTGTACATTTATAAAATTGTTGAAAGGTTGTTAGGACAATATGTATGCAATTCTTAATTCTTATATGCTCGTCATTGAGATTAAGTAAAACCACACCAGAAAGTACATGATGTTACAGTATCCATCACCATTTGACTGGTACGCTATAGCTGAAGTTCTTCAGTAGCTCTGTAGAATTTTTTAACTTTGATGGAAGCACCATATCGCAGGTGGCGTGTAGGGAAAATGCGAAAGCTAGCGATGGTGGGGTGGTCATTTGGCGTTGTTCTTGTTCCTCGAAAGAGTTGTGCGAAGTTTAGACATTCGTAGAATTTAACTTTATTAAATGCTTCGAGATCGGGGATGTTGCATACAAAAGAAAAATTCCGCTTTAGCACGCCCATACTGGAACACCGAGGAATCGCTCTTTGGATATGGTTAATAGATCTATCTCTAACCTGTTATTTGTATCCACTCCTTGTGACTGGTTACTTTACTATGCAGTTCATTGTAGCACACCATCTTCTGCTAGTAAACTGTCATTACATGGTGCGAGTTCGATTGGAAGCTAAAATCCTCTTAAACGTTTGCTTGTTAAGGTTTTGTTATTATGTTGTTGAGCCAGCAACATTTGGAAGTGAAATTCTTTCTGTCATGCCATGGAAGCCTTTTGTGTTGCTGATTTGAAATTATTTGTTTTCTAAACAAATCAAATCACATGACATCTCTGTTGTTAGACAGGTAAGAACAAAACCTAATAAAACTTGTTTTTATCTTTTTGTTATTGTAGAGCTAGCTTTCCGGGCATGGTTTTTTTTTTTTAAATTTAATTCTATTATGTTATGTTAGTTTTTTAAAATTTATGAAGGAATGTTTTGAGTCATTTTATGAAAATAAATAAATCTCAATATTTATAAAATTAACACGTTTGTTTTTAAATATGAATGATTGAATATGAAGTTTGATTATATTACTATGTTTGGTTCTTAAAGTGTTTAAAGTAATTGAAGGTATCATAGGGTTTCTCAATTGGTTATGAATTCGTTTAGGTTTTTTTGCTTCCAATTTAAGTACATAAACATTGATATCAAATCCAATCTGCGCTCAACCCATGAGGTCGTCTTATGAAAGAAATGAAATTCGATGAAAAACAAAGTAACAAAATGGTTATCCAAATACTCAAATGTTAATTTTACATCATGTAGACACTTATTATTGCATACAATTTATACCGAACAATTCAAGGTTGAATAGAAAGGGTTTAGGCAACAGCGCCAAAGCTACAATAGCAAAGACATTGGTTCCAAATTTGGTCACCCTTAGCTACAACAAAAGTTACTTTATCCTTTGGCACCTTCAAACGAATAGTTTTATGAAATCATCATGGCAAGCTTTCCCGTTGTTATATGCTTTTGGCAACAAAGATTCGATGGAGTATTGTTGTTGTATATACTATTGGAGATTTCTATTATGCGAACGTTTTGTCACCCTTGTGTGGCACTCTTCCAAATGTCGAGAAAGCTCGATTTTCTTCATGAGTACGAATTGCAAACCCTGGTGTAATGACAAGTACACCGATAAACAAAAATAGTCCTAAGGAGATGTTTTTGCCTAAGCTTCCCATGTTTTTTTACAGCAATGTATTCTCTTACTTTGACAAAGAGTTGTTGGATGCAAATAAAGTAATACCATCCAAGTCCAATTTATAGGTAAGAAAATACTTCAAAACATTTTGTTGATTTGATATAGCATTTATTAACATTTGCACGTTAAGAGTTGATGAAACCCGTTTTAGGAAGTTAGTTCTAGTTAAAAAAAAAGAGTGTTCAAGTGGTTTTGATAGCAACGTTTTCAAGCACAATTAAGTAATTATGAGTTACATTTATGAAAGGGCTAATTCTAAGAAAAAGATTAATAAATTTAGAAAGTTGCTCAATAAATTCACTTTTTAGTATAATATATAGCATAATCCAATTAAATGGTTTACAAATATAGATAACATACAAACTCTAGTTACGTTAATTATGTAACTCTTATTCCTTAATGTGAACTTAACCTATGCATTTTATATTACCCTAATTGTAACTTCGTACTAGCAATAAAATTCTACAAAGACAACACAAGAGATTGTGAACAAGTTTTGTAGTTCTCAATTGATCTCGGGTAGCACAAATGCAAGGATGATAATGTGATGGGAAGAGAATTTATCTGGGGAATAACGAAAAAAGAAAAAGTGTTTAAAATTGATATAAGATCAACATTCTTTAAGAAAACTTCATGAAACTTTTTTTGATCATATAATTTCTAAATGTTATTGAGTGGGATGATGCAAATTTTTAAGATGATTTATTTTGTAATCTTGTGAATGTTACTGGATAAATGCTTTTGAGAACATCCATTTCTTTGGACCACCGAAGCTACCTAGTATTACACATAAAGAATATTTGTATCCCTCGAAAAGAAAAACTTTTAAATAGTTAATGTGGATGTAGTTTTAACAAGAGTTGTAATACATTTTGTACATTTATAAAATTGTTGAAAGGTTGTTAGGACAATATGTATGCAATTCTTAATTCTTATATGCTCGTCATTGAGATTAAGTAAAACCACACCGGAAAGTACATGATGCTACAATATCCATCACCATTTGACCGGTACGCTATAGCTGAAGTTCTTCAAGAGCTCAGAGAATTTTTTAACTTTGATGGAAGCACCATATCGCGGTGGCGTGTAGGGAAAATCCCAAAGCTAGCAACTGGTGGGGTGGTCATTTGGCGTTGTTCTTGTTCCTCGAAAGAGTTGTGCGAAGTTTAGACATTCGTGAGAATTTAACTTTATTAAATGCTTCGAGATCGGGGATGTTGCATACAAAACAGAAAACCGCTTTAGCTTTAGCCCATACTGAACACCGAGGAATCGCTCTTTGGATATGGTTAATAGATCTATCTCTAACCCGTTATTTGTATCCACTCCTTGTGGATCGGTTACTTTACTATGCGATTCATTGTAGCACACCATCTTCCGCTAGTAAACCGTCATTACATGGTGCGAGTTCGATTGGAAGCTAAAATCCTCTTAAACGCTTGCTTGTTAAGGTTTTGTTATTATGTTGTTGAGCCGTGCAACATTTGGAAGCGGAAATTCTTTCGTCATGCCATGGAAGCCTTTTGTGTTGCTTGATTTGAAATTATTTGTTTTCTAAACAAATCAAATCACATGACATCTCTCATGTTAGATGTAAGAACAAAACCTAATAAAACTTGTTTTTATCTTTTTGTTATTGTAGACTAGCTTTCCGGCATGGTTTTTTTTTTTTAAATTTAATTCTATTATGTTATGTTAGTTTTTTAAAATTTATGAAGGAATGTTTTGAGTCATTTTATGAAAATAAATAAATCTCAATATTTATAAAATTAACACGCTTTGTTTTTAAATATGAATGATTGAATATGAAGTTTGATTATATTACTATGTTTGGTTCTTAAAGTGTTTAAAGTAATTGAAGGTATCATAGGGTTTCTCAATTGGTTATGAATTCGCTTAGGTTTTTTGCTTCCAATTTAAGTACATAAACATTGATATCAAATCCAATCTGCGGCTCAACCCATGAGGTCGTCTTATGAAAGAAATGAAATTCAGTGAAAAACAAAGTAACAAAATGGTTATCCAAATACTCAAATGTTAATTTTACATCATGTAGACACTTATTATTGCATACAATTTATACCGGAACAATTCAAGGTTGAATAGAAAGGGTTTAGGCAACAGCGCCAAAGCTACAATAGCAAGACATTGGTTCCAAATTTGGTCACCCTTAGCTACAACAAAAGTTACTTTATCCTTTGGCACTTTCAAACGAATAGTTTTATGAAATCATCATGGCAAGCTTTCCTTGTTATATGCTTTTGGCAACTATGATTCGATGGAGTATTGTTGTTGTATATACTATTGGAGATTTCTATTACGCAACGCTTTGTCACCCTTGTGTGGCACTCTTCCAAATGTCGAGAAAGCTCTGGATTTTCTTCATGAGTACGAATTGCAAACCCTGGTGTAATGACAAGTACACCGATAAACAAAAATAGTCCTAAGGAGATGTTTTTGCCTAAGCTTCCCATGTTTTTTTACAAAGAATATATTCTCTTACTTTGACAAAGAGTTGTTGGATGCAAATAAAGTAATACCATCCAAGTCCAATTTATAGGTAAGAAAATACTTCAAAACATTTTGTTGATTTGATATAGCATTTATTAACATTTGCACGTTAAGAGTTGATGAAACCCGTTTTAGGAAGTTAGTTCTAGTTAAAAAAAAAGAGTGTTCAAGTGGTTTTGATAGCAACGTTTTCAAGCACAATTAAGTAATTATGAGTTACATTTATGAAAGGGCTAATTCTAAGAAAAAGATTAATAAATTTAGAAAGTTGCTCAATAAATTCACTGTTTTAGTATAATATATAGCATAATCCAATTAAATGGTTTACAAATATAGATAACATACAAACTCTAGTTACGTTAATTATGTAACTCTTATTCCTTAATGTGAACTTAACCTATGCATTTTATATTACCCTAATTGTAACTCGTACTAGCAATAAAATTCTACAAAGACAACACAAGAGATTGTGAACAAGTTTTGTAGTTCTCAGCTGATCTCGTGTAGCACAATGCAAGGATGATAATGTGATGGGAAGAGAATTTATCTGGGAATAACTGAAAAAAGAAAAGTGTTTAAAATTGATATAAGATCAACATTCTTTAAGAAAACTTCATGAAACTTTTTTGATCATATAATTTCTAAATGTTATTGAGTGGGATGATGCAAATTTTTAAGATGATTTATTTTGTAATCTTGTGAATGTTACAGATAAATGCTTTTGAGAACATCCATTTCTTTGGACCACCGAGCTACCTAGTATTACACATAAAGAATATTTGTATCCTCGAAAAGAAAAAACTTTTAAATAGTTAATGTGGATGTAGTTTTAACAAGAGTTGTAATACATTTTGTACATTTATAAAATTGTTGAAAGGTTGTTAGGACAATATGTATGCAATTCTTAATTCTTATATGCTCGTCATTGAGATCAAGTAAAACCACACCAGAAAGTACATGATGCTACAATATCCATCACCATTTGACTGGCACGCTATAGCTGAAGTTCTTCAAAGAGCTCAGAGAATTTTTAACTTTGATGGAAGCACCATATCGCAGTGGCGGTAGGGAAAATGCGAAAGCTAGCGACCTGGTGGGGTGGTCATTTGGCGTTGTTCTTGTTCCTCGAAAGAGTTGTGCGAAGTTTAGACATTCAGAGAATTTAACTTTATTAAATGCTTCGAGATCGGGGATGTTGCATACAAAACAGAACAACTGCTTTAGCACGCCCATACTGAACACCGAGGAATCGCTTCTTGGATATGGTTAATAGATCTATCTCTAACTCGTTATTTGTATCCACTCCTTGTGATCGGTTACTTTACTATGCAGTTCATTGTAGCACACCATCTTCTGCTAGTAAACCGCTCATTACATGGTGCGAGTTCGATTGGAAGCTAAAATCCTCTTAAACGCTTGCTTGTTAAGGTTTTGTTATTATGTTGTTGAGCCAGCAACATTTGGAAGTGAAATTCTTCTCCCATGCCATGGAAGCCTTTTGTGTTGCTGATTTGAAATTATTTGTTTTCTAAACAAATCAAATCACATGACATCTCTGTTGTTAGACGTGAAGAACAAAACCTAATAAAACTTGTTTTTATCTTTTTGTTATTGTAGACTAGCTTTCCTGGCATGGTTTTTTTTTTTTAAATTTAATTCTATTATGTTATGTTAGTTTTTTAAAATTTATGAAGGAATGTTTTGAGTCATTTTATGAAAATAAATAAATCTCAATATTTATAAAATTAACACGCTTTGTTTTTAAATATGAATGATTGAATATGAAGTTTGATTATATTACTATGTTTGGTTCTTAAAGTGTTTAAAGTAATTGAAGGTATCATAGGGTTTCTCAATTGGTTATGAATTCGTTTAGGTTTTTTGCTTCCAATTTAAGTACATAAACATTGATATCAAATCCAATCTGTGCTCAACCCATGAGGTCATCTTATGAAAGAAATGAAATTCAGTGAAAAACAAAGTAACAAAATGGTTATCCAAATACTCAAATGTTAATTTTACATCATGTAGACACTTATTATTGCATACAATTTATACCGAAACAATTCAAGGTTGAATAGAAAGGGTTTAGGCAACAGCGCCAAAGCTACAATAGCAAAGACATTGGTTCCAAATTTGGTCACCCTTAGCTACAACAAAAGTTACTTTATCCTTTGGCACCTTTCAAACGAATAGTTTTATGAAATCATCATGGCAAGCTTTCCTGTTGTTATATGCTTTTGGCAAAAAGATTCTGATGGAGTATTGTTGTTGTATATACTATTGGAGATTTCTATTGCAACGCTTTGTCACCCTTGTGTGGCACTCTTCCAAATGTCGAGAAAGCTCGGATTTTCTTCATGAGTACGAATTGCAAACCCCGTGTAATGACAAGTACACCGATAAACAAAAATAGTCCTAAGGAGATGTTTTTGCCTAAGCTTCCCATGTTTTTTTACAAGAATATATTCTCTTACTTTGACAAAGAGTTGTTGGATGCAAATAAAGTAATACCATCCAAGTCCAATTTATAGGTAAGAAAATACTTCAAAACATTTTGTTGATTTGATATAGCATTTATTAACATTTGCACGTTAAGAGTTGATGAAACCCGCTTTTAGGAAGTTAGTTCTAGTTAAAAAAAAAGAGTGTTCAAGTGGTTTTGATAGCAACGTTTTCAAGCACAATTAAGTAATTATGAGTTACATTTATGAAAGGGCTAATTCTAAGAAAAAGATTAATAAATTTAGAAAGTTGCTCAATAAATTCAATTTTTTAGTATAATATATAGCATAATCCAATTAAATGGTTTACAAATATAGATAACATACAAACTCTAGTTACGTTAATTATGTAACTCTTATTCCTTAATGTGAACTTAACCTATGCATTTTATATTACCCTAATTGTAACTCGTACTAGCAATAAAATTCTACAAAGACAACACAAGAGATTGTGAACAAGTTTTGTAGTTCTCAACTGATCTCGTGTAGCACAATGCAAGGATGATAATGTGATGGGAAGAGAATTTATCGGGAATAACGAAAAAAGAAAAGTGTTTAAAATTGATATAAGATCAACATTCTTTAAGAAAACTTCATGAAACTTTTTTTGATCATATAATTTCTAAATGTTATTGAGTGGGATGATGCAAATTTTTAAGATGATTTATTTTGTAATCTTGTGAATGTTACAGATAAATGCTTTTGAGAACATCCATTTCTTTGGACCACCGAGCTACCTAGTATTACACATAAAGAATATTTGTATCCTCGAAAAGAAAAACTTTTAAATAGTTAATGTGGATGTAGTTTTAACAAGAGTTGTAATACATTTTGTACATTTATAAAATTGTTGAAAGGTTGTTAGGACAATATGTATGCAATTCTTAATTCTTATATGCTCGTCATTGAGATCAAGTAAAACCACACCAGAAAGTACATGATGCTACAATATCCATCACCATTTGACTGGTACGCTATAGCTGAAGTTCTTCAGTAGCTCAGAAATTTTTTAACTTTGATGGAAGCACCATATCGCGGTGGCGTGTAGGAAAATGCGAAAGCTAGCAATGTGGGGTGGTCATTTGGCGTTGTTCTTGTTCCTCGAAAGAGTTGTGCGAAGTTTAGACATTCGGAGAATTTAACTTTATTAAATGCTTCGAGATCGGGGATGTTGCATACAAAACAGAACAAATTGCTTTAGCACGCCCATACCGAACACCGAGGAATCGCTCTTTGGATATGGTTAATAGATCTATCTCTAACCTTGTTATTTGTATCCACTCCTTGTGATCGGTTACTTTACTATGCGATTCATTGTAGCACACCATCTTCCGCTAGTAAACCGCATTACATGGTGCGAGTTCGATTGGAAGCTAAAATCCTCTTAAACGCTTGCTTGTTAAGGTTTTGTTATTATGTTGTTGAGCCGGGCAACATTTGGAAGTCGAAATTCTTTCTGTCATGCCATGGAAGCCTTTTGTGTTGCTTGATTTGAAATTATTTGTTTTCTAAACAAATCAAATCACATGACATCTCTTGTTAGACAGGTAAGAACAAAACCTAATAAAACTTGTTTTTATCTTTTGTTATTGTAGACTAGCTTTCCGGCATGATTTTTTTTTTTTAAATTTAATTCTATTATGTTATTTTATTGTTTTAAAATTTATTAAGTAATGTTTTGATTCATTTTATGAAAATAAATAAATCTCAATATTTATAAAATTAACACGCTTGTTTTTAAATATGAATGATTGAATATGAAGTTTGATTATATTACTATGTTTGGTTCTTAAAGTGTTTAAAGTAATTGAAGGTATCATAGGGTTTCTCAATTGGTTATGAATTCGTTTAGGTTTTTTGCTTCCAATTTAAGTACATAAACATTGATATCAAATCCAATCATGCTCAACCCATGAGGTCATCTTATGAAAGAAATGAAATTCAGTGAAAAACAAAGTAACAAAATGGTTATCCAAATACTCAAATGTTAATTTTACATCATGTAGACACTTATTATTGCATACAATTTATACCAGAACAATTCAAGGTTGAATAGAAAGGGTTTAGGCAACAGGCGCCAAAGCTACAATAGCAGCACATTGGTTCCAAATTTGGTCACCCTTAGCTACAACAAAAGTTACTTTATCCTTTGGCACTTTCCAAACGAATAGTTTTATGAAATCATCATGGCAAGCTTTCCGTTGTTATATGCTTTTGGCAACATGATTCTGATGGAGTATTGTTGTTGTATATACTATTGGAGATTTCTATTGCGCAACGTTTTGTCACCCTTGTGTGGCACTCTTCCAAATGTCGAGAAAGCTCTGGATTTTCTTCATGAGTACGAATTGCAAACCCTGGTGTAATGACAAGTACACCGATAAACAAAAATAGTCCTAAGGAGATGTTTTTGCCTAAGCTTCCCATGTTTTTTTACAAGCAATATATTCTCTTACTTTGACAAAGAGTTGTTGGATGCAAATAAAGTAATACCATCCAAGTCCAATTTATAGGTAAGAAAATACTTCAAAACATTTTGTTGATTTGATATAGCATTTATTAACATTTGCACGTTAAGAGTTGATGAAATCCGTTTTAGGAAGTTAGTTCTAGTTAAAAAAAAAGAGTGTTCAAGTGGTTTTGATAGCAACGTTTTCAAGCACAATTAAGTAATTATGAGTTACATTTATGAAAGGGCTAATTCTAAGAAAAAGATTAATAAATTTAGAAAGTTGCTCAATAAATTCACCGTTTTAGTATAATATATAGCATAATCCAATTAAATGGTTTACAAATATAGATAACATACAAACTCTAGTTACGTTAATTATGTAACTCTTATTCCTTAATGTGAACTTAACCTATGCATTTTATATTACCCTAATTGTAACTCATTACTAGCAATAAAATTCTACAAAGACAACACAAGAGATTGTGAACAAGTTTTGTAGTTCTCAACTGATCTCGTAGCACAATGCAAGGATGATAATGTGATGGGAAGAGAATTTATCGGGGAATAACGAAAATAGAAAAGTGTTTAAAATTGATATAAGATCAACATTCTTTAAGAAAACTTCATGAAACTTTTTTTAATCATATAATTTTTAAATGGTAGTCACTAAAGAGAAAATTATAGAGTAGATAGTAAATGGGTAAGATATATTTTTGTTTATTGGAGTGTAATACAGACGTGAGCAAACATAATATTCAACTTGTATAAGATGTTTTATATATAAAGATTAGTAACTATTGACTATCCATGATTGTATTTCTTTCTATAGTTACAGGATTCCTTATTTATATAGGTTGATTTGTCTCTGATCTGCCACAATTATAGTTTCCATGTATGGTATATTACTTTTTTGAATAGTAACTGGTGGTGTTTTTAAGGTAGCCATGAATTCTTTATTTATATAGCTTGATTTGTCTATGATTGCCATTGGCTTATCTGAGGTAGCAGTTGGAGTAATGTTTCTTACAATTCTCGATGTTTGTATGATAGGAGTTAATTAAGATTGGTTAGGATTGCTAACAGGGTTGAAGCTGTTGTGATGTTGCTGCTATTGTAGAGGAGGTTTTGCTGTTGTTGATTTTTGTTGCCGCTGCAGAGTTGTTATGAAGTTGTATGAGGATGAAGGAGAAGTGATGTTATTGCTTGTTATTGTTGTTGTATGATTGTTAATACCCTCCCTTAAACGTTGTCGAGGCTGGAGGCAAAGTTTGCTCTGAAAATAAAGAAGAGTAGCTTTAGACACCGGTTTAGTAAACAGATTAGTAATCTGATTAGAAATGGGAATGTGATGCGTAATAAGTTTTCCAAGACCTACATGTTCGCATGCAAAATGGTAATCAATCTCAATATGCTTGCTACATGCATGGAAGACAGGATTGACCGTCATGTGGAGAGCACTGGTATTATCACAATAGATCATAAATGGAGATATCATTGGAATGTGTAAATCGCGAAGGATATAGGTCAACCATGTAAGTTTTGCAGCAATGTTGGCCATTACATGATATTTAGCTTTAGTGCTAGAGCGCAAAATGGTGTGTTGTTTCTTGGTACACCAGGAGATTAGATTACGAGTAAGGAAGACACAATAGTTAGTGGTAGAATCTTGTGTAGTAAGGCATCCAACCCAATTAGCCTCTAAAAAGGAAGGAAAATGAAGCTTATTATTAGAAGTAAAATGTAGAACGTTATTAATAGTGCCTTTGACATATCGTAAGATATGGCGGACCATTGTTAAATGAGCAATCGTAGGAGCATGCATGAATTAAGAGACATAGTTAACACTAAAGAAGATATCTGGTCGAGTGAGTGCGAGATACTATAGAGAGCCAATAAGCCCGTCAAAGAAGCTGACATCTTCTAGAAGAGGAGCATTTGATGAAGCTTTAGTTCTTGCTTCAAGTGGTGTACTCATCGGTTTGCAGTTGATTATATTATCATGTTCTAAAATTGTAAAGGCATAATGTGATTGTGATAAGTGAAGGCCACTTGTTGTTGGTGAAATTTCTATGCTAAAAAAATGATGAGTAGGTCCTAATTCCTTCATGGAAAATTCTTGACTGAGAAGAGTAATGAAGTCTACAACAAGTGTATCTATAGTTCTTGTAAGAAATATATCATCAACATAAAGCAGAAGAATGAGAGAGCCATAATCAGTGTCCCACCCTCGCGGCGGAGAGCGGTGTCGTGGCGACCCTCGATTGATTTCAGGTTGTTTTTGTTTTTGTTTTTGTTTTTGTGAATAAAGGAGTTGCCACCTAGTATTTTGGTCACTAGGAACCCTAACTAGTCTTTCAGAGATTCTAAGGCAAGAGACTGGTTGCGTAAAGGGAAGGTATTAACACCTCTAGTATGCCCTACCTAAGGTAAGCTGCTTGGTGTTTGGTTTGCTTTATAATTGCTATGGTGTTGGTGTTTTCTAATCCCATCAGTTTTTCTAGGTTTGATTCAAACTAAATTTATTAAGATAGAAATCTAAGGAGATTCCATGTGTTTTAAAAGCTCATTTTTCCCTTATTATTTGAAGAGTTTGCGACTCGTAAATCACAAGGAGGAGGGAAAAGAATTTAGAAATCTAAGGCGCTTTAAAAGCCTATTTTTGACTCAGTGTTTTATACTCTCATGGCTCGTAAATCATGGAGCAAAAATAATTGAAATTTCCTCGATTATAATCAAGGCTTCTTTCAAGGATGTGTGAGGACTTATTATTTCTAAAAAATTATTTTAGATATTTACCACTTAGGGTTTCTTTATACAAATATTAACAGTGAATAATAACAAGTTATTCCCAATAATATTTTGGATATTCATCCCTTTCGGATTTCTTTATCCAAACATTAATAGTGAATAATAAATGAATTCTCCCAAAAATAAGATTTTTTATTTTTTTGGAATATTGGCTAATACCCTTTGGAGTTTTACAAACATGTTGTAAAATCCAGAAATGCAAGAAAATAATTTTTGTTGTGTTTACAAAATCCATGTGAAAACACATTTTCAAAACATCCAATATATTTTTTATATATATAAAAAAACCTTCAAAACATGTTAGAGTATTGCACTGTATGCATGAAAATATTTTTTTGATATATATATATATATATATATATATATATATATATATATATATATATATTTGTCACATTATAAAAAAACAGGGCATTCTAAATACGAGATTGGTATATATTTTTTTTACAACATAAAAAATTCAGACTTTAAAATAAAAATGCCAGAAAATAAATATCTCTCTTTCTTTTTCTTTTTTTTTAAAAAAAGTAAGTCCGGCCGGGTCACTTGCCCAAGCAAGTGACCCGGCTGGACACAAAAGGGCGCAATTTAAAGTTTAAGGAAAGGTGGCAAGCACTATTCAAGTGAATTAATTCACTTCAACAGTATAATAACAAAGAAAAATGCCATAAGAAAGACCTCATTACTGTTCAAGTGAATTATAATTCACTTGAACAGTGCAAACACAAAGAAAAAATGCATGCAAGAGGTGAATAGAAACAGAGCTGGAGACGAAGAAGCTGCAACAACATTGAAAGCGTGATGATTGCTTGGTCTTTGTTCATCTGTTTCAACCCTCTTCCTTCTGTTCTGTATTTGTGTTTGTTTTTTGCTTTTTCTTTCCTCTGCGTCTTCGTCACTTTCTCTACTGGTCCCTGCACTTTCTTCTCCTCTGTTCTCTCTTGTGTTTTTTGTCTTTCTTTTTCTTTTTTTCTACCTGCTCTTTCTTTCTCTTTTATGTTCTGCTTCCCTTCTTATTCTTTTTCCATTTTCTCCTCTTTTTAGGTCAATAGAGGCAGCGTATATATAGTCTATACATAGCTCTTATTAGGAAAGATTCAATGCATTAATCTAGGATGCAAATCATAGCTGATTTGCAGCCCAATAATTAAAATGATTATGTGTTGATTCTTGTGATTTCTTTCCAACATTAACACATCATCCTATCCATCTATGTTAGGGATAAAATCCCAGCCATTAGATGATGGTGAGGATCTTCTCTTTATGGCATTTTGCAGCTATCAAAAGCTATTGTTTCCTATGAATTATAGTTGCACAAAAACGTGATTTTCCTTATTCAGTGTGATAGAAAATCCTGTCATTTGTGATGATTAAGCTCCCTCTCTAGCTTCCAATATCCTTCTTAAATTAAATCCCTCATATTAGCACTTTTCAATTCAGTCCTTGGTCCAGAAAAAAATCACTCGAATGAGGCCCGCGAACTTGGGCAAAAATCCTTCTCGCAGTAGGAATCCCTACTTTCACACTAGATATTCAAATGGGAATATCTTGAGCTTTTGATATTGAAATCAAGCAATTCAAAAGCCCAAATTCATTTATGTGTCCTGGACTACAACTTTGATGAAGGATTCAAAGTGAGATAAATTTGTTTTGAATAACAGAATTGCAACCAAACTCGGCTGGAAACCTTCTCGCGGCAGGATTCTATGTTTTCACGCTAGATTTCAAATAGGAATATCTTGAGCTTCTGATATCGAAATCAAGCAAATTCAAAAGCTCAAATTCATCTACGTGTCCCAGTCTATAAATTTGATGAAGGATTCAATGTGAGATAAAATTGTTTTAGATAACAGAATCTGGTAGGGATCTGGTTGGTTAAAAAGGTTTTCTTGATCTGACAATGTCGAGTATCCAAATCTGACTGAGAGTCTGCCCTAAGAACAGTGACCCCTAGGATCCAAAAAGGTGTAGGTCAATTTTTCAACATGTCATAAGTGACAGAATAGAGCTAGGATGGTCAGATATCGTACGAAACCAAGTCAGAATCATAGCCTAAGTTAGAACAAAAAATTATGACAGCAGCAGAACCAGTTTTTTTTTAGTGCAAATTTTGAGGGATTTATCCAACCTTAAAGACAAGATAAAGAAGGAACGAATTTAGCATTATTAAGACTCCTGATCAATCTAAGAAAACCTGATGATTTTGGCAGCAAAGGGGAAGGATAAAGAAAGCAGAAAACAACTCAAACAGGGTTTTGGAAAAATATTTTTTTCTCTGCCTTTTGTCAATCTTCCAGCAAACACGAGTTAAAATCCTACACTTAGTTCAAAAGAGGTATACACCGTCTCCAGCACGTGGAGTCCAAAAATGAGTAACAACAATCAGAATGAAAAACAAACAAAGAAGGGTCTACTAAGCTTCAATGGAAGCCATATTTGAGAAGGAAGGCACTGAAACGATCAAACCAAGCATGAGGTGCTTGTTTATGTCCATAGAGCGTGCGTTGAAGCTTGCAAACATGTTTGTGGAAGATGAGGATATGTCATTCCTGGTGGCTATTCCATGTAGATGTTTTCAAAAATTAAACCATGTAAAAATGCATTTTTAACATCAAGCTACCGTAAGGGCCAGTGATGAATAAGAGCTATAGTGATAATTAACCAAATAGTTCCTAGCTTGACAATTGGAGAGAATGTTTTAGAGTAGTCTAGTCCATCAATCTAGTCGTAAACTTTAGCAACAACACGAGCTTTAAGGCGATCCAAAGTTCCATTAGATTTGAGTTTGGTTTTAAACACCCATATGGAACCTATGATATATGCATATCTATGGTGTGAGGCACCAATTTCCATGTCTGATTGTGATGTAAGGATGTGAGTTCATCCTCTATTTCTACTTTCAACCTTGGGTAAGCTAGTGCATATTGCATGGTTTGAGGCTCGTGGGGTATCCCAACAGAGGTGATAGATGTTAATGCATATTTGGGATTTGGTTTTATGATGCCACATGATGAACAAGTGGTCATAGAATGAGTGGTCATGGTCACTCTTCTGCTGAAGAGTGAGAGGAAAGAAAATATATGTGTGTGTGTGTGTGTGTGTGTGTGTGTGTGTATATATATATATATATGAATGGATGACTCAGTTTTCGCTGCTGATTTCATGATCGGCGGCGCCGATTTCATTGATCGGCAATGATTTTCACTGCCGATTTCATGATCGGCATCGACGCGGTTTTGGCTGCCGATTTCATGATCGGCAATGACGTGCGATTTTCATCGGCCGATGCGGCGCATGACACGCGCTTTTGGTCGCCGATTTCATGATCGCAGCGTGACGCAGTTTCGCCGAATGTCCTGATCGGCAGCGACACAATTTTGGCTGCCGATGTCTGCATCGGCAGCGACGTAGTTTTCACTGCCGATTTCTGCATCGGCAGGGACGCAGTTTCTATTTTTAAAAAAAAATTAATTAACTTAAAGAGCTGAGAGGGAGGGGTAAAACTGGTTTTAGATAAACCAAAACAAGGATAAGAACACATCTAAACCAACCCCCAAACAACCCACCTTATTTCATGGGGAGTATAAATACAAGGAGGAGAGAGAGAGGATGATCCATCCTCTTCCCAAAACAGCAGTTGCATGTCGTTCTTCCCTTCCTCTTTCACAGCAGAAACCTAAATCAAACCAGTAGAGAATGCCTTGTGAACGTGTGAGGGAAAGATGAGACCTTGAGAGAAGATTGGACAGCTGCCTAGAGGAAAAGAAAAAGAGGGCTGGAAAACGTGAGAGGAAGAAGAAGGAGGAGAACCAGCAGGAGAAGAGAAAGAATAGTGTCAAACCTTCCTCAAACTTAGTTAGATTTGAAAGGTGGTGTGGTCGGGATTGGACCATCGTCAAGACAAGAACAACCCACAGGTGGAGCAGGTAGGTGACTTGTACCTTCCTTTTTCATACGTTGAATAATGAAATACTTTAACATGAATATTACCATATTGTGTTAGAACCGATATTAGATTGTCGAACGCTTAAATGTTGACAAATGAATGATTAGCTTTGGCTAATGGCATCCGAATGGATGACCGGGACGAACGAATGGTTAGCTTCAGCTAATGGCATCCGAAGAGGATGACCGGGGTGAGTGAACGGTTAACCTCAGCAAATAATTCCTTAAGAGGATAGCCGGGTTTAAGATTATGGTTAATTGCAAAAATTAGTGCATTTATATACACTACAAGTTGTTTATACCAAGTACATAAAGAAATTATAAATGTTAATGCTTCATTTATCTGCCAGACCGTTTAGTTACCATTATTATTATTATTAAGTAATTACATATATATATATTTGAAAACATGGTTGCGTCTACAGTGTTTGTAATCCTCCCAAACATGACCTAACACGCGGTTGCATCTACAGTGTAACCCCAAACATAATCTAACTTTTGTGATTTGACAAAAAGAAAAAATTGACACTTCTCTTTTAAATTATTAACACATTCAGCAGCGGCATTATTGTTTGAAAACTATTTTGGATTCAAACTATAGCTGATCCATGTCTCATTTACTGCATGAAAAGAAGTGACAGCAAATTCAATTCTTTTTTTTTAAAAGTGTTATTATACCCAACAGTGAAAATACACAGGACCATAGACATTGCCATATGCATCTGGTATAAAGTTAAGTCTAAATTCTAGGTTGCTTGCATCAAAAGTATATGCAAAAAAGCCTCTTCGTCCATTAAATGCTAAGGTGACACTTGTTTGGTGGCTACCTTGAGTATTAGGTCATGGGGTCTAGTGAAATTGGAGGACCCATAAGTGAATCTAGAAATTAATTCTATTGAAAATGACCTTACCCAATTAAATTCAATCATGTAAGATCAACCCTAGAGAAGTTTTGATTTGTCGACCCTTTTTAATTCATAAAGTCCATTTGGTTGGTTTGGCATTAGCTGTGGATTGTAATTCATCAACGAGTTTTGATTCTCTTAAATGTTTTGTACTGTTGTAGGGACGTCACATCCACGAGATGTCTAGGGAACCCGATACGCAGGAACCTACTTTTGCAAGGAATCATGTAGATGCATTCTAAATCCCAATGTATTTTGTATGAATCAATGTACTGAATGTATAACTTTTATTAGATCCTTTTGTTTAAATTCGTAATGGCTATTAGTAGGATAGGAATGCAAACTCATGTCTATATATGTATATTTTTAATATGAACTTCTAATCATGCAACCATAGTATTACGTGTTTATGTAAGATTCACTTTTAAATGAAATGTTGATTGTATGGATTGTATTTTGATGATGTGAGGGATCAGGTTCGCTGATTACCGGCACCATGTGTGTTAGGTGTATATATATATATAGCTTCTTGTAGAGCACGTTGTGAACAAATGACCATAGAGTGAGAAACTGAACTTGTTTGTCCTATCTCCTGCTGAGTAGTTAAGGTGTCATAGGTTGGCTGCTGAAGTTGCTGGTGATCTGAGGGATTATGAATAAAATATTCTGTTGTAGAGTGGAAAGTATCATGATAGAGATTGTGTGCAATCTCTTATAGACTAGGTTGTTGTTCTGAGGAATCATTTTTTATATGCTTATCAGTGTGAGGGTCATCATGAAGAGACTGTGCTGCGACAGAGTTAGAGATATCAAGGCAAGGAGTGTGTACTGTCTCCTCCAAAATGTGTAATGTCTCTAGTTGAGTAATTAGGGTGTCACGATTCTGATGTTGAAGCTGTTGTTGTTCTACAACACAGCCATCGTAGATTCGTAGAGCAACATTAGCTGGAGGAATTACTTTAGAGGAAAAACATGCTGGTTTGTCTGAGGACATGGTAGGAAACGTAGATGTGGGTAGAGAGCTTAAGCATGGTGGTGCTACTAGTGTTTCAGAGGTATATGCAGTAGAACTTGAAGTAGGAATAGTTAGCCAAGAGTCAAATATGCTAAAGACATGATTAAAAAGATCAATATTTGTGTTGTTATTAGTTTGTTTCTATGGAAGGATAGACTCGCTAAAAACAACATGTTGTTAGACAAAACAATTCTTGCTTGTTGGATGAAAGCATTTATATCCCTTATGTTGATCACTATAGAGTACAAAATACATGGAACACTTTTTGGATCAAATTTATTTCGTCTTGTGTCCCAAGTGTAAGAAAAACATCTTGAGCTAAAAATACAAAGAGATGAATAAATAGGATGTTTACCATGTAATAGGAAGTAAGGAGTGTCAGAATTAAGAGCAGAGGAGGGCAATCTATTAATGAGATAAATAGCAGTTGTGAAAGCTTCTACCTATAAAAATAAAGGAGTACCACTATGAAATAGCATTGTCATACCTAGTTCTCTTATAATTCTTTGTCACCTTTCAACCATACTTGTTTATTTAGGAGTGTAAGGGAAAAATACTTGATGAACAATTCATGTGGAGTGGAAATGAGTTTACAATTTTATGTTAATAAACTCTTCTCCTCCATCTGAGTGAATGACTTTGATTTGTTTATTGAATTGCCTACTAACATACTTTTCAAATGATATAAAAGATTTGTTTTGAAGAGGAATTATCCATGTATATTTATAGAAATCATCTACTAGACAGGCATAATATATGAATTTTCTAGTAGATAAAACAGGGGCAGGTCCTTATAAATCACAATGTACTTTCTCAAAAACATCAGTACTTGAATGTTTAGAATGCGAAAAAGGTAATTTGCCAACTTTTCCTAATTGACAACTATCACAAAGTTGTTTAGTCTTCATAGCTCCTATGACGTCAATTAATCCTTTATTTTTTTAATAACTACATAACAAAAACTTGAGGAAGTCTTAAAAGTTGATGCCAAACTTCTACTAATTCAGTTTTAAAACAATAAGAGAAATGTAATTCTGGCGAGTTGTACAAGATATAAAGATCACCCTTATGTCTACCTGTGATCAATAGTTGTCTTGTTTTCTGTTTCTTAACACAAAAATCAATGTTAGAGAGAACTCACAATTCATAGGAAACTGTTTTGTAAGCTGACTTACTGAAAGTAAAATTTTAATTAATTTAGGAAAAAGTAGAACATCATTGATAGGTAATTTAGTATTGTTTTGTTTAATAAATGAATCTCCAATACCAACGATCGGTAGAGAAGATCCATTCCTAATAACAACAAAATCAGTTCTAAAATACTATCAAATATCAGCTAACATACCTGGCTTACTTGCCATATGATTTGAGGCACCAGTGTCTAATGTCCATTCTGTGTCGACAACGGTGTTGTCTAGTGTAAGGGCTGCTAGTGCTTGTGGAATTTCACTATCCTGAGTAGTTTTCTGTTTAGGTATCCACTAGCAGATTTTAGCAATGTGACTCATTGTGCCACAGTATTGGCATTTGTCCTCACGATAAAGATCTCGTTCTGTTTTAGTCATGTGACGTTCTCCTAGTGGTGGAGGACATCATTGTTAAGTAGGGGTGAAATACCTTATATTTTGATCTCTAGATTGCCGGGTTTGAAATCCTCTCTCAATGGATGAGAACTGATATGAGTTGTGTATTGAGGAAGGCTATTGTGTGCTTTGCTGATTATGTTACTATTATTGCTTATAAAATGCAAGTTGTTAGGGAAATTGCATGTTTGTTATGTTTGTATGGAAGGAGAACCAGTTATGGTGCTAATTTAAATTTTGGAGCTGAGAAACCAGCTCTGAATAGGACGATCTTAGAGGCTTCAACATGGTTGTTGTAAAGTTTTCATACTATGGACCAAGGCTGATGAGAAGACAAAAAACCTTTTCATTGTCTAAAAGTGGTTTTCTAATTGTTGCAAAGCTGTCACACAAGCTTTTGAAAGTGCGGATGTGTTCTTCCATAAATTGATTTTCATGTTTAAGGAAGTAAGTAACCTGTTGACAAAGTGTAAATTCACGTTCTTATGAGTCTTTGGCATAGACATTCTTGAGTTCTTCCCAAACAACAGATGTTGTTTCTAATCCAACAATAAGGCTAAGTGCTTTTTCAGACAAAGTTTCAATAATCCAACCTCGAAGAAGTCGATCAGATTTTCTCCAAGTGATGAAAGCTTCTGTTATGACTGGTAATATATATTTTCTATGTGTGGGTTATTGTTGGATCTTGTGTGGTGTATTTTGTTGGTGCAAGATCTTTATTGGTGAGATGCTCAACTAGCTTCTGACTTTCTCTAAGAGCCAAAGCTTATTCTCTCCATAATGGATAGTTTGTTTGATTAAGCTTTAGGGTAATAAAGTTCCCAATATTGAGAGACAATGAAGTCATTTGGGAATATGTGATTGTGTTTGTTTTGTGTGTGCTTGCTCAAGCTCTGATACCAAGAGAAAAATATAAAGTAGACAGTAGATGAAGAAGATAGATTTCTGTTTATTGCACTGAAATACAAACATAAGCACACATAATATTCAACTTGAACAGGATGTTCTATATATAAAGAATAATATCTATTGAATTTTCATAGTTCTATCTTTTTATAGTTACAAGATTCCTTGTTTATATAGGTTGATTTGTCTCTGATATGCCACAGCTATAGTTTCCATGTATTGTAGATTACTATTCTCAATAGTAGTCGGTGGTGTTTCTGAGGTAATCGTTTATTCCTTATTTATATACGTTGATTTGTCTCTAATATGCCACAACTATAGTTTCCATGTATTGTAGATTACTATTTTGAATAGTAGTCGGTGGTGTTTTTGAGGTAATCGTTGATTCCTTATTTATATAGGTTGATTTGTCTCTGACTTACCACATCTATAGTTTCCATGTATGGTAGATTACCATTCTGAATAGTAGTCGTTCATTTCTTTAATATTATGTGACATGCATGTTTTGTTAATGCAAATGGATATGTAATATTATGTGGAGATGCATAATATAACTCAAACCAATCAAAAAATAGAATTTGAACTTGATGTAATGTAATGAAATAAAGTAGACAGTAGATGAAGAAGATAGATTTCTGTTTATTGCACTGAAATACAAATATAAGCACACATAATACTCAACTTGAACAGGATGTTCTATAAATAAATAATAATATCTATTGACTTTTCATAATTGTATTTCTTTCTATAGTTACAAGATTCCTTATTTGTATAGGTTGATTTGTCTTTGATATGCCACAACTATAGTTTCCATGTATGGTAGATAACCATTCTGAATAGTAGCCAGTGGCGTTTCTGAGGTAACCGTTGATTCCTTATTTATATAGGTTGATTTCTCTCTAACTTACCACATCTATAGTTTCCATGTATGGTAGATTACCATTCTGAATAGTAGTCGTTCGCTTCTTTGAGGTAGCCATTGGAGTAATTTTCCTTACAATCCTGAATGTTGGCGTGATAGGAGTTAATTAAGATTGGTTTGAATACTAGCCGTTCGCTTCTTTGAGGTAGCCATTGGAGTAATTTTCCTTACAATCCTGAATGTTGGCGTGATAGGAGTTAATTAAGATTGGTTTGAATAGTAGCCGTTCGCTTCTTTGAGATAATCGTTGGAGTAATTTTCCTTACAATCCTGAATGTTGGCGTGATAGGAGTTAATTAAGATTGGTTAGGATTGCTAACGGGGATGAAGATGCTTTGATGTTGTTGTTGTTGTCTTCTGCTGTTGCTGTAGAGAAGGTTTTGCTGTTGTTGTTTTATGTTGCTACTACAGAGGTGTTATGAAGTTGTATGAGGATGAAGAAGAAGTGATGATGTTGCTTACTGCTGCTCCTGTTGTTGTTGTATGATTGTTAATAACTGAGATGATGCAAATTTTTAAGGTGATTTATTTTGTAATTTTATGTATGTTACAGATATTGAAAGGTTGTTAGGACATACATATATATATATAGATGATCTGACTCGACTGAAGAACCACTAGCAAGTTCTCAAATATAAGTTTTATTTCTAGATGATATGGGGCATGCATGTTTTGTTAATGCAAATGGATATGTAATATGATGTGCAGATGCATAATATAACTCAAACCAATCAAAAAATAGAATTTGAACTTGATGTAATGTAATGAAATCATAAAAACACTTTTGTATCTCATGTCGTTGATGTAAAAAGGTTTTAAAAAACCAAGTTTTTTTTTAGAGTTATGGTTGCTATAAAAATCATTTTTGAAATAGGTTTTGTCAATAATAAATTCCTTTTTTGTAGTTAAAACATTCAGCTCATTTTGGATGTTTTCTGTGATTAAAGGTTGGAGAGGTTGGAGGGGATTGTTGTTCAGGGTTTGTATATAAAGGTTTGGGTATATTTGTAGTGTAATCATTTTTTCTCTCTTATTATGAATACGGTCTTTTAGATACTATCTCTACCCAAATCCCAATAGGCTATGATACCAAGATAATATGAAATCAGAACAATAAAAGAAATTAGAAAAAGAACTAGTACGTGGCGTTGTTACACTTAAGAATGATCTTTAGATTTGGTCACAGGTTTCTAACCGATATACTGGGTTTGGGAAAAGAAATAAATTTCTGATGTGAATGAAGAGACAAGTCAAAAACTTGATCCTCTACCAAATATATAACATATTTAAATTTGCAGAAATATAAATTTTGCAAGAATGTAAATAGAATATGAATAAGATAGATTCTTACTTAAATTTGTATTAGAAATCAATACATGAGATATTGGTTACAAAGGAGATATTGGTTACAAGAGAGTGTTTTAAGAGAAATTTTGTTTTTGCTAAGATGTGTTCTACCTCATAAGGCTCAAAGGGTATCCTTTTATAATGGAGTTGCCATGGAAGAGGTCAAAACACCTTTTTGGAAAGCCTGAAGATTCCTTCTGAAGCCATGTGCTCTTGTTCTCCATGATCAAGAGATGACAATTTGGAAATTGCCCATGTTTTTCGTGGGGTTTGTCTTTTTATCACCGACAGCTAGTTTGTCCTTTTGTAGTATCAGGTAATGTTGTAGAAAAAAGGCCTAATATAATAGGCGTACAAATCGAAAGGGGCTCAAAATAGATGAGCCTAAAAGATATTAAAAATGGGCTCAAAATAGGTGAGCCTAAATACCTTTTCTTTTCTTTTTTTTTAAAGGATTTGTAGAGATAGCAGGATGTCGCAGCAGTCATCTTCATTTTCATCACCTAAAGGAGTATATGATGCTGAGGAAGATATGGTTGAGGAAGAAATCAAAAATTCTCCTTTTCCGCTGTCTAGGAGTTGCTTCATGACTTGAAAATATTCTTCTTTAGACTTGGCATTTGGCAAGAGTGTTGAGGCATAGGCCTTTTGGGCGAGAAAAGGGATTAAGACTAGTCTTGTAGAGGTGGTGGTTCTTTGATACCATGTCTGTTGTTTGCGGAAAGCCAGTCATTACAACAGATTTAGAGCTTTTATTTTCTAATGTAAGAGAGTCCCACCATTTAACTTTGTTTTGTTGATCAAAATTACATGGGTATTTTGATTGTTGTAGTTAAAGTACCATGAGCACACCTATGACACAAAGAATTCAGAACAAAACATAAGTATTGGGGGAAATTTCTTCTCTCTCTATACCCTTGAAATTCTGTTTGAAAAGTTGGTAGCATTTTCAACCACAGGATGTGGGTGAAGGAGATCAGTGATGCAACCAAAGTAATCCCACCATTGACGGAACTAGTTTGGTAATTTTGTAGTATTGATCGAGGTATCAAAATAAAATAACCAGGAATGACTTCCTTTGGAGTTTTGGAGAAAAAAGGCATTAAACCATGCCTGTTGGTAGTTCCAATAGGAATAAGTTTGGCAATGGTTAAGTAGTTTTGTTTGGAAGTTGATAGGAAAATGGATTCCATGATGGAGAGGCTGTTTCCAAATAGTTAGATGTATGACATGTTTGATGATATTAGTGGAATAAGCTGGTTCAATATGATGTTGTTTCAGGTTAAAATGTTTAAATTTTATTGAAACCATAATTTCAAGGATGGTCATGTAGTAAGTATGAGTTTTTGTAGTATCCCAAGGTGTGAAATACCACTATGGAGGAAAGATTTTTATAGCTGTGATCATAGGATCTGGATGGTAAAAACCATCCTCAATGGTTAAAACATTTTGAAAATTAGTTTTGGTAAAATATTCAAATTTAGGTTTTGGAGATGTTTTAATGAAATTGCTTTGAAAGAATGAAAGATTTGTAAGCAGAGGTTTTTAGGAAGAAGACTCTACTTGAGATTTTGAAATTAGTTTAGAAGTTTTACCTAACTGAGAGGATTCATCCTCTTAGAAGTATAGGTGAATGCTATTGAATGATAATACGTCTCATTGAGCGATGGAAGGGCAGTAAACCCATATAACCTACGACCTGTATTTTTGGCTTTGTCTTTCTAAATTATGGATTTTGTTTTTTTAGAACGACCTCTATTTTAGCTTTCTCTACCTTTGAATCTTCTGAAAGCAAAAGAATTATCAATATTGAAGAAATTACAATTCAAGATTTTACAAAAAGCACTGATGATCGAAAAATCCCAAAAGTTTCAAAAACATAAATTTATCAAAATTCCAAATTTGATCTTTTCAAAACAGATTTCAAAATCAAAATTGAAGAAAGAGATATTCAACTTACAAAAACTTTTGAAACTATCCAACTCCTTTATAAAAAAATCCCTACCAAAACATTAAGACCGGAACTATAAATACATCCATATTGACCTAGTACAAGTTGGGATCAAACTCCTTACCAAAGAAGGTATTAATACCTCCATCCTAGCAGTACTTAGAGATGCTAGATTCCAAAACTTCCAAGACTCTTTAAGTTTCATCGAATCTAGCCTATGTAGTGGGCTAGTTTTCTTTGATTGTTACCCAAACCTTACTATATCCCTTAAAGACCGAAATATTTTACGAAGCATGATCCTATAGATAAAAACCCGCAATTACAATATGCTTGAAAGATCAATCCTAGTGGCTTTAATCTTCAAAATCCATTATAAAGCCATGTTCTCAGCCTTTGCCAGCAAACACAAATTCCAATGACAAAGAGGTGAAACCTTACTACTCCAAACTAACAATTCCAAATCAAACACAATAGTTCCTAGAGCCATCAAGTGGAAAGATGTAACCCTTCCAGAAGATTGGATCCTCAAAGGTGCAACACAACCAAAACCACAACAACTACCAAAACCAAATGTTTAAATTAAAGAAATAACCAAGTATACAGATGGAAAAGTCAAATTATCTTTCCATTGACATTCAACTAGTTTCTGGTTTTTGGATGTATCTTCCTCATCCAGCACTATAGATCTATGAAGAATCTCCAAAATCCCTTTTATCATAAACATACCATACCAATGTAACGATCCTTAGGATGGATCTGGATTTGCCAAAAACTTGATTTCATATCAAACTTCAAAAATATAAAAGCAGAATGCAATTTTTGTAATAGATCTTTTTTGTTTGGAATTGAATATCTGATCCATTTCAGGGCCTTATTTAGTGGTTTGTAATTGATCACAAGTCTAGGTGTGCCTATTTCTATTTCAGAGTTTTTGTTAACATAGAATGCGACACACGATCAAGGTTATCTGGACTTCTGGATGAGACCTTTTGACTCTAGATCTTGGATTTTGAGTCTACAATGTTGTTCTAATTCAGCATTCATTTGGATTGGTCTCGCCTTTATAGGTATTTGTTTCTAAAAAATGTTATCTTCATATGGAAAATCAACATGTTTTCTTTTCCAAAATGCATTTGGCAAATCAGAACAAATTTCATGCTCAATTTTATTTTGGAAATCTGAAATTCTTTTTTGTAAAATAGAATTTTTTAATTGATGCTCAATTCTTTGTAAAGAAACATCTTTTTTTAAATCATGTAAATGAAATTGTTTTTCATGAATCAAGACATTGATCTGGTATTTATGTATAGAACATATTTTGATTAAATTCAAATTTTTGGTTTTTTATTTTTCTAAAAAAAAGAAAACAAGTCACACACCATTAACTTTTGAAATTATGCAATGATGTTTGGTCTTGTAGGGAGTAATTAAGTCGATGAAAGGAGTTCCAAGAATAATGGTATGATTTATATCATTTGTAACAACAAAAAAACTTTTAAGATAAAAACCATTATTAAGAATGGATGCTTGTGTTTTTCCTAAAAGATGGAGCTTGGAATTGTTTGTTGTAGAAAGTCTTTCAAAAGTAGTTTGAAGAAATCTTTTAGGCTCTACTCCTTCTTTGATACAATTCAAATCAGCACCTGTATTAAACAAGGCAATAGTTTCTAGTTTGTAATCTTCGGAGAAAAATGAAGTAATTTTTATCAAATACTTTTTTGAAGTAATTTGTGTTAAAACTTTTAAAAAATCTTCAGGAATATGTTCAATGTTGATAATGCATGATCTAATGCATGGGTTTCAAGGGTTTGATCATCATATTCTGGTTCAGAATCTGATTGACTTTCAATCTTAGACAAGAGGTGTTGTAATATGGTTGAGTCTTTGTGTTGGGCTTGTCTAAGGGTTTTTAGTTCAGTCTTGAGGATCTTAATTTCTGACTGTAACTCTGGGATAGTGGCTATGGTTTGGACTTCTTTTTCTTGTTAAGGATTTTTGTAAGGTCATATTATTAGTATTGGTTGTAGGTAGAATATAATGGTTTTGAATAGGGTAAGGTATCTCAGGTTTGTTGAAATTATTCAATAGTTTATATAAATATGATTTTTGTAGTTGAGGATCGTCCAATATTTTGATGGCTTCAAGGATGAATTTTTGGTCTCTAGTTAAAACATTGAGTTGTTTTGAGTGGGATGAGGTCTCAGAATTGAAACTAGCGGCTGCCAATTCATCAACTTGGAAAGTTTCTTTAGAAGTATCTGAAGGGTTTGACTCGGTATCAGAAGATTCAATGAAGAGGTTTTGGATTTGGTTGATTGTTTCTTCATCTACTTGGGGCTCATGTAGTTTTGTGTTCATTTTGTAGAATTGGGAAATATAACCTTTCTAGCCACATTTGTAATAAATAATGTGTTTTAAGTCAAGCTTGGGTTTGGGCTTGGACTATGAAGGTTTGTAGGTTTTTAAAAGTTTTCTTTGGGTTTTTTTGTAGGAAGATTGTTCTGGTTTGGAGTAGAAATGTTTTCTGTGGGTTGATCTCTTGTAATATGGTTTATTAGGCTTTGGAAGTGGTTTAGACTTGGAGCAGTTTCCACTGCAAGCGGGTTTCTGTATAAACAAGTCAAACTGTTGGCAGAAACTTTCTAGTTCTTGTCTAGTTCGCTTTATTTCCCACTTTAAGTGTTTTTGGAGTTCGAGGTCTTGGCAAATCTTAAGACCTTTCTTTTGAGTAAAGTTGACTAACTCACCATATGTTAATTGGTCATAAGGGATGATTTTGGATGTAATGGGTATCTTTGATCTTGTTTCAGACTTTTTCTCTTAAAAGGATAGGCAAACCTGCAAGGAATTTTTCTTTCTAAAAGGGTTGGTTTGAGTCTTCACAGAGCATAACTCGGGTGAGGAAGGTGTTTCTATACCATTGAAAATCACTAAGCTTCTTGCATCTAAGATTCAAAAGGAGTTTAGCATTTTTTTTCTTTTAGATAATAAGGATCTCCTACAAAATCTAAGGAGATAGTTAAGATGAGAGTTAAGACATCATCTTGAATGGTATTTCCGGAGGAGTCAAGGATAGGTGTCTGTTCTTCAGTCATTTGGATGGAATTTAAGATTTGGAGATGTTCGGCTTCAGTGAGATGATTGATTAGTACTTAAAAGTGCATTTTTATCAAGGTTTTATATCATCATTTTGCACTTGAAGTATCAATAACACGTTCATTAAAGCATGTTTTATAATAACAAGTCTAATACTATAAGATACCTTTAATTTATGGTAAATGTTCATCTTAAATGCAGGCCTATCACATAAATCAAAAGATTGATTAATGAGTTGCATTTGAGAGAACAAGTGCACCATCATGCATAGTTTCCCCCCAATGCATCTCATTTTAATTTTAAGCCATGCATTATTCAACTTTTACCTTCTTTTCATGGTTTAGATCTAAAAAATCTATACTTGCATTTGAGAGAATTTGAGGAGGTCTGTAACACCTATAATGACTTAAATTGTAGCATGAACACCATCAGATTAAAGCCTTTTCCTTTTTCATTAAAAGATAAAGCTAAAACATGGCTACAAAATATTAGGTCAGGATCCATTCGTGCTTGGGATGAAATGCAACAACAATTTTTAAAGAAGTTTTTTCCGTCTCACAGAACAAACTCTTTCAAAAGACAAATCACCACTTTCACTCAAAAACTAGGAGAAACATTTTACTAATGTTGGGATAGGTATCGAGACTTGCTTAATACTTTCCCTCATCATGGTTTTGAAACATGGAGATTGGTTTCATATTTTTATGAAGGGTTAACACCTAAAGATAGACAAATGGTGGAATTGATGTGCAATGGAACTTTTGAAGATTAAGACCCTAATGAAGCAATGAAGTACCTAAACTTGCTAGTTGAAAATGCTCAAAATTGGGACACTACAGGCACTTATGAGGCACCAAGTAAAACTCAACCTCATACATCTAGTGGAGGAATGTACAACTTTAGGGAAGATCATGACCTCTAAGCCAATTTTACATCTTTAGCTAGAAAAGTCGAGGCACTAAAATTGAAAAGGAGTGGTCAATTAAAATCTATTCAAGAAATTGTATGTCAAATATGTGAAACCAATGAACACTCAACAAATAATTGTCCAACTTTGCCTTCTTTTAGGGAATGCCTCCATGAACAAGCCCATGCTTTAAACAGTTTTCAAAGGCCCAATCATAACCCATACTCGCAAACATACAACCCTGGTTGGAGAAATCACCCAAATTTCAGTTAGAAGAGTGAAATGCACAAACTTCACAACCACCGTTTCAAGCACACCATAATGCTCATGGATATACATCTCCTTATGTTCCCCCTCATAGAAGAAATCTTGAGGAAACTTTGTATGCATTCATTGAAAAGCAAGAGACAATCAACACTCAACTTGCTCAAAGCATGACAGATTTTAAAGATACTCTTACAAAGTTCACATCTGCTCTCAGTTTTCAAGAGAATGGTAAGTTTCCATCTCAACCACAACAAAATCCCAGGGGGCAATACAATGCAAATGCAAGTAGTTCCGGAAACCAACACATGGATCAAGTCAAATCAATCATCACTCTTCGCAATGGTAAGGTTATTGAAAAACCCACTCTTGAACCTTGTGAGAAAGATGATGAGTCAATCTCTAAGGGTAAAAAAAGGGTTTAAATTTGAACATTGCAAATAAAGACTGATTCCCCGCCAGCATTTCCATTTCCTCATGCCATGACCAAACAAAGGAAAGTTAATCACAACTCTGAAATCTTTGAAACTTTCAAGCAGGTAAGGATCAATATACCTTTGTTGGATGCTATTAAACAGGTACGTTCTTATGCTAAATTTTTGAAAGATCTGTGCACTGTGAAGAGAAAATTGAATGTGAAAAAGAAAGTCTTTTTAGCCGAACAAATAAGTGTTATTCTTCAAAACAATAATGCTTTGAAATATAAAGACCCTGGTTGTCCTACAATTTCATGCTTTATTGGAGAACATAAAATTGAAAGAACTTTACTTGATCTTGGAGTAGTGTGAATTTACTTCTATAATCAGTTTATCAAAATCTCAATCTAGGTGAGTTAAAATCAACTTTTGTAACTCTCTTACTTGCTGATAGATCTGTAAAAGTGCCTAAAGAAATAGTTGAGGATGTGCTAATACAAGTTGATAAATTCATTTATCCTATGGATTTTATTGTCTTGGATACACAACCTATTGAAGCATGTAATTCAATTCCAATTATTTTAGGATGTCCATTTCTTGCAACTTTTAATGCATTGATTAATTGTAGGAATGGATTGATGAAGCTATTATTTGGAAACATAACATTGGAGATGAATATTTTCAACTTTTGCAAGCAACCTGGAGATGATAATGATTTACATGAAGTAAATCTTATTGAAGAATTAGTTTATGATGAATTTGATTCTAACTTGAGTAAAACTGAGTTTGATGAATCTAAAGAATTGCAAATGATTTATTCTTAAGAAGAAATCAAGGACAAGAAAGGCACCAACAATGTTGTCGCAAATCATTTGTCAAAATTGATAATAGATTCGACATTTGACATCCCACCAATCGATGATTACTTTCCTAATGAATCCTTACTTTCTCTTAGTCCAATGCCTTAGTTTGCTATTCATATCAATTTTCTTTCTTTAGGAGATTTGTCAGCTCATTGGAGTACCCAAGACAGAAGAAAGTTTTTTAACGAAGTGAAGAACTTTTATTAGGATAACCCTTACTTATTCAAATATTGTCTTGATCAAATATTTTGAAGATGCATTCCCGACAATGAGGTAAATAATGTCATTAAATTTTGTCATTTTAAGGCATGTGGGGGTCATTTCTCATCAAAGAAGACGACTGCAAAAATCTTACAATGTGGATTTTATTGGCCCACCATATTCAAGGACACGCATGCATTCTGCAAAACTTGTGAAAATTATCAAAAAGTTGATATTAGTCAAAAAGTTTTGCTTTATAATTCTCGACTCCATTTATTTCCTGAAAAGCTAAGATCAAAATGGAGTGGTCCATTTATTGTGAAACATGTGTATCCTTATAGGGCCTTTGATATTAAGAATCCAAAGAAGACGATGTTTTTAAGGTAAATGGACATCGTTTGAAAACTTACTTTGATAATTTTCCTAGTGAAAATGAATCCATTAGTTTGAATGATCCTCTATATAAAAGTTGATTATTTTGTTTTTCTCACATTGTTTTTATGTTTCTTTTTGGTGTGACTCTTGTTTTGCTAGTCTTTCTCCAACCCCGATCAAATGGCGGATAACAATACTCCATAACTCTTAAGTCGGTTCTTTCAGTTTCCTATAATAACCGATAACTGTGTATATATTTGTGCAATTCTTTGCTCTTTCTCCTTTCTTTTCATCTCTTCTCCAATTCTCATTTGAAAATGGACACCACTCTTGAAAAATTGGAAAAGTATTTTCTCGCTTTGCCTCCAAATGCTATTGCAAAAATTTATTGTGCTAGGTGTGCAAGATTGAGGTTGTTAATGAATCATGGAATTCCTAAAGATATTCACTGGCTAATTGAAGCAAAGGTCCAATTATCAGGTGAGTCCTTCAATTCTTTCATTTCATACATGCCTGGAACAGGTATAAGCACTTTTGCAAAGAAACATCGTGCAAAATGACTGAAAGTCTAGCACATCTGGACGTGTAATGCAACATGTCGTTCTTTAGGAATGGTATCCGTAAACTGTGAAGATAAAATATAATTCATTAAGGATGGCCTAAGTAAGGGGTCTTTAGATAATCTTCTATTGACTCTTGAGACGCATCCTAGTGGAGATGTGCATCGTACAATTCATGATTTATGACCACAATTCCATTAAGAACATGCTCGACATAGTCTTGGGAATTTGACTAAAAAAGACCCTATTTGCCAGTTTTTAAGAAAACTGGATGGGAAGCCTATCCCCAACCCATAGAGGGCGTTTAAGCCATTCTTGGACGTAAAACTAAGGGAAGATGTGAGCCACAATCACAACTACCTGTACATACACTTACTTTTTCAATAATAATAATAATAATTAAAGAGAGAGAGAGAGAGAGAGAGAGAGAGAGACTCTAGTTGGCCTACATATAGGTGGTATGATTGCATTTTCAATATCTCATCTATAAAATCTTCTCTTCCTTCCTTTCATTTCTACTCAACCCATACATTTAACAGATATAGAAATGTGTAGAAATGATAGGTTCCTCAAGTCATCACATAAGAAATATTTGTGTTCTTGGTGGATCCAGTCATTGGAAAGAAAAAGAGTTTTTAGAATCAGCAAATCATCTTGGTTAGGTACTAGCTGAGAGAAAGATTCATTTAGTGTATGGGGGATACAGCTTTGGGTTAATGGGGGGTGTCAATAGCTGCATTTTTAGGAGGTAGTCAAGTTTTGGGAGTCGTCCCCAAAGCTTTAGCAAAAGGGGACATCATTGAAAAAACAATTGGAGAGGAATTACAGGTCTCCACAATGTCTGATCGAATGAATGCAATGTTTAACCATGCTGATGCCTTCATTGCTTTACCAGGTGGTCTGGGCACATTGGATGAGATCTTTCATATTTCCTCTTCGGCCCAACTGCACATTCACCACAAACCTATAGGTTTGTTAAATGTTAATGGTTTTTATGATAATTTGTTATCTTTTCTTGATCAAGCTGTGGAATAGGAATTTCTAACATCTTCGACACGACAAATCATAATCTCAGCTGCTATTGCTGAACAATTGATTGACCAACTACAATCTTTCATCCCTATACTTGATCCCTCTATGAGTCGCATAAATTTGTCAACTATGGAAAGCTGTAAAAAGCTTAGATTGGATTTGAGTCTTTGTTTGTGAAACCTTGTGTCCTTTGGTTTTATTAATAGCATTTTATTTTGTTTTGTTATTTCTTATATTCACGTAAGTGCGTTTCAGGTTTATCAGTGTTCGTTGTTTCAAGTGATGTCTTATATACTCTATCTTTCTACCTTAGGACATTGAGAACAATGTCTCGTTTTGGTTAGGGGAGAGGGTAGTAGTTGACATATATATATATAAACTAACTTACTAACTGTTTTTGCTATTATTAAAACCATTTGACAAAACTATTATTAGGATGACAGAGTAAGGAGGAATTTTATTGACTCTTGAGACGCATCTTAGTAAATATTCTTATCAAGGTCTATCAGAATACTTCTTGAAATATTCAGGTTTACAAACTCTAGCATTATTATCACTTGATTCTGCTCATATATATACTCGTTTAACAAGTATTCTTAAACCTTCATTTTCACACACACACTTTAACATATGATTGTGAGTTGCACATTGGATTATTACATTATTTATGTTATTTTCTTAAAGATAACAATTAAGGGAAAAGGATGGTATATAATTTGCAAAAAAAAAAAAAACAAATTGATAATATTAATGATAATAAAAACGTAGATAAGTTTGGTTTTGTAGCCTCCCTAACCTAAATAATTAAGCCCGAAGGGGTGTTTTAACACCTAATACCCTAAAGTCAATTGACTTGGGAGCTATTGGCCTAAAGCTTGTTACACAGGTTAAGGAAAAAAGCTTAAGGGAATCAAACATTGCACTATCTACGTATCAATATCTGCAACCCAAGTTACTAAGCTCATAGGAGTGTCTCAACACCTAATGCCCTAAGACCAACTGGTATGGGAGTCATTAGTCTAAAGCTCGTTACATGGGTTAAAGATGCATTGTGTTCTAAGTTATATGTATATAATAATAATAATAATAATAATAATAATAATAATCCCAACCCAAGGAAGTTAACCTTAGAAAAACATTAGAACAAAATATTGTTTTCTTCCAATAAAAGCCCCATCATCTATGTTTTCATACATTGAGCACATAAAAAAAGAAGGTTTATTAATATCTTGTTTAACAAGTATGAAGCAGATATATAAATTTAATGAGAGTTTGTTTATTTGGATAAATTAATGAAAGTTGAATGATGAATGCCTTACTTTGTGGAACTTGCAAATTATTTTTCTATTTTAACGCTTTGATTACTAGGGACTAGTAATAAGTTGGCTGGGGGGGTATGATTAGTACTTAAAAGTGCATTTTTATCAAGGTTTTATATCATCATTTTACACTTGAAGTATCAATAACTCCTTAACTAAAGCATGTTTTATAATAACAAGTCTGATACTATAAGATACCTTTAATTTATGATAAATGTTCATCTTAAATGCAGGCCTATCATATAAATCAAAGAATTGATTAATGAGTTTAACTACTGAAATTGAGAAACAAAGAGAGGGGCAATCTTAGAAAAGAGATGCTGATTCAGTCCAAACTGGAACACTATTCGGTTATTGGATCATACCTTGAGCTGTAGAACTTGGATTTAGGTCTGGTCTATATGGATGGAAAGCTAAAACATACACCTAAAACTTTCATGAAGAGTCTAAGATTAAAAAAGTTTGTTTTCAAGTTCAAATTGTAGCAACAACAGAGAAGTCAGAATCTGTCCTGCAGCCCAGAAACTGTTCAGTGTTCAGCCCATTTTATTAGAAAGCTGAGACAATTTCCTAGAACTTTTATGAGGACTGTATGTTCAAATTCTGACGTTAGCAATGATATTTTGTTCAGACAAGAAGATAAAGATTGTCACCAAGTCAAGATGTGGCCACCTACTCAACAATTAGTCATCAAATCAATAATTCCAAATTTTGGCCTATAAAAGGAGGCATTTGCCATGCATTTAGGCATCTTGGTTTTCGGATCAAGATCATGTTCTTGCTTTCTCTCTTTATATTTTTGTAATGCTTAAGTTTTGTTATAATCTCTTGTTTGTGCTTTTCATTTCCTTTCCTTTACTTAGTTAACTTATATCTTATTTATGTTCTTATCTTGTTTATTTATGTTTCTCTCTTTCATTATGTTTAGCTAAGTTTATTATGTCAAGGTGAAAAGGTTACACTAATGGTGTAAGAATAAGTATAGTATAAACTCAACATGGACTTTAATGTTTGATACTAACATGTTTTATAATTGTTATCTTGTTCACTTTTAATACTTTGCTTGTTAAATGGTTAGTCTAGATTTATGTTGTATAACCTTTGGTACAACAAATACTTGGCAATTTCATAGCCCAATCGTATGGTATAACCGACACTTGTGCTATGAAAGGAACTTGATTTGTTGTTAACATAAGTTATAATTATGAATACCTGACAACATTTACAAGTATTAGCATTATTCAAATAAGATAACTAATGTAATCATGTTAACAATTTATAATCCGATTAGAACCTCCTTTGTGTGTGGTTTTCAGTTGAGTAATAAAAAGAGTTTATACTATACTTGTTTGAAATACCATTAGTGGATTCTCTAACCTTGACAATTATTTTATCCTTGTTTAATCCTTATATCAATATCACATCTCAAAACTCTCTTCAACTCCTTTTCTGTTATTATCTATTTCTTTATTTGTAGTTTATACAGTTACCTCCCTGTGGTTCGACGCCGGTCTTGCCGGGTTATTTATTACTTCGACACTCCTACACTTGGGAGAAGACATCAACTCTTTGGTCATGTTAATGATAATCCCACCATTCTTTTAATTGGCCAGAGAAACAAACTATAAGAAGTTCGGCTATAGCTTTATTTGGAGTACCAGTCTGGGTTTTGTATGCATTGGCTGCCATGGTTATTTGTTAGAGGGTGTTTAGGATGTGGTATTCTGACACTCCATCTAGGTTCCATTCATATAGAGAGGAGGCATTGTATTTGTGTTGGTTGATAATTTTATGTTCATTTTGGATGGACATGTCTGGGGTAGTAAGGGATTTGGGGCTTCTCCAGAAGAGTTTACTAATCTCAGGATTTTTTTTTTTGGAAAATATCATCATCTGAAGTTTGAACTTGATCTGTTTGGTTATTCTGAATGGTGTTTACTTGGTTTGTGAAGGTTGAAGGATTGACTCTGACTTGGGGGGTGTCAGGTACTATTAGGGTTGAGGTCTCAATTTGGTAAAGGTGGTCTTTTATGGCTTTGATAAATTCACTTTTTCTTTGGAGTTGTGTTTGGCTTGTTTTGGTGACTTGATACGGTTTGAAAATTGGGTTTTTTAGTTTGAAGTCTGTAAATTTTTTAGTCTCAACAAGGTTGGCAATTGTCTTTTGGATCTATTTTTTGATGTTGGTTAGCTGTTTGCTTATGGTATTGAGGTTGGTATTGGTGAAGTTGTTTTGCTGGATAATATGTTTGGTGTTTATGGTAACATCTTCACTGAGAATTTTATAAGGAGCAGCTTCAACTGTTTGGTCTTTATGAGGGATTTTGAATTTCCTTAAATTTATTTAGGATTGATGAAAGTACCATATCGCAAGTGGTGTGTATGGAAAATGCGAAAACTAGTAGCTGGTGGGGTGGCTATTTGACAATGTTAACTAATGCTTGTTCATCAAAAAAGTTGTGCTAGTTTAGATATTCAGAGAATTTAACTTTATTAAATGCTTTTAAGATAGATGATGTTGCGTGCTGAATTGGAACAAATGCTTTAGAACGCTCTACAAAAGAAGGAGGAATTGCTCTTTGCATATGATTCATAGATTTACCTCTAACTTGTTATTTGTATCCATTTCTTCTAACTGGTTATTATTTTATTATGGAGTTCTTAGTAGCACACCATCTTCTACTAGGAAAGTGTCATTACATGGTGGGAGTTCAATTGGAAGCTAAAATCCTCTTAAATATTTGCTTGTTAAGATTTCATAGACAACATTTAGAAACTGAAATTCTTTGTATCATGTTATGAGAGCTTTTTTATCTTATTGATTTGAAATTGATGAGAACTGCATGGACTAAATAATCAATAAAATGGAGTGGCTTCGGGATACTCTCATTTATTGATATTTCACTCGATCTAGAGTGACTATGATGTTGTGAATCTCATATTAATTCGGTGCTTGAACGTTAACCTTCTTTTTAATTCACTCATTGTACACATCTTGTTACCTCAGCATGCATGCAATTTATGTCACCATGAGCTTTGCCACTTCTGCTCTGAGATGGCTTGCATGTACTATTTCGTATGTTTCATCATATTTGTTCCTTTGCAGATATGACAAGGCACCGGAGCTGGTCTTGGTCTTGAAATAGTGAAAGTTACGAAATACATTCTTGTGAACAAGCACTTGTAATTGTCAGCATATTTAGTAGAGATTGTGTGATGAATACATTGATGGCTATGTGAACGAAGTGATAAATGCTCTTCTTCACTTCAATAACCCATTTATTTTCCGATCTCCCATGTCTCAAATTGTATCGTTGACATGGCGAAGCATCCAAGATGGCATGGTGCTAGGTGGAGTTTGAACCTCAACATTCTCATTTCCGTTGAGGAATCCTATAATCTGGAAACTGTCACTGCATTATTTACAACAAATGAGTATTTTAAATCAACTAGCAAAGGATGGAATTATAAGCCTCATTAAATTAATCACACATCTTTCTTTCTATTTTTCTCACCACCTTAGAAATAATGTTTCTCAAGAGCAAGAAGGGAGAGAACACATACCCTATAGTCAAAGGAGCATGTGGTGGCATTGGTGGCTGCAGCGGAGGTTGTACTACCGGTGGCATAAAAGAGGATGAGTTTTGACCGAGGTTTCGCTGCTCCCATTGAGCTTGCTCAGTCAGCGACTTCTCATTTTCCTTTACCTTTTTGGTTGTCATGAAATTCACCATTATCAGTTGGTCGGTGCAAGGTTAAGTGCGAAGCACCATGTCTTACAATAAAAGATAAGGGACTTAATTTTACCTGTTCTGCCAGTATGTTGTTCTGCTCCTGCAGTTCCTTTTCCTGTGACAAGCTTGTGTCAGATGACAACGAAGATGAATTTATCACAATTCACATCCCACCCACAACTGACTGTACGTTTTTTTAGTGTATATGTTCATATCCTTCTAGAGTACTTTTGAAGACAAATATTTAACCGGATGTAGAAGTATTGATTAAAAAACAGAAGGAAATGCAAAATGCACCTTCGGGAAATGTCAAGAAGACTCTGTGATTGTTCAAAAACATCATAGAAATGTTTTCAAAATATTGCCTAACTGACATTAGAGAGGGCGTTTCAAGATCAAAATCCAAAGGCATTCTAGAATTTGTCAGGATTTGAATTAAATCCTTCATGTTGTAAGTGACAAATCTAATCACTGAACTGACGACACCTCGGGTAGAAAGGTGATTCTTCATATATAAACTGAGTCCAAAATCCAAGCTTTTTTATCATAGAAATTAGAGCCAAGAATCCAGGGCACTTAAGCTAGTGTTTTAGTAGAGCAGGCTAGTGCTATATTAGTGACTTCGTACGGCTACGCAAACATGAACAAATATAGCGTACAGAAGTGCAAGAATCTTACTTTTTTCCGCAGCTCATTAAGGGATTCATGGATGAGTTGGTTCTGCAAATTTGAGTTTAACTTACACCATGAGCAAGCATTACAACATGTATATCCAAACAAACACATTGAAAACATGCTAACGTAACCTTTCTTGATCGTATGCGCTTAAGAGCAGTATCTATTTGTTGCTCCAAATATTGAAGTTCTTTCAGACTTAAAGGATCCAATTCCTGTCCTGCATAGTTCCTATATAATCAAATGAGGAATATGTTATATAATTCTCTTGATTGTTAGCCAGTGCCAAGTGAGAAACAGTAGTACGAAAAGGAGGGTTTCAAGCATCCTGGATTTTGTTCAGATTTTCTTAAGGAAAAAGGAATCTCAAAACGTCAGTCACAGTAGTTCCCATACCTTCTGAAAAAAAACATAAAAAAACTGAACGTGTTTCTGTATAGTTGACATAGAGACTACGACTTCAGCATACTGCACGAATAGAAGTCAAGTACTGGAAAAATCAAAAGAAGTCTAGTAGTACCTTAGGTTTCTTTGCAAGATTTCAACCCTAGCCATGAGCTTGGGGTGCTCCAGAGACCAGCTTTCCTAAACAGGATTCACATAAATATTAAGAAATTGTGACACATACTGAAGATTTTCAGTTTGAAGATTGAAGCATGATTAATCACATACTATAGACTAATACTAGTAGACCATCTACATATAATACCTGATGTTCAGAACCATTTGGTACAAGCTGTTGCTCTAGATATGAGCATCTCTCGTATCTTTCAAGGATTGATTCCATGCTGCCAAGAAAATGGAAAATTTCGGAAGAATGCTCAACAAAGTTCTACGCAGATGAACTATATATACTTTAACATTAAGTAACGTCCATGAGTTCTAAACAAGAACGATTATCCATCAAATGAAAGCAGTATTTCTTCCAGAATAAGTATTACATGACATGAACATCTAGTGAGGACCTTAACATGGGGTCAACTTATTCAATTTATGACCCTTATATGCTGTCAGCATTGCAGTCAAATTTAATGGAAATTTTCTAGTGCACAAATGATTTCGAGATCCAAAGTTATTTTGAGCATTTTATCATGTAGATGTTTTCCTACACCACCTCAGCCTTGTTATATGCTTCTTGCAGCTTCTGAGTTCAATACCTCTTGCCACTAAAGACAATATTGGCTCCGATAAGCACTTTACCTACTTAATCATTTGAATTCGGTACGTAAATAAAACCTAAGATATCACCTTTTTTATATCATCACTTTCTTCTCTAAAGTTAATATTTGTGTGTCTCAATCCAATCTTTCAGTAATGCTGAACAGTAGAAACTTTCTAATTCCAACAAAGTACGTGCTCAATAATGTGCTTTATATTTTCTACGTGATTGATTGAAGGGAACCTGTCTTGTAAATTCTACTCCAATTATTCTTTATACCCATTGTCAAACAATTTGTGTCCAGCCAAACTATTAGTTTGGTGGACTCCTTCGCATCTTATCTTAACCTAAGGCTTCATGTTATAGTGTTGTTTAGGCGCTGAGTAGCTTGCAACGCCTGCAGAAGAACACTACCATTTCACATTACAATTTGACTCAAGTATTTTTTTCTTTAACAAAAAGTGGGAGTACTTCTCTTATCATGGCATGCGAGTATAAATATATATGTCAAGGAACTCGTATCCAAACCAAGACAACTTAATTTCAAAGATCAGCCTTCACTTCAATGTTTATTAGGGAAAAACATCATGCAAACCCTATCTTCTCCTAATCCTACACGTTCTAATAACAAGTTTTCTACTTGGATTCTCTTTCTATATTGCTTTTCAATCATTGAGAACTGCTTCACCATCAACTTATATTCATGCTTTTTCCCACAGATAAAACTCAGCCTCGGTGTTTTATATTCTCCACAGTTATTTTAATAGCTGAGTCTAGGTTCATAAAAATAATTAAGATTAATAGACGTTCTCATGTTTTTTTTTTTGTTTAATATTTATTTTATATAAGATAATGCTCACTCACTCACCTTCACCTAAAATATATCTTTTAGAGCTGTAAATGATTCGGGCTTCAAGATATCTGTTGGATCGATTCGAATGATTTTATTACTATATTAAAGTATAAGTTTTATTTAAAAAACTGAAGTTTTAAGGTGAGTGATGATTTTAAGTGACTTATCCCCAGCCTTATATTGCTAATATTTTTTATTTATTTATTGATTCCATGTATACATATACTGTTTAACATAGACAAAAATCTTAAATTTATACTCATTCGTCTCTTTGTAGCTGTGATTTATTTAAGTATTCAAAATCACATAACTTGTATTCTCACGAGCTAGCATGCCACTCCTTAAATAAAAGATATCGCATATCTCGCACGAGTTTATTAAAAATTATCTTAATTCAAAAACTTAAAATATTAAATGAGTTTTTTTAAAAAAAAAAATTAATATTAACTTAATTTCTGTCATATTGTTTTAACTTAGCACATATTTGAAAATCCTTACATATAATTTTATTATTAATAAAAACTAATTGAGCAGAGGAAATCATTATTTTTCTCCTGACAAAGTATTGTTCTTTTTCTTTTTTGTAAAGCACTGTTTATTAAAATAGTATTTTGTTTTTTTAAATTTTTTTTATTTTTTTTAATTTTATCATTTAACATTAAATTTATTGGAGATTGATTTTTATAATTTATTTTAGTTTTTTTTTCTATGAGGTTATGCTATTCTAATGACCCGAGTCATTGTTTGGATTGGTTGAGAATTCATCTTCATGATTTGTTTTGATTTGCTTTCTATTGGGATATTTTAATCTTATAATTTAGATTTGACAGGTTAACCTGAGTTGACTCAATTTTTTTTTATTTTTTTGTAATTAATTTTTCTCAATTTCATTTTATTACGGTATCATGACCTAAATTGCGAGTTTTATATGTTATCATAGGTTGATAAGGGTCGATATATATTATCATCTCAATTTAAAAAACAAGTTATTTTAAAATTTTTTAGTCAAGCTATATTTTTTTTCTAATTGTCTAGGTTGTCTTTGAACTTTCCAAGATGACTGGATCATATCGGATCAATCCCTACACAGTTTAGATTTTTTTTTTGTTCTTGAAAACATGTTAGCAATGCCTAAATATTTCTTTTAACTTTTTTTTTTAAGAATTGATCCAACTTATAACGTAGTGTAGATAAATGATCTAGTAGGATGCTAATGCCATTGCAAACTAATCCTGAAGGAAACACCTAAATGAAACTTAGGATTTCAAGTTCAGACTTTATGTAACAAGATATGGAATCAAGAAAATGACAATAAAAATTTTATTTTCATGTTATAGATGTTTAGTTATAAGGAGTGAGGTAAGAATGGGAATAAAAAACAAGAATGAGTATAAACATTAAATATAAGTTTCCTTGGTGAGAATAAAACAAAAAATATGAATATATTTTTTTAAGTGATATATTATTTTTATTCATCTTGTTCAACTACTTTTATCATTATTAGTACCTCAATCACAACTATTACTTCCATCATCGATAGTGTAATGACATATTATTATTATTATTATTATTATTATTCCACTACCACCACTTTTCCATGACAACTACCACAATTATCGTTTTATCACTATTATCGCCACCATCATTAGTAGCGACAAGACTTAAAAATTATTATTAGATCACCACCACTCTTTTTCTATCATCACTTATTATGATGGTGACATTAGTTTTTAAAAATATACTACTGCTATTACTACCATCACAAACACTATCTTGTCCCCCTTCTTTTTTCATCACTACCATGATGACCGAAACAATCATTTTTATCATTATTAATATCATTATTATTTAAGAAATTATTTTTCTAATCATTATTTTATTTCATCTTAAAAATAAAATATTAAAAAATTTTATTTTTATTCCATTCTTTTAGGTTTTTAATTTTCGTTGTGATTCCTTCATTCTCATTATAGATCTTTCATTCTATATAATCAAATACTAGGAGTTCAGGAATTAGAGTAATACTACTCATTTTGTAGCCTCATACTTGTGGTACCTACTTGTGATACCTCCTACAGTGAAATTTAGAATTAAAAGGATCACCTACTATACAGTCTATACAGTTCGAGCAATGTTGTCAATACCGTTCCTACAATTACTCTAATTTTGCTATTGGTATGAAATTTTTCGATACTGAAACATCGCAGCATTTTATTCCAGGATCCTATGGATATATATTCTTCATCAATCTTCTTGTATATGTCTTTCAAAGCTCATCATATATTGTCATCCATACCGAGAAATGCCCCTCTTTAGGCCAAAAACCTATGACAAAAAAGGTACCAATCATAGTTATAATAGCTAGTAAATATGCTTTCTTTTCATTGCATCCATGCTCTCCAAAAAAAAAAACTCTCTATTCTAGCTTTGCGAGCACTGTTCAACTCCTCAGTTGAACAGTCATTGCAACTGTTCAACTGCTCGCTACAGTTGGTGGGGCCGCAGCGGGAAACCAAGCTATTGTTTTTAGCTCTCCAATTTATAAAGCCCTCTTTTAAAATCCTAGAAGCCAGCCCTCTATCTTTTTCACTCCTCAAGAGAACGTACTTGCTGAAAAGAGGTAAGCAATTTCTCTCATTGTTTGTTTTGTTTTTTTCCCTCTCCATGATCTCTGCTATATTGGATGTCACAGAAATGCACTTCACTGAAGTGTTTGTCTTTTGTTTCTTCTTTTAGAGTTGATTTAGTGTTAAAAAGGTTGGTTTTTATGTCCTTTTAATTTTATTTTATTTTTGTGGAATTATGTTGTTTGAATGAACTAGGATGGTTAAGAAAGTGATGGGTTGGTGCTGATTTTTTAGGTGTTTTAGAGGTATTGAAACATGCATGCTTTTGCTATTTGTTGCAGGATTTGGAGTGGGAATTCTCAAGCCCAGACTCAGCAAGAGAGGTTCTTTCTTTCATGTAGTAGAGTAAAAATGGCATTTAGATTTGGAGTGGAAAGTTAGCATGACCTTGCTTCTTCCCCTCACCTGTGCTTGGGTTTAATGTTGCAGAACATGAAAATAAGAACTGCATATGTAATTCCCGGCATGTGTCCTGCTTTCCCATTCTACTTCATAATTAAATTATTGGATTCTTGCTTTTTCATTGATTCAAAAAATAATAATAAAATACTCATAATTCTTTTTTGTGAATAGCATGGATGTGATAATATTTTTTAGAGTCGGTTTAGTTAAAATGTAGCTAAAACAAAGTGGATCCAAAATTAACTTGAGATGATATTAACTATACTTTGTTCTCTTTTAGATATAGACTAAGAAATGCCAATGTAACTTAACTGATGCAAGATGTTTTTAAGAAAAAATATATTTTTTTTTCTATATAGTTTAGAAAAATAAATAAGATGCTTAATAATTTTATTTTTCTAGTTTGTTCAGGATTTTTATTATTTTTTTATTTTCAGATTTTCTAATTTTGTTTTGGATGATTTTTGAATTTATTTAAAGAATTTTAAACCTCTTAAAAGGGTAGAATACTTAAAAAAATTCAAAAATAAAATTTTAAATTAGGGTTTTTGTGTAGCAAATTTGGCAGAATCACATGTTTTGCTTGTGCTTCTTTTCTTCTGTTGTTTATGTCTGTGTCAATAGTTATGAAAACCTAATGATTTCTAATGATTAGCTGTTGTGTGTTGTTGAATAATCATAGAAAAAAAAAGGTGGTTACAGAATAAGACGTGCTCGTGTATAATAGGGGATGAGGAGGTCTCTTCTCGAAAAAGAGACATTCATGAAATGATAATAAAAGACATTCAGACAAAAATTACAAAATTAACTTGTTGATTGGAGATAATATACATGCAGAGACAAGTTGAAAAATCATCTCGTTGATTAGCAGAGATGAATAAGAGAGAATCGCAAGATCATGAGAAGAGCAATCACAGATCTATAGCCAGTTTTGAAAATCCATTTCAGAAACATGAGCAAAGGAGGAAACCTCTTAATTGAGACAAATATGATATTGAAATTCAAATATTTGTTGATTCTAGTTATTTTATGGATTGGAATCAACCATCAATTTATGATGTTTATTTTGATGAGGATAGAATAAAATAATAACAGTAAAGGCAATAACGTTATCATTAATATTCTTATTGATAAGTTAGAGGTTGAGTGCAAAGAGACTCAACAAAAAATAATTTTTTATTTAAGTTATAATGATCCATTTGATTAAAAATTTACTAATAAATCATAAGTAGGTTTTTTCAATGGTTATATGGATGAAGCACATGTTGATGAAGAAAATTTGAAATTTATAATTCATTACTCTAAAAGACAGTAGAAAAGAAATCATTTCTCCACTGATATTTTTTATGCAAACTTTAACATGAAAAAAATAGAGTGAATATCTAAATTTATTATATATCTAAAGCGAAGAAAGAAACTAAGTTCGAGAGTCTTGATTAGACATCTTTAAGATCAAGATAAGAGTAATTTAAATTTGAAGATGAATTTTTTTTCAACATAGGGAGACTAATGCAAGAGGTTTTCAAGAAAAATTATTATTTTTTAATTATTTTTATTTTATCCTATTTAGTTTAGGAAATTAAATGATATGCTTAATAAAAAAGATTTCCTAATTTATTTAGCATTTTTATCAATTTTCTTTTATTTTCAGGGTTTCTAGTTTATTCAGGTTAGTTTTACAATTTATTTGAGTTATAAATCTCTTAAAAAAATAAACTACTTAAAAAAAAATATTCAGTAATTAAATTTTTATATAATGACTGTACAATAAAATAAATTTTATATTGATTCTATGTTATCTTTCTGGTGTTATTACGGTCAATGTCAATAACAATATTAGCAACAGTTTTTCAATGTCTTCTCTGTTTACTCTCCCCGCACGTTATTTGTTTTGCTATGGAATTATACAAAGGTTTGACGAATGACATTTCTTTTTTAAGTAACTCACATTATTATTAATTATTATTATTATTATTATTATTATTATGTGATTTTGTATATGCAACGTCCTGCTGATCTTCGAGCATTGACATCATATGAAACAACATTTTTAGTCTTTAGATGTTTTCTCTATTACTATGATATAATTATGGGACGAGGAAAAACACATTTTTTTTTGCCAATGAGAAATTTGAGTTTTAATTTGTTTTTTTTTTGTTAAAATTTTAAATTTATTTTATTTTAAATTATTTTGTAATAATTTTAAATCATTTTAAGCTAATGTTAAAATAAATTTTAAAAACTAAAAAATTATTATTTTAATACATTTATGAACAAAAAACACTTTAACAACAATCGTTATCACACTCTCAATTACAGCTAAAGCTGTACAAATACAGCTACACACCTTAACAAAAATTCTAAAATTATTTTTAATATTAGTATATTAAAACAATCTAAAAATATAAAAAAATTCAAAATTACCCTAAAAACATAATACCCGACAGGGCTAACTCCACATATATAGTACTTATAAAATAAAATATAAATACTAGACTATGTACGATTTTTTCAACTACCAACATTTCATAGGAGTTATCTTAGCAAGATAAACGTAAGATCAAACAACAGAGACTTGTATCAGTCTCTTCTCTCCCCAAAAAAATCCTCAAACTCGAAGTTCAAACTAACTTCTCCTTTATCAACAATATATATATATGGAAAGGTGATATATAGCTAGAGTCAACACTGGTAACATTGTACTCAAATGTTTGTCATAAAAAATGTATTTTTGACCTAGTGGAAAAGATCTACAGATGATGCTTGAGATTAATTACATCTAAAACTCTAATAAAACCTCGCAATCTGGTAGAATATTCCAAGTACATGCCCTATATATCCTCTCTTTTTTACAAGGAGGTGAAGGCTCTAAATCTGTACACCCTATGGTAGATATATAGGTTGACATTGTTATTACAAAGATCTGAAACCAATCCTGCTACTTTCGTTACCCTTGCTTAAACAAGTCCTTAAAGGAAAACAAGCATTCTTTAGCTAGCTAATCTTAATTACTGTCGACACAAATCCCTTATTACCAGAAAATCTGGGCAAAAAATACAGTAAGTCTTAGTCAACTTATTGTCCCCAACTATTACCATTGTAATTTGTTGAAGTAATAATAACCCCTAAGGTCTCTAATGGAAGTAACCCCCAAGGTCTGTAATGGAAGATCTTTGCAGAAATCTTAAATAACCACCTAGTATTGCTTTATATCATTGAGGGGGCAAATTCCTAGGTGCACCAACAACAATATATATGTCCTAATATCCTAGGATACTAACCAGACGTTGAAACACAAAGCCCAATGACACAAAGCTCTATGACCTTTGCCTAGACCTGATTTGCTGAGCTCCACTTATATGATCTTCAGCTTATAATTTGGAAATCCATGTCCTTTCCTACCCCTAAAATACTGCTACTTTTATGGGTGTTTTTGCTATAGTACTTTTGAGTAATGACAATTTTACAGGAGTTTTCAAAATGTACACAATTGAAACATCCCTTTCTCATCTCTTTTACTGATTGATTCGGTGAACTAACTCTCTATACAAAGAAAACAAAATTGACCAGCATGACAAAAGCGAACAAGTGTCGAAAAGTAAAGAAGACCTGTACTGCTGAACGTATATTTATATGCATAAGAACAGATAGAAATACCAAACTCTAGTTTTATTCTCTCTACAGAGAAAAAAATCGTAACAGAGTTAGCAGTCAGTGATGACACAAAACGGTCACTCATTATGTACATCTATAGAAACATCAAGGTTCTATATGTTTAACACAAATAATACTATAGCATCATTTCTTGTTTAAACCTGAGTTCGTACAGAAAAGAAGGCTCAAAGATTGTTGCGAGAAAATGGGCAGTGGTGATGAATTTCAGTGTAATGCAGACTTTGGACAGCATAAAAAATAACAACAGGCAGAACCCAGATGAGATAGGGAAAAAAATCACACAAGTAGAAACTTTACTACAAAGCAAGAACAACATGCAAGAACAAAAATGAAGATAATTGGAGGAAAAAGAAAAACCTTGAGTCAGTGGAGTACTCAAAAAGCTTCCCTCTTGTTGAGAAAACAATCAAAGCCACATCAGCATCACAAAGAACAGAGATCTCATGAGCCTTCTTGAGTAAACCAGTTCTTCTCTTAGAGAACGTCACTTGCCTGTTAATCTTGTTCTCGATCCGTTTCAGCTGAACCCTGCCTCTCCCCATTTTTTTTTCTTGAATTTCTTTCGGAGTTTTATGAGTTAAAAGAAACCAAGAAAAATTCTAAGAAAACCCTAGCTGAGGATTTTATGGTTTCAGCTAATCATTGTGAGAAAAACAAGAAAGCCAACATGAGAAAGAAATAGAGAGTCATTTATAGGAAGGTATTATGGGCAAGTTTCTATTTTTGTGATGATGGTGGAGAGAGGTCTTGTTATTGTTATTCTATGAAGCAAAAGCTTTCCTTGTGTATGAACACTGAATGTTCCTGTGTGTATGTATGTATACATGGGAAAAGAAAAAAAATATAGGAATTTTTATTTTTTTTAGTGTGATTTGGGTCTGGTACTTTGGCAAGGCGGTTTTGCAAAACAGGAGTGGTTTTAGAGTTACGTGCTTGTCGAGTTGTGATTGGTTGAGAGGGTCTGATGTTGGTTAATGTCTCTTATAGAGCCACAGGTTTATGGGAGAGACAGTCCGTACATAACGTATTTGTTTTGCTAGCATTTGTTGTGGTGACGGCACTTCTTCTCCTTCTGTTAAACTGGTACTCCCATTTGTTTTGGTGACGGCACTTCTTCTCCTTCTGTTAGGTCACCCTTGTTATGTCTCTGTCACCATTTATAACGTTCTCTATGTTTTGGCTGTTATTGTTTAAAGCTGTGTTTTTGAGAAATTTTGATATTTTTTTTATGTGTTGATATATAGTTTTAGATATTATTTTTATGTCTTAATATTAAAATTAAATTTTTAAAAATAAAAATAAAATATTATTTTAATATATTTTCAAGTAAAAAAATACTTTAAAAAAACAATATTTTTCGCTTTTATACAGCAAAATCACTTTTGTTTCATGCATTGCAAACTAAATCATAATGGGAAATTGAGGGTAGAAACATATCTTTACATCATTACTCTCTCATATCTCAATGAAAAAGTAAAAAAGTAATCAAATTCAATAATAATGGTATGAGCACTTAGACAACGGGTGTTTGTCAATGCTACCATTATAGCAATCTCTTAAAATTCATCATTTTTTTTCTATTAAGCTTACAATCCATCACTTTGATGTGATTCTTTTTTCATTCACAATAATATTGGCTATCTCATTTCCAGATTTATTGATGTGTTGAGGAGTCTCTTAATTTTCGGGCACAATGTGGATATCTACCACTCTTGAGGTTGATGTATATGCTATCCCTTCCCTGCTAGAAATACTTTAATTTACAAATTAATTACTCTCCCTGCAGCATTCCCTAAACTGATTCCTTTGTCTTGTTAAATAAAAAAAATAGATTCTTTTTTTGGTAGATAATATATATCCGGAAAATGGATTTACATACCCTTATGTATAACTTGTGAATAATAATAAGTATTAAATTTATGTTTATTAAACCCTAATTAGAATCTTAAATATCCTTTTTTTTTTACTATCTATTGTAACAAGGATTATTTTGAATATATAGTGTGGTTGCGGTTGCTTTTCAAAGTGTTTTTCACTCAGAAATGTATTAAAATAATACTTTTTTTATTTTTTTAAATTATCTTTGACATCAGCGCATTAAAATGATATAAAAACACCAAAAAATATTAATTTAAAGAAAATAAAAAATAAAAAAATTTTAAATTTTTTCAAAAACGATTTTGAAACGCAAAAACAAACAGGGCTAATAAACTTGATATATGCAAGTAACATGATTATTTTTTTAGTTTTGCTGGGAAAAATATGAAATTAATTGGTATACTAACTTGTGAATAATAATAAAAAAAAATAGATTTTTTTTTACACATTCTGCCTTAACGTACAATATTGCCATCTCCCCAGCCAGTGCAGTATCGATTTAGTTCTTCACCTTCCCACGAAAGCTATAGAAACATACGGTCCAGTTTAGCTAGAATGTATAGTTTGGTAAGATTTGTCCTCCAATTTAATTGGAATTGTTCAGTCACATGTTCCTTCATTATTTAGCTTCGTTAGTTCACTTGCACTTCTTACTTTCAACATCCTTCTCATTGCTTCATTTTATAACATGGGCTAGAATTTGGTCAGCATGCAAATCTGACACATCCACATGCTACTACGATATGCTTGTCCTTTCAGAACTTGGTTTTATATATATATATATATATATATATATATATATATAAATATAACTTTCAATAAAATTATTATTTAATTGTACTATCTATATTAATTTCTTTGTATATCTAAGAAACTCACCATTTAAGTGCTTTTTCTTTCTTTTATTTTAGTATCCTTGAAAAACCTTCCATGATGATTATTTTTTAATTTGTATAGTTTTTATCATGTGTAAGATTTTTCTATTTTTTCTTATATTACCATTATATCGAACAAAATTATGGTTATAAAAATAGAGAGTATAATTCTTTGTGAATTTTGTTTTTTTAAATAAAAATTCTAATGAACATTAGCTCTGAAACTTTTCTAAGAATTATAGCAATTGATAAGAACATGTTTTTCTTTACTAATTTAGATTCTTCGGATTCCAACTAAGGCCAGAATTTTGCATAATACCAGCAGATTATTCCATTGGTATTTAAACACTAGTTCTGTTAGAAAATCATTTACTGACGAAACCATGGATGATAGATGACCGTTGAAAAATCTATCGTTGGTGATTTATATTATATCGTTACATCCATTAGTAATATATTCACTAATGGATTTACATACTAAAAAACACGTCAAACAAAAAACACTGATTGCCATCATTTCATTAAAACTTTTATCAGTGAGTATGACATATCACCTACAGAAAGAACCATTTGTAATTCTATCAATGATTGCCCTTGTATCTGATCTCCAATCACAAATCCAGATTGAGTTCTAGATGGGTCAATGGATCGCCCTCGTATCTATCCTGCAATTGGGTGGTATATGTTTCCTAAAAAAAGTAGTAAGCTAATTAATAAAAATAATAAATTAAGAAAAAATCGTTGAAAACCAAATTATCATGAACTTCTACGCTCGATTATCCATGAGTTGTTGCACAATTTTCTAAATGTCATCATTTTAGATGTGAGTTTCTACAAAAAAAAGCTCTATCGGTCTTGGTTCGTGTCTAAGAACTGTAGCTTACAAAAGAGAGCTACTGTTAGTTAAATATTTTCATATAAAAAAACATTTTAAAAAAATGTATGTAATAAAAAAGAATATTAACATCCACTTTGCATGCAAAATGAAAGGAATGAATCCGCGCTAGTGTGTGTGGTAATCGAACCATGAATCTTCATGTTTTGGTTCTTCACACCAGACCGTGATCACTGCACCAAAAACATACACATCACATGCTAGACATAAACTTCCCAGATAGCCTTCAAGATGTGTAAAGGTCTAAAATCCCTTCACATGACAATGTTTCCACAACTTGGAAAACCCTTTTCTTGTGCATATTTATTTATTTTTTCTTGCGCCTCATACTAAAATCACGTAACCTATATGATAGAAATAAATTATTGGTTAAGATAATGAAAAATAAAATTTTAATATTAACAAAATACAACATTTTGAATTCAATCTTGCCTAATTGCATTGTGATTCTCCCAAACTCTCTTGGAAACACCGTCATCAGCCTTATTCCAATAAAAATTTTCCTTGGATGTCAATTTTGTAAAATAATTAGTTCATTAAATTAAAAAACTGACTGAAACAAAATAATAATAAATTAATTATTTACATATATACTAACCTTGAACTTTCTAAACCATGCATCAAGCATAGAGTTCCTTTCAAGATTTTTTGAAACCTAACTCCACTGAAATAATGACATTTTTATCGACCATTTCATCACCGATGTTATTGTGTGAACAATCTTCACATTTGTAAACCTGAAATTCCAATTGTTCATTGAAATTAATTATTCAAAAATTATCCATTGTTAATTATTCTTTAAACATACAGGCAATGAAAACAAACTTATATATTGTGGTCGAGCTTCTATTAATCAATTTAGTTCCCAATACATACATCTCGCTCAGAACGGACACCCTTTCTGTCAGGTGGCATTGCACTCGACGAGTCTGCATCGATAGAGGGTACTTGTACCTCAGGTGCTTGGTCATGGTCAGAACCTAGTGACTTATAGTCATTAGAAGTGTTGTTAGAAGAGTTAGCAGCACTCTTATCTGTATTACTCACTAATGAGCTTCTCCTCATCATCTAAACAAATTAAATCATAAAAAATATAATAACATTCTTAATATATCCTATTTTTAAAAAAAAATCGGTAGCACCTCCCTTATATGGAAGACTACCCAGAATTTTAGTACCTGCAAATATGCATCACCAAATAAAGTCACAATCCAATTGATTTTATTTATGACTACTATTCACCCATTTTTATTTTTTCAAAAACATTCATACACGTTTAGCAACAAAACCTATTTTACCACCATTTTCCTTCCTCTCTTACCCGACAATACCAACGATATCACGTCATAATATTTTTCACCCGACGATACCAACGATGTAACATCCCTTTCAACTCTACCTACAATGAAGTCATTTATGTTATTTCTATACTTGTTATTGGTTGTCTAAAACCTCTAGTGGCAATTAAAAAAAGACTATTTACCATCATTTGTTAAAGTAAAGGTCTTGTTATTTTTCATATAGTATGAATATGCTAATTTTTTATACATGCTCCAACCAAAAACCATTTTATATGCAAGAAAATCATTGATAGTCAACATCAAAGATGTCTTTATCTAAAAATTATATTTTCTCAGGACATCATACATGAAAGTGTCAGATGATCATAATTACTTCAACTCAACAATCAACGATCGAAGACAAACATCTATATTCCTACCTAGACTATTAGGATTGAATATGGATATAGATAAGAACATGAAATCAAGCCTTATACACATTCTCGGTGGCAAGTTGTAAGATATGAGTATCACTGACCAACAAGAATATGGTGCAACAAATGACCCAAATGGATTGAACTTATTTGTATATAACCAAACACGTATGTCTTGTGGTTCCATTAAAAACTAAGGATACACACTATTAAACTATTTATAAGCTTCATTATTAGAAGGATGCACCATGACTCTGTCACCGCATCATGTGAATGATGTCATATTATATGCGCACTAGTCTTTAAAGATATGAATAACCTTTGTAGTTTAGGAGTAATTGGGAAATATCTTATTTTTCTATGTGCGATAAGAGTCCTTCACTTGCCACTTCTAGGCTTATACTAAGCATGATCATAGGTTCTACACTCGATCAAATCTGTATTTTCTAAGTAATATAACATGTAGAAGTTTGGATATATATAAATTTTCTACTATCTTAGGCTAAAGGGTTTCACCATGAATTTAACAACATAAAATTTTTACCTCATCCTATTCTATTAAGGTAAAATGCTTATCTCTCATTCAATGACTTTGTCATAATTGGCTTCGCTTAGCCCATGATCTAATTTGATGGTGAACACCTATGCAATGGTTGATAGTTTATTGTGACTTATTCAACCATCCCATAATGGTTTGTTATAATCTTTCAAAAGATAAAAAAAAACTTGGTTATGTCTTTATTTAATTCTTCATCTATGATTGAACATTCACTTGTATCATCCTAATTCATTTTTATTTTATTCATAACCATACTCCTATAACGATTACTATTATCATCTATAACTTCATGCACGTTGCTAGAATTAGTAGTTGACCAAACTGCATTTCTACCATAGTATTGTAAGGAACATATGGTTCTCTGTGTGTAAACCAACACAAGCATTTCTCCATGAACCCTTTTTGTAGAATATGTATTGTAACAATATCTGGATTGAGAAATTTTTCTATTTTTACACCTCTTACATGGACATCTACTATCACCTCCACTAATATTTCTCAAATTAGATAGTGTATAATTAATAAAACCCTCAACCATATTACAATCATCCATCCTGCACAACCTTTCAATAGAAACTCTATACATCCAAGAACAATCATTCATTACTTATATGAAACTTATATAGAATATTGATGAAATCATGAATTGATTAATAAAATTAACTATTATCGGTACTCAACTAATTTGCTGTCTTTGGTTTTATTCAAACTTATTTAATCTATTTTAATATTACCCTTATTTTATTATCATCTTTGTATAAAAAATCAAATTCCTTCAAATTTACCAAAATTCTCAACTTAACAATAAAATTGATAAAATATGAAATGTACCCATTAAATAAGCCATTATTTATTTCATTATAAAACACATAAGTTACAAAATCAAACTCAATTTTATCAAATGACAAACAAATATAATTTTTTAAAATCTCAAACAAACCCTAAATGTACAAATCATACATTCATAAACCTTTTGTTAATAAATTACGGTGAACTTTACTGACGAAATAGTTTCTCGCTATGTCACTCTATAAACATCGATAAACTAATGGAATTTCCGAGGAAATTAAAGTGGGAAAAGAAAGAATTAAAAAAAAAAAGTTAAAATGACATATTACTTTTATAGATGGGATTACTGACCACTTAACCATTTTAGTAAAATTTGTTTGTAAATTCATCAGTAATATTTAAGTTATGACTTGACAAGCGACCCCTCCTCTCTCCCTCCCCCCATTTCTTTTTGCCCTTCATAAGCTCTCTGTAAAAAAAAAAAACAGAAACCCCCCTATTTTATCACAAATTCAATTATTTTTAGGATTCCCCACTTCAAGTAAGCAAAACTATCCATTTTTTGTTTGAACTTAATTTTAAAATGTCAATTTTATTGCATATATTTGTAGTATATATAGTTTTTTTGCATATTTTGTAGTATATTTTTAAACTATCCTTGTTTTATAGTTTTTTCCCATTGAAATATGTTGTATGAAAGTATAATTTGTACATGTTAGGGTTTGTTTGAGATTTTAAAAAATAGTATTTGTTTGTAATTTGATGAAATTTGTTCTGAATTTGTGACTTAAGTGTTTTGTAATTAAATAAATAATGACTTATTTAATGGCTACGTTTTATATATTGTTAATTTTATGGGTAAGTTGAAAATTTCAGTAATTATGTAGCAATTTGAATTTATGTACATAATTAATAATGATTTAAGAGCACTATTAAAATAGATTGAATAAGTTTGAGTTAAACCAATATTAGGTAGTTTATTTAGTTTACATAATTAATTAATACATGATGTCATCAATATTCTATATAGGTTTGACATAAGTAATGGATGATCGTTCATGGATATATCAAAATTTACTCAAAGGGTTGCGTAGGATGGGTTATTGTAATATGGTTGAGGGTTTTATGAATTACACACTATTTAATCCGAGAAATATTAGTAGAAGCGGTATTAGATGTTCATATAAGAAGTGAAAAAATAAAACATTTTTCGATCCAGATGTTGTAACGAGTCATCTTCTACAAAAAGAGTTCATGAAAAAATACTTGTGTTGGTTTGGACACTAAGAACCATATGTTCTTTATTAGACCATGGTAGAAATGATGGTTGGGTCATCTTCTAGTTCTAGCAACGTGCATGGAGTTGTAGATGACAATAATAATCTTTATGGGAATATGGTTATAGATTAGATGAGAATAAATCAGGGTTATGCATATAAATGTTCAATCGTAGATGAAAAACCAAATATAGAAGTTGCCAGGTTTTTTTTATCTTTTGAAATATTATGACAAACCATTATGGGATAGGTGCACAAATTACAATAAATTATCATTAATTGTACAAGAGTTCACCATCAAGTCAGATCATAGGTTGAGTGAGGTAGGTTATAAAAGAATTATCGAATAAGAGATAAGCATTTTACTTGAAAGGAATAGGCTAAAATAGAACTTGTATGCTGCTAAATCAATGCCGAAACCCCTTGGCCTAGAATACCATAACATTGACATGTGTCCAAACTTCTGCATGTTATATTATTACCTTGAAACTGCAGAGTTGACCGAGTGTAGAACGTGTGGGCATACTCGTTAAAAACTCAAAACTAGTATGGAAATGACTCTTGCACACATAGAAAAATTTAGATACTTTCTAATCACTTCTAAACACTAAAGGTTATTCATATCTTCAAAGGCTGTTAAACACATGACTTAGCATCATTCACATGATGCAGTGGATGGATTCATGGTGCCTTCATTTGATGGTGAAGCCTGAAAACATGTTAATAAGTGCATCCACAATTTTTAATGGAATCATGGAACATAAATCTTGGGTTATGTACATGAGGATTCAATTCATTCAAGTCATTTACTGCTCCTTATTCTTGTTGGCTTGTGATACTCACGATTTACAACTTGCCACCAGGGATGTGTATGAGGCTAGAGTTCATGTTTTTATATACAATCATACCTAATCCTAATAGTCCGGGTCAAAATATAGATTTTTATTTTCGACAATTTATTGATGAGTTGAAGGAGTTATGGTCATTCAGGACTTTAACATATGATGTCTTTAGGAAAAAAAATTGTAAATGAAGACAACTATGATATGGACTATCAATGATTATCCTACATAAGAAATGGTTTTTGGTTGGAGCACATGTAAAATTATTATGTCCATAATGTATGAAAAATAACAAGGCATTCACATTAACAAATGGTGGTAAAGTGGCTCCTCTACCATAATCTTGATGTCATGTACATTGAAAAGAACATGTTCAAGTTGTTTGAGATGGTAATAATGAAATAACTATGAAAGATGATGTCTTTTAACTTGATGAGTTGGTTAATCTGATCCATATTGAGTTTCTTCATCTATCGACTTCAAAGAAAATTCAAATTTTCATGTTGTTGAGAAACTTTTGTTGATGTTGACGTTAAGGAATTAAATAATGTTTTGAGAACCAGTGAACATATAAAAGTCGATGAAGATGGGGACGAAATAATGTAGAAAATTGCAATGGAGATGACAACGACAAAATTGTTAAAAGAAAAAGAAGAAGACAATTCTGATTAATTTGTACAACATGATTGTCTAATGAAATTAACTATAATGTAATATTTCTATATAAAATTAACTTTAATGTAATGACAGTGACGTGAATTTATTATTACATAACACTGAAATGTTTATATTTTATGATTTTATTATTATACACAAAACATTTTTATACTAATGGAATTACTGATGGCATGTAAAATACCAACAGATATATCAAAGTCTAAATCCGTCAGAAAAATTCTAGAGAGTTGGGAAAAATTACATGCATTTCCACTAAGACTTATAGATGGAATCCTTAATGAACAATAAACATACAACTAGAATCACCGACAAATTAAGTATGTCGGTATATTCTAGAGAATTAAAAAAAATTACACTCCAATGCCACTGGAACATACAAATGAAATCACCAATAAATTAAGTTCATTGGTATATTCCCAATAGGTTGGGAGCTATTCATTACAGATGGCAATGTTCAATATAGATGGAATCACCAATGAATTATGTTCATCAGTATATTCTTGAAACGTTCGGAACCATTCATTACATATGGAATTGTTCATTACAAATGGAATCACTGATAGACTGAAAAGTCTTGGTGAAATTTAGGGGGATTTCTAAAAACTTTTGATTAAATTCAAAATTTTAATTAAATATAAAAATGGAATCATTGGCGGATGTGCTTAAAATATTAATATTTAATCTTCTGTCAATAAATCCATTGGTAAAAAAGCTCAAAATTAAATAACTAGAATCCCTAGCTTTAGAACGCCAGTTTGTCTTCTTCTCTGTTCTTCTCTCTGCAAATTCTTTCTCTCTTTCTATCACCCATCTGTTCTTCTTATGATTCCCTATTATTCTCTTCCTCCCTGATTCCATCCTCTCACCAAGCTTCTTCCATACTAGGTAAATCTCCTTCTTTTTTCTTTTTTTTTATGCCAAGTTTTGTTAATTTTTTTTTTTCATTCTCAATCTATTCTAGAGACACTCTAGCAAGATAATTGTTGCCATACAAACAACAAGAAAAGTTAACAAGGTGAGTTTTGTTTTTGACAAAGTTCTGTTTATGTAAAATTTGGTTAATTGTTTAGATTTCTTATGATAGCAATTTGGGTTAATGTGTTTTGTTTCGAATTTCTTTCATTTTGATAGTTGATGTGTTTAGTTAATGATTCTTTTTGGGTTCTCTAAAAACAGGATGTTGGTATTTAAGATGATTTTTGAGTTTATGATTTTTGATAATGTTATTTATATGTTAATCTTGGTTACTTTTTTACTTCTCTTTGTATAAATGTGTGTGGTTTATTTTGGTTATTGTTTTATTATTCTTTTGATTAATATGTATGGGTATTACCTTAATCTTTATTAATTTGTTTGTTATCACGTGAATCTTGGATAATGTGTTTGGTTTTGCTAATTTATTATAGTTTTTATAACTCTTTTCTTGATTCTATGAATATTAAAAGAGGATTTCTTGATTAGGGGTTTTGGGTTTGTTTTCTTTTTAGATAATCTATTTTCTTTTTAGATAAAATTGGTATGTCAATCTTGGTTGATATATTTGAATTTTGTTGTCTAGTTAATTTGTTGTCCTCTTTAACTTTTGTAGGGCTAAAAAAAAGAAAAGATTCTTAAAGGAATTTAATGGATGTTTTTGTTTTATAAGTGTACAAATGTGTCATAATGAGAATAATATATGCATAAATTACAACAATAAATACATGAAAACAAAAAATTGATACACAATGGGAATGATTGCAACAATATATAGTTGATGATTTCAAAGAATTGTGAAAAGAAGGATAGGTAGATGGTTTTGATTATAGTGATTTTCTATTTCAAATTTTTTGTTATTAATTAATTATTTTTGAGTGATAATGATATATCTCATAAAGGTTTAAAGTTGATTTGGTATGTGGTAAGGTAGATTTCTAAAGGTTTACTAGTTTTAGTAATATGTTGGAAATATAGAAAGTAATAGAAATAAAATCAACTGTTTTGTGGCACTATATTATTGGTGTATATTTATAGGAAAACAATTTTTGGGTAGTCTCTTGTATAAGAAAGGTGTTGCTAATTTGTTTTTAAATAGGAATGTTATCACCTTTCTCAATCTTTTAATTTGTATAGATGCCCAGGGGAAATTTAGTAACGCGTCATACAGACGGGATCGCTACTAGTTCTTCTAACAGCACTTCTAATGACCATGTGTCGTGAAGTGCTGACCATTAACAAGTACCTGAGGCACAGACAACCTCTTTCAATGCAAGCTTGTCAAGTGGGATGTTGTCATGTCGAGGAGGGGTCTTTTACGAGCAGGACCTATTTATTGGGAAGTACGTTGCCTAGTGGAAGCCCAACCACTTAATGTAAATTTGATTTTCTTTCATGGACTATTAAAAAATAAAAAACAAATAATAATTTTTGAAAACTTAATTTCAATTAACGAATGCAATTTCAAGTTTGCAAATGTTGAGGCTGCTCGAACAATAATATCGGCGATGAAATCATCGATGAGAGTGTCATTGTTTCAATGGAGTCATGTTTCCAAGTATTCTAAATGGAAATTAATAATTGATGCATGGTTCAAAAAGTTCAGGGTTAATATATACTTAAATAATTTTTTATTATTATTATATTAATTTGGTTAGTTTATTAATATTAATTAACCAATTCTTTTATAAATTTGACGTGTAAGGGAAAATTTTACTAGAATAGGGCTAACAACGCTGTTGCCATGAGGGTTTGGTAGAATCACGACACAACTAGGTAAGATTGAAATTAAAATAAATACTTTTTGTTTAAATTTTAAAGTTTTATTTTTCATTTGTTAACCAATAATTCATTTCTATCATATAGTTGCGTGATTTTTGGTATGAGGCGCAGACAAAAACCAAAAAATATGCTAAAGAAAGAGCTTTTAGGCTAGAAAGACATGACGATTTAAAAGGATTTCAAATCTCCGTACATGTTAAAGGCTGTGTGGGCAGAATATATTCAACAAGTGATGTATGATCATTTCATGCAATGGTCACAATCCAGTATGGAGAACTGGAATAGGGAGATTCACGGTTCCATTACCATGCATACCAGCAGATCCATTCTATTCAGTTCGCATGTGAAGTGGATGGTGAAATTCTTTTTTATTACATCTATTTTTTAAAATGATTGTTTTACATGAATATGTTTAACTAACAATAATTTTCTCTTGCAGGCTATGGTTCTTCGACTTGAATAAAGATCGATGGAGCTTTTTGCAGAAACTCACATGTGAAATGATGGTCGTTGAAAAAAGGTGCAACATCTTATGGATAGCCGAGCTCAAAAGTTCTTGGTATGTTTGATTTCAACAATTTCATTTCTTAAGTTATTATTTTCATATAATTATGACTTTTTTTAAGGAAACATATAACACGCAGTTGTAGGAGATATATGGGGCGATTCTTTTGACCAATCTAGAACTCAATTTGAAATTATGGTTGAAGACATGATTGTCTGGTGGACTCGATATAAATAAGGTTTTTGGTATCTCAAACTCTAACACTGAGTACTTGCGAACAAACTGAAGTGTTTCAACTGTTGGATGTTCGCAATCGATTCCAAGCACTTAAACTTTGGAGTTATAGGCAATTTTAAACCAATAAGTTGAAGTTTGAATGAACCATTTTACTGCTGTGACAAAACGACTTAGTATTAAGATGACTAAACTCTTATTATTGTACATGGAATTAAAATCACATATGAGTGGTACATGTGCTCCCCCTTATTACCCCCTTGATCTCGGAGAAGACCCGCCTCCTCTAACCCCTCTCTTCTATATAAATTATATTTGAACTGATAAAGTTTTTAATCTATAATAAATATTTGATTACTATTTTAATTTAATTTCTTTTAATTATTTTCTACTATGTTTATTAAACTAAAAACAACTATTTTAATAAAATTACAGACAGTCCTTACCGATGGATTAAGTCCGTTCATATATTTTAGAGAATTGAAAAATAATTACTGGAAATGTCACTAACACTATTTAATCACCGATGATTTAATTACGTTTGTAATGTTAAAAAAAATTACCGATAAGATTACAAATAATTTTTTATGTCGGTGATATATCATATTCATTAAGAGATATACTGACAGAATAAAACGAGTAAATTTTTTGATATGATATTTTTTTTCTGTTTATAAATTCATTAATAGTTATATTAACGACGTAATTTAAATCAATCACCGGAAATAAGTTTTTCAATGAACGGTAATTGTTTTTGAGTTTGTCGATAAAAGTTGTGCTAAGAAAATAAGTGTTTAACTACTCACAAAGTATTATTTTAGTAAATTATAAAATTCTGGTAATAACATGAACGGAGAAATTAAATCCCCCAGGTCTTGCTACCCATAAATGACTCCGACCAATCTTCTTCTTCTGCAAACGTTTCTATTCAATTTTTTAATTTTATTTATTTTTCTTTGGCATGATGGATATTTAAGGATTTGAAATCATCATTTGTCATCGTCATCATGATGAGAGAGAATAAGAGGGAAAATGCTGAATTAAAAATCGTACTAGGGTTTTTGTTATTTTGTATGCGAGTTGTTTTTTCATTCATATTTAAAAATCACTTTAACCTAAAATATAAAAGAATGAATACAGGATTAGTATCCTCGTAATTTTTCAAAAATTAAAAAAATAAAAAAATCCAACCCTCTTTCTAATCCCAACCAAGAAAACATGTGCTTCAAATTCTTTAAATATTGTATCCCACTACTTTTGACATCCGGTCAAATCAAACCTTCTTCCTTAAACCCTCTCTACAATCAATTATAGGTGATTTGTGATTTTTAACCCTTACAAAACTTTTTTTTTTAATTGAGACTCAAATAAATACTGATAGATATATTAAAAAATAATATAAATTATATGTTGAGATCTTATTTAATAGTTTAAGCTATTAAGTTGAATTGATTTTTTGACATGGTATTAGAGTCTTGATGACTAAAAAATCACGAGTGTAAATTTCATAATTTCTATTTATTTGATAAAAATAAAGTACAAGGTAGTGTAGGTTTATACAAGTTTTAAGCTCTAATGGTTTTCACTTGAGGAGATGTGTTAGAGAATAACATAAATTATATCTTGGAACTTCAACTAATAGTTTAAGCTATTGGGTTGAGATAATTCTTTAACAAGATGGTGCCCTATTTAAGTATACAAATTAAACATAATTAACTAGTGTAAAATAATTTAGAAATAAATTAAAACTAATTGTGATAATTTTTAATTTTTAATTTAAACTTAGAGTAAACAAAAGAGTTAGAATAAACAAAATATAAATTTTGTCAGAAAATACCTTTTGATTTATAGCTTATATTAAATAAAATTTAAGTAACTTCTATTCTATTTTATTACTAAATAAATCATTCCTTTTCATTTTTTTTATATTATAAACAACGTTATATGTATTTTAATCGATCTTCAAATTATTTTATGTCTCTTATTTATTTTTCATCCTCTTCATATAAGTGGCATTATTAATCACCCTTTATTTTAATCAACAAAATAAATATAAATTATTTTGGGTCTAATAACTAAAGTTTTAAAACTCAGTCCGGCCCGGTGAGTCGACTTGAGATCCGGAGTTAGAACCAGGCAAGGTTTATGAAAAAATAAGAGTAGTTAAAAACCTAGCCGACCTGGCGTGTTGACCCAGTGACCCGGTAAGACCCGATCAAAAATCCAGGTGCAACTCATTGATTGTTTTTTTTTTATTTTTTACCAAAACAATGTTGTTTTTATTTATAAAAAAAAATAGAATTGATCTGGGTGACCCGGTTAAAATCCAGTGATCCGATTAAAACTCATGACTTGAGTTTTGAACCAGGTCGAACACGCCTCGGTTAAAAACACTACTAATAACACCTTTGGTTAATTGGTTGTAGTCGTGAAGGATTTAATTTAAGCCAATATTGATTAGGTGGTTGAGTTTGACTTGCAACAAGGAGAAGTGACCGATGGTAATTTTTAGCTAAAAAATAAAAATAAAAATAAAAGTACTAATTAGGTAACAATCATAAATAACAGCACTAAAATAAAAAGAAATAATTAAAAAGCTAATATATTTATTTTTTGTAATTTAAAGAAGGCTAGATAAAAAGAAAAAAATCATATCAATAACTCACTAAAAATAATAAACAATATTTTCATTTGTTCTGAATTTTTTTTTATATTCAATCTTCTTTTTTTTAAATTAGGTTCCATGTTTCAGACTAAAGAGAATTTTTTTTGTCACTGTTGAATGACAAAATTTAAGTTTTTGGTTGATCAAATACTCAAAATTTAAGTTTTTAGGAAGATATTAATTTGATTTTATGGCATTTGAATAATTTTGAGAGAGGAAAGTGTTCACTTATAAGACATATAACCCTTTTCATTTAAGATTCAAGAAATAAAATAGCATATCAATTTTATTATACTAAATAAAATAAAAATATTTCATTATTTTCATACTACTTCTAGAGAAATTAGAATTTGATGTCTATTTATATATCACATAAAATCTTAAATATTGTAAAAATAAGCTTTTTAAATCACCCTTAACTTGTATACTACCTCATTGATATTTCATAGGTAATCAACTAAATATGTCCTTATATTTTAAATCTAGTCTCCAATCTATAATTCTTTCCTATAGTTTTAATTGCTTTCCATATATCCTTATTATATTTTATAAATTCTTTCTCCAATCTATAATCTTATTATGTGAAATTTAAATCACATAATGTATTAAAAACATGGCAATGAAAAAAAAGCAAGTCTTAACATCATTTGATAAAAAAAAATATTTTTGTAATAAATTAGGCGGGGGGTTTTAATTTCTTGAGAGAGTATATTTTCTTAGTTCTCATGAAAATATCTATTAGAATGATAGATTGTAAAATAAACTAAAACATAAAAATTGATTAGAAGCACTTACACTTACAGGTATAGATTGAAGATTCTAAACTTAAAATATAAGAACATGTTGAGCTAATTCATTGGTATTTTATTTTGATTACTAAAACTTTATGAATAATTAAAAATAAATCAATAAAATACAATACTTAAAATAAATAAATAAATAATAAAAATACATAAAAATCAATAAAAATCTTAACTAGACCTTTATTACTTTTCTTACAGTAGATTTTTATGTAGAATTTGGTTACTATGCTAGAACAGAATAGATGAAGATAATAGGAATAAAGGAGATAAGATAAAAAAACGAGATAAAGATAAAATTGTGTTTGATAGTGGTTTATAAGACAAAATAATTATCTTTTATATCATGTTTAGTTATGGTGGACAAGATAAAATAAAATATATAAAAAATTATTTTACCCTTAATATGTCATAATATCAAACTTACTAATTTTAAAAAATAATTTTTTTCTTCAGTTTATATTGAGTTTTGAAATTAATAATTTTATAATAACATTAGTTATAAATCAAGATTGACCAGGTGGGTCGACTCATGACCGAGCAAACCAAGGGTCTTAAATGGTCTGAGTTAAAAAAAAACTAGAGAAAGGATTGACCCAATCTAGTTTAGTCAAAAACCTGGGTCAACTTGTGACCCATTTGACCCAAGATAAAACACGAGTCAAAAACTTGACTTTTCTTTTCATTTTTTTTTTGTCAAAGTAAATCTAGGACCTAGACTGGTCTGAGTTAAAAAAAAAAAAACTAGAGAAAGGATTGACCCAATATAACCCGGTTAAAAACCTGGGTCGACTTGTGACCTATTTGACCCGAAATAAAACACGAGTAAAAAACTTGTAGACTTTTTTTTTTGAATTTTTTTGAGCCAAAGTAGACCTAAGGCCTGGACTGGTTAGAGTTAAAAAAAACTAGAGGAAGGATTAACCCAATCTATCCTAGTAAAAAATCTAGGTCGACTTGTGACCCATTTGACCCAAGATAAAACACGAGTCAGAAACTTATTAATTTTTTTTAAAAAAATATTTAGGTTAAAGCAAACCTAGGGCCTGAACTGGTTTGAGTTAAAAAAAAAACTAAATGAAAGATTGACCCAACTAGCCTAGTCAAAAACTTGGGTTGACTTATGACCCATTTGACCCAAGATAAAACACAAGTAAAAAACTTATTGATTTTTTTTTTATTTTTTGGATCAAAACATGGTTTTTTTATTTTTTATTTTTAAATTGTTTTTGGTAAACCCGAATTGACACTTTTGACTTGTGACTCAGGCCTTGCCTTGAATATACTCTTGAGTCATGCTTAAAACTATGATAATAATTATTTTTATCCATACATTAACTTGGATCAACCGGTTTGACCCTCTCAACCTGTGATATAGGCCTTTCCACTGATTTAACCCCCAAGTTGAGTTTTAAAACTATGATAATAGTCATTTTATATCCTTATGTTAACCTGGTTAACCTAAGTTGACCCTCTTAGGTTGTGACCTAGACCTTGCTAAGGTCGACCCCCGAGTCTGGTTTTTAAACTATGATAATAACAACTTTTATCCTTATATTTACTTAGGTCAAAGGTCAACCAAATTTGTGACTTGGGTCGACCTCCAAGTCTAGTTTTAAAACTATGAGAATAATCATTTTTATTCTTACATTGACTCGAGTCAACTCAAACTAACCTTCTTGGCTCATGATCTAGGCTTTACCTTAGATCAATCCTCGTGTTGGGTTTTAAAACTATGTTAATAACTATTTTTATCCTTATATGTCTTAGTTTGACAAGTTTGGAATTAAGAGTTTCTTACAAAGATATTTTATAAATAAAAAAATAAATATTGTCTCTAGAAACATGTTCCTTATGTACCTTCTGTGTTTGAAAGTACATAAATTCACTCTGAAATTATCCCAGATATAAATTTATTATTATGTCTGTTTCTTTGTCTCTTTAATCAAATATATTTTTGACTTCACTATCTCTATTTCTTCTGTCCTAAAACAACAAACAAACACTACCTTAGTTATCTTTTTATGTTATCTTTAACTCCTTAAGAAAAAATTATTTATAATTCTTGACAAGATTTATTAAATTAAAAAGGATTTCTTAGTTAAAAGGTAAAATAAAACTTATATTTGTATCTATATTTTTAATATTTATCTTGCTTATATTAAAAAGTATCTCTTTAAAAAAAAAAGGATTCATATAATTTACAATTCTAATATAATAACATTATATATATATATATATATATATATATATATATAGTTTTATTGATTTTTATTTTATTATTAAATTAATTATAATAGTTTTATAAAACTTCTATTGGTATGTATATGCAACATATATGCTAAAAGTCACACACACATAAACATATTAATTGGCAATCCCCCGTAATGAAATCGTGAAAAAGTTATACTTGATCAAGCTTTCCATGACCATGTCATAGGTCTAAGCATGTGGGCAACATAGACTTTGTCTTTAGGCTTAGTTATTCCTGCAAAAACAAGTCTTTTTATAAGAATAGAGGACCTTTAAATGCTTAAATCAATAAATACAGGAAAAATAAATAATGAGCATGAAAGAGAAATATAATGAATGTCATCGGAAATGTATGATTGAATAAACTACTATTAAGCCCTTGAACGAGTTTGAATAACTTAACTTGCATGACTTGGCTTGAAGGTTTTACCTAGTGACCAGAAATATTTATAGACCTTGGTCATATCAACTTACCTTGTGGAGCATAAAGATCACAATAACTTACCTCGTGGAGCATGGAAAGTTGTGTTGTAGATACCTCGTGGTGCATAAAGTAATGATGGAGAGCGACCTCATGGTGGGGGAGAAAAATGAATACCGTTGGTAGAAAGGTTGATATTTGTTATTAGTTTGTGGTGTTGTTTATACCATTGGTGGAAAGGTTGATGCCTTTGCTCGGTATGGATAATTTATATGCAGGGTGGTGTGCGGTTATGTGTCATACCTGCACGAAGAATTTATATACACGAGGAGTGTATGCAATAATGGATGGTGTGAGTCTTTTTAAAACATAAACAATACATCGAAGTGTGTGTTGGGGTAGATATAGGATAGCCCGAGGTGAGTCAAAATGGGTGAGGGAAAGGTGAAGGCTTAGCCTGAATGACTAGTTTTTTTTTAATATATGCTCTATCATTTGCCTTCTAAATCTTTTAACAATCATGTTCAAAAGACTTAACTAGGAAGAATACAGGGAAAGAAAGTACTTATTGTTTTATAAGGTGATGTTACCTTTTGTGACTTTGGTTAATGTGCTTGCAAGAGAGATGAGGGTTTAATCATTTTATTTATTTTTCTTAGAGTGAGAATGCTTTGTGTAAAAGTAGTGTTTAAATCATTGTGTAAGGTGATAATGCATAGATAGATATTTTTATTGGTGACTGGGAGAATTTGTCAAGAGACATAAAGATTTCAATGGAGATATAAAGATCTCAACGTCAAGATTTTATTGGAGTTATGGAAACCAATTTGGAGATAAGGAGAATACGTTTAGATATATGAGGATTTTATTGGAGAAACACTATTGATCTTATTGAAAAGTTTCAAAACATTTTCTCAAGTAAGTTGAAAAGCAATTTTTAAAGATTATCTTATTTCGAGAATGCATCATAGGGATTTTCCCCTATTTATTTGGACTACACTTCCTTTCTTAAAAACTAATGGAGGTGACCCTTGGTGATAAATATTCTATCACCTTTTTATGGCATTGTATTCTTTAGTATCATTATTGTGGACGCACTCCACTTCATAACGACCATGATGAAAGTGACAAAACTTGTTACAATTTCTTATATTCATATCGTTGTTCATCAGAAGGGGTAGCCCATGAATTCCTTTTCTTTAATGACAACCAATATCTCAACATGTGTAGTGGTTAGAGGTGTGGTCTTGAGTTTATAGAATGTTAGGTGGTTATCAATAGATCCTTTGGTAATTCTCTTGGATGTCCTAGTAGAAAATTGATGGTGTTGGAAGATTCTGCTCTCCTTAGCTTAAAAAAAAAGATTTCTTGTTTAGTTATGCTTATTTTCACTACCCAAAAGTAGTTTTTCATCACCTATTTCACATTGAGTGGAGTTTGATGAGGGAGAGCATACAATCATTTTATGAATAACAGTTGTAGACCTTACTAACCAGGGCTATAATGGTAATAGGTTCGAGTATATTCTCCACTTTAAGAATTTACTTATTAATGTTCCAATGTTTTCATATTCTCATTGTGTGGTTGCGAAGAGATTAATAATGCTATTCTTAGCTGGTATACTTATATTGAAGCAAAATATAAGTTTAAGGCAGGGATCGTGAAGGTCGAGTATGGATTCAGGCTTAAAATTGTGATACAACACTTGAGTAGATCCACATGATATTATCGAGAAGATTTTACACGTAACATTACTCTTTTGAATAACAAACTATAGTGTTATAACCTATTTTTGAACCCCTCTTGTTTTTTAATATATTTTTTAAAAAATTAAAAATACAAGATATAAAAAAATACATTTTTGATACCATTTCATAATTTCTTACCCTTTTTTTATCCATAAATTTTTTAAAATAAGAAATTGAAAAAGAAATCCATAAAGAAAAGAAAAACAAAAAAAAATGTTTAGTTAGTGGAATGATAATCAAGTAAGAATTGAGGGACTAAAAAATAAGGGGATAAGAATGAATAAGGAATACAAATAAAAATATTCTTGGAGAGGGTAGAATATAAGGTGTGTGAATGGTAGAGTTTAAGGCGGGTGGTTGAAAACAAAACCCTAACCACTATGGGAGGAGAAAAAAATTAGAGATAAGAAAGTTGGAATGAAAAAAGAATGAGAGATAATCAATAAAAAATTTTAGAGAGAAAATTTTTTTATGCAAGCAGAAGATTTTAAAATAATTGGCTAAATATGAATATCATGAAACGTTATAGGTCATTCTATTGATCTTTGTGAAGGATTAAAGAAGCAAATCAATAGCCTAATTAAGAATGATTGACTATCATTTGAAGATAAAAACGATGAATATGACATAAACACCAAAAGAACTCAAGCTAGTTGAAGAGGATGTTGTCTTAATGATGAACGAACTATACAGTTGATTGGTGAATAAAAAGGTTCAACTGGTGAATAAAAAGGTTCAACTTGATTTTTAAATAAGTAGAAAAGATATCATGACTATCAAAGAATAGGTGCTTTAACTTTGCAAATGTAGTCACTATACAAATTATTGTTTTGAAATCAAAAGATATTTTTATAAAAGTAACATGTGGTAATTTATTTTTGTCCATAATGGATAAATATAATCACAAGTTCATTTTTTTTTGTCAAATTCCAAGATATATCATGAAAATGTTAAGAGATATTTTTTCTTTTATGAATCCCAAAGCCTCTTTTTTCATCCTTAATGAAACTTGAAATACTGAAGCCTTGATAATCTCTCTTTTGGAACCCTAAAATTATTATTTTTCACTTCTAACGAACCTTAAAAAGAGAAATCTTACTTAAAAAAATGATTTGATAACATAAATGATGATAAAAGAGAACATTTAGATCATGATCCCACCACTTCTCTAAGGTTAACCTCATGGATTTCCTAGTCAATAATGATTTTAAATAAGGCTAAGACTTATCAATGTAAACAAATTTGGTTTTAAGATGAAAATAATTCATCTTTGATAATCTCAAATATTGATAATCAATCATTCTTTGATATCTCACATGTAAATAAAAGTTATCCTTTGTAGTTCCTATTAGACCTTAAAATATTGTTCTTAGATGATAACCCAGACTAGGATCTCCCTTCACACTGGTGATAAATTTTTAAAATTCTTCAAGTACACAAAACATCAAAGGGGACAAAAATATCAAAAAAAAAGAAAAAGAAAACATATGTAAAAAAAAAAGAGAAAAAAAATACAAAAAATGAGAATGAAGCTCTCTAAAGTTTCTCTAATTGAAGACAAAATATCAAATGAAAAGGCACAAAAAAAATTTGAAGAATTAAGGTTGGAGTAAGATTAATTGTTGAAATGTCAAAATCAAGATAGCAAACCTAAAAAATCTCAACATGTAATAAGTGATCTTATGTCTTCACACCTTTAAACACCATTTGAACCTTATGCATACCCTTCTTCTTTGTAGCAACAAACCATAACTTATGTTACGTCCTTTTAAAAACCCTATCTCATTAAAAATATTTTGTTAATGTTAATAAGTTTTAACCTCTAAAAGGAGAAGAAAAATCATTTTTTTAAAAAAAAAAATGACCTATTTCTTAAAGAAGATTTAAAAAAAAAAAGGTGTATGTGGAAAAAATAGAGAGAAAAGAGAGAAGAAAGAAAGAAAAAAAAAGAAATATTCATCTCCATCTTACTCACTCTCCCATAAACCAAAACAAAACCCTATCCACCATCATCGGTGTCACCAACCCTCAGCCTCATCGACAATAGCCACCTTAAAACCCTCCATATTCCCTTGCAAATGAACTATAGCTTCACTATTCCATATAACAACAACCCCCTCTCCTTCTCTCTTTCATTTTTCAACCACAACAATCACCACCTATTTCCCTCGTCTCTTTTAGCCTTTAAGCTACCAATCACCACTATCTTCTCTTTATCAATTACCTAACCACCTACCATAGTCATAAGTTAAATGACAACATCACTATAAAAAAATAAAAACACAACATACTGAGAGAAATAAGAGAGAAAGGGAAGAAAATTGAATCTTTAGGCTCTCGATCTCCCTTCATAAGCAGCCATGGATGGCATCGTCAACACATAAGAAAAGTGGAAGAAGAGGCATACTAGGCGAGGTGGTTGACACACCCTCCCAACCTCACTAGCACATGTAACGACATGCCAATAACAGTTGTTGCCCTCCAACACCTGCAGTCTATACACCACCATCGCCTCTTTTTTAAGGCAATTTTAACTTGGTTTTGCCATTATAAAAGGTTGGTTTTGAACCCCCAAACATCTTTTGAATAATTATTTTTGCTTATTTTTTTTATTTTAATGTGTATTATGATGAGATTTTTAGGATTGAACAAATTTTAGTACATTATTGTTTATTTTTTTTATTATGTATCATTATGATTATTTAAAGTGCTAGGGTCCACACCATTGTGTGACAACCCTGAATGTATGATGCCACCAATGATTTACTTCTAGATGGAATAAGGTCAAAATCAATACCTTAAGCTGATATTGAGAGGATTGGATTACAACATGTTTATCTGAGGCATGATAATTTGTTCTCGGTTTAAAATTTATGTGTTGATGTTGTTTTGAATTGTTATTTTATGTGTGAACATTTTTTTTAATTGTTTGATCTTAGTGTGAAATTTGATGTGTGTTAATGTTGTTTTTTGTTTTTGAGATTTATGTGTTGAAGTTGTTTTTAAATTGTTAATTTACGTATGGATGTTTGATTTTCTTGTGTTTAATTTTGCAACATGATGTGTTTTCATCGTGAGTGTGTTCAATATGTTCTCAAAAAATATAATAGGAGAGTTTTCATAAAAAAGAATAAAATATATAAAAATAATTAAGAGCTATTTTGATGAAATATTATGGTTTAGTTTTTCAAAATAAATGTTATTGTTAAACATGAACTTGAATTAGTGAGTTGAAGGGTGCTTTTTGAAATATCCTATTTATTCACCTTTCTATGTTATAGTAAACTGATATCCTATCCACCATAGTCACTTCAAAGTGAGAACATATGATTTAAAAGATAAAAAAAATAACTATCATGTTCTTTTTATCATCTTTATTTATAAATATGTTTTTGACAATTTTTATGGGTTACGACATATTATCCTTATTGTTGTGAATGGAATTGGACTAGGTCAAAGTGACCCTAGGTAGGGCCAATGAGTACGAGTAGCATCCTTTGGACCAATTTTGGATATATTCAAAAGAGTGGTGTCAAAGCCCAAATTCTACCATCCATACGAGTGCAACACTCATTTCATATACAACCAAATCGACGAGTCTTTTATTTTTAAGGACAACTGTTAAATTTTCATGAATGACCTAATCGACGAGTCTTCTGTTTTTTTTAAGGATGGACGCCAAATATCTCAAATAGTCTAATTGACAAGGCTCCTATTTTAGAGACTGGCGTGGAATGCTTTGTGAATGGCCTAATCGATGAGTATCTTACTCTTAGGGATAGACATTGATTTTTTTTTCCAAATGACCTAATCGACGAGTCTTTTATTTTTATGGACAGACGATGCATTTTTTAAAAAACATTAGAAATAAATTAAAAACCACAACTCATCTTATAAAATAATTTAAACAGTTAATGGCATGCAATTTAAAAGAAAACACGTAGCAAATGTAACATTTTCTTTAAAAAGATGCAGTAAAGATGATGTTTATCTTTTCTTAAACGTAAACAACTCCTTACTTGAATCTTTAAAATGAAAGCATATTTTAGGATTCTTAATTTTTCTTAAAAACTAGATGGCAACTCTATTTTTCTAATTTTCCTTTTTCTTTGGCTACATCTTAGGCTGAGGTGTATAGGCAAGGATGTAGGCTTTGTTGTTCTTATAAGAACAAATCCCCTATAAGAACATAGGACCCTCCAATGCTCACATCAATAACATAGGAAATGAAATAATATGCAAGAAGTAGAAACATAATAAATGTTTTAGGGAATGTGTGATTGAATAAATTGGTGTTAAATCCATGAATAACTTTGAACTGCCTTAACTTGTCTGGCTTGGCTTGAATGTTTTACCTGATGATCAAATATAGTAACAAACCTTGGTCATGTCAACTTACCTCATGGAGTGTGGAGAGTGATGTTGTAGATATTTTATAGTGTGTAAAGTAATGATGGAGAGTTACCTGGTGGTAAATGGAGAAAAATAGATATTGTTAGTGGAGATGTTAAAGCTCGTCATTAGTTTCTGGTGCTCATTGCTCGTCATAAATATTAATGTTGTAAATATTTTTCAAGTGTTATAGATATTTTCTGGTGCTCATTTTCAAAGACCTCGTTTGGGAACGCAGTTGAAATTGCGTATCCCAAAAACTTGAATGTTTCTGTTTGAAATTATTTTTTTATATTTTTAGATCGTTTTGATATTGTAATATCATAAATAATTTTTAAAAAATAAAATAAAAAATTATTTTAATATATTTCTAAGCAAAAAAACTTAAAAAAAAACTCGTTACTTTACTCACTCGAGACCTCCAAAATAAATTATTCCTGGTGAGCAAATCCCTCCTTGCGAATGTACCAAGGAGGAAGAAGTAATATTTATCTCTGGAATGCGAGGAGTAGCAAAGGGTGTGGAAAACAAAATATTTATTTTTGATAATGCAAAATGCATAATTGATTGATTACGGGTTCAAGAGATGGCTATTTGAAAACCATTATATTACACATTTTTTCGAGTGGTCCATACTTTGTATTGGGAACCAAATTACGCTTAGATTATGATCTTTTGGGTTACAGGGATTATTTTTCTTTATTATTTTGGTTCCCATATTTGAGAATTTCATAAAAGTGGTCCCTTTAGCACTACTAGCAAATTTAATTGTTTATGTGGAAATTATGCAGCTTTTCTACTTCTTAAACAAGCTTCTCCTGGGACCATGATGCACAGCCAGCTCCTCTAGGATTAAAATAGTTGTGTAGAATTACCTCGTACAGAAACTTTTCCCATTTTCATGGCAACGGGGTCCATTTCGCAAGTTCATAAAAAAGCCAAAGAAAATTCAAAATTAAATAATTAGTAAATAATAAGGTAGCAGAAGGGAGGACAGATTTGTATATGTAAATTAAAGGATATCTAGTCTTTTTTATTCGACAATTTGCCATTAATAAATCCATAAATCACAACTTTAATGGACATATCTCGAAAACACATCGAACATAAAACCCTATGATCCGATCCTATTAATTCTGCCAGTGAAAGGGGGGATTTCTTCACGTATGCCACGGTTTGAAAGACAACTTCGCTTCCAAAGCCTAATAATAGCCTAATAGAGGTCATATAGGAGACATCATGGACTGCAAAAATGTAATCCCAAACTGTTCTACGTCTTTGAAAAACACCCCTTCTGCCTTAACATTCTCAGAGGTTGCTGTCATGCAATTGTAAGAATTGCACATAATAGAACACTTCAAGCTCTCATGTGGGTTATTGGTGTTTTGAAAGACTATTACATGAAGATAATGATGTTTTCTATATATAATTAAAAAACAGTAGTATATATTTAATATTTTCATGTACATGGATGTCATTTCTCAAATTATTGCACCCACAAAAGATAGATTCCAGACCTAGTTGCTCTCAATAGTAGGGTAGCAGTTTTTTTTTTTTAAAAAAAAAAATCAATAAATAAATAAGAACCAAGTGAGAAAGTAAGATTCTCAGCCTCTAATAAAGTGGTTCTATGAAACTTTAGGAATTGCAATTTCAGTGTGAAGAATCTTGATCAGGCATCCATTAATGTTGTGTCCTTAATTCTTGTAAACCCATGCTAATTTGTTACGACTTTTTACCTTAAAACCAAATCCATAAAGTTGGCATTATAAAAATAAAATAAAAAAAAAGAAATTCGATAAAGAAAGAAAGAGATTTAATAAATTTGTCAAGCATAGCATATTACTACTATCTTCTTTAATTAAAGGGTGATCTTATTCCCACTCTACTATTTACTGTAGAGATCATCAATATAACATTATTAATATTTGATGTGTTTCTTAAAACTATATAATTTAAATTATAAAAAAATAATAAAAGAAGACTATAATAAATTATTGCAGGTATTTTTGGTTAATCTATAGTATATGACTTTTGATACCCAAATAAATTGCTGTGCCATGATTTATTGATTGATTTCTCCATAAAGTTTCTACCAACTTAATCCTAGGTTTGCAAGAAGAAATAAAATATTTTAACTAACTTCATGTATAATTGAAAAATATATCCATAAATATCTGGAAATAGTCTCCTCTCTCTTTACAAAAATATAAAGAAATGATATTTTGAAATTTGATATTACATTGAAAACATATTGGCCTTTACACAAGAAATAATTAAGTGGGAAAAATTAAAAAAAAAGAAAAATACATTTAAGTTCTATGCTAATCTTCTAAAAAATTTCATATTTAATTGTTCTATCTATATTACCCTCTCTAAAAACTTCAGAATCACCTATTGATTAATTTTTCTTTCCATTTTTAATAAAAAAATTATAAAGAAAATGATTTAGGAAAAATCCCCAACAAAATATGAATTAAGAGAAAGTTACATAATAAAACTTATTGTAAAGTATTTTCTAAGACATGTGTTGTAACAGTACCATCCCACAAGACATGTGTTGTAACAGTTCTCTGTTTGGTTTATGAAGATATCCCTTAATTTTCTATGGAGAACGATGCTTTTTTTTTCACCTTGACAAGGACAAGCAAGAGAGAATTCTCATGGTGGAAGTAAATTGTTAGTAAATATTCTAGGACAGAAAAAAGAGTTGAAAACAAAAGGCTCCACGGTGCTCCTTTCACACCAAAGAAGAAAGGTGATTGATTATACTTCATTGATTCGAGTTTCAAAAAGATGGTCCAAATGAGGCATGCATGGAATAGAAATTCGAAATCTTTATCTAATTATAGAATAAATTTGTCATCCTTTCCAATGTATAGAAAATTCAGGACCCCTCTTTAACTAAACACTTTATGCACTTATTGAGAGGGTTTTAGACTAGGCGTGACCTTCCTCGTATCTTTGCTATCAATGGCAAACCATGTTACTATGTGAGGAAACCTCTTTTGTTTTTCTCTGAACAAGTGAGGAAACCTGAAAACATGGCCATCTCCACTAGGTGGGTGAGGAATATCATTCCATATTAAATTAAAGACAAGTGGAACCGTGACTTCCATTCATATTACCTTCCATTCAAGTGAGTGAAGTATGAGGTTCTTTTTTTCCTTTTTATTTAACCACAAAATAAACTTTGAATATTGATGGAAGGTTAAATCCATCTTAAGCAGATTACACTACACAGCATATATAGCAGGGTTTCGACAACACAGTTTGCGTGGATAATTACTTCAATTAATGGATGAGAGTGAGTGGTATTCTTTTATTTTTTTTTGGAAGATACATAAAATATTTGAAAAATGCACTCAAACTAATTAAAGGATCTAAATCAAGGTTTGCAGGGGCGCAATTGCAAAAAAATAAGAAGTTTTAGAGTCAATTGAGGATGTATATACTGAAATTGAAAAGATAGATACTAACTTCAAATTTATCAAAATCCCAATTAAAAACTCTAATTTCTAGGGTTTAAATAGACGATGTGTCACTCGTTTTTAATAAAGAGACTGAATGACACATCGTTTCATCCTTGCTTATCATCTTCTTTAACAGATAAAGGCTGATCCAGATGCTATTTTAAGGCGAATGAATGTGGCATCTATGACCATCTTAGGGGCTCCCACCACCACCACTCAACAAAGAAACATCTCCTTTATAAAGACTAAGTTCTCCCATCAAACATTTACATCTCATTTGCTACAATGATGTTGACAGCATCTTGTCTCCAGTTAGCCTCCCTTACATTGAAAGATGCAGGCTGATTGGGGTGTAGGCCGATTGGGGACCAAACTTCTAATGAATGAATTGGGAGTTCTCGATCTCCAAATCAAATGAGTTTTGTTCCTAATGATAGCTATACATCTCCTCTACATGATTTATGTTTACATATGATACGTTTAGAACTTATGTTTAACATATTCTTGTTATTAGATTTGATATGCATTTGTTAAGAAAGTAAGTTCAAAATAGTTTTGAATATATAATTTGATATTCTTTGATTGTTAAAAACCTGTAATTAGTAAGTGTGAATGCCATTTTTGATGTTTTAAAGTTTATATTCATCACCTTTTTTTTGGTTGAATACATTGGTGTTTGATTTGCTTAGACCTTGCTCTTAATTGTTTTCTTCATATAATACTAAATTTAGTTAGGTTGTTGTACATGGTAAAGATGATGAAAAACAAATGCGTAATGCACTGTTGGTTTTTGTTGATGATATATATGAATTCTTGTTTTGTTTATGTTACATGTATTCTTTTAGTTTTGGAAGTTTTAGCAGGTTAGCATAAGCATGTTTGAAATAGTTTTGATAGGTTTAGTTTTTTCTTTTAAGGTTTTAGCTCGTTTCTAGGCTTATGCCTTTGTTTGGGTTTTCTGGGTTTTCTTGGATTTTCTAGGTTCATGTTCTTGGTGTTCTTGAACCCAGATTTAGGTTTTCTTGTGTTTTGGCATTTTAGCCTCTTTGATAAGCTTTAGTTGAAGCTATAACTCATGCTTGATCTTTATATGCTAGCTTTTCTTTCTTTTATAACTTGTTTTGGATCAATCGATCTTTAGAGTCCTTGAATGTCTGGGTTAGGGTTTTTCATTGTCAGATCATTTTGGTGAAGATTAGAGCTTATCGTTACTATTTGATGGATGATTATGCATTAGATCTTGATGTTGCATCTTTTTATGCTTTATGTTTAATGAAATCTGGAATATTATTTCATCCACGTTTTTGGTTGTTTCAAATAAAATTTCTTATTTGATCTTTGTTTTTGAGTGTCTGTCATTAGACCCTGTTTAATGACCTTGTTATTTTCACCCACACCCGAGGATCTCGATCTGAGTGGATGATCGCCATAACACCACACTCATGCGATAGAATGGCAACTCTAGTAGGGACTTTTCTATGGACGATGCTTTGTTATTCATCTCTTTATTATGTTTGAATTATTTGGTATATGTATTTATTTTTTAACATTCATTTTCTTTAAATTTTTCTTATATACTCTAATTTTTGCACTTTTTTCTCTTGCACTTTTATTTTTGATATGGATTAATATTTCCATGCATCACATGTTTTAATTTTTTAGAGCACACATAAACTTCTAGGTCAGGTAAGGGATTAATGGTCTGCCCTATGACTATCAATCAAAATTCAAGACTCGTGAAATACCCAACTCAGATTTTAGTGCTTGATTGGCAATGATGGGTATACGTGTCTTAACCATTCTTTGTAATGCCCCATACTATCCTTACGAGGGTTGTCACTAGACAGATTTGAGATCTTTTTGAGACCAGATATAAAACTTACTCATGTTCGCTTAACGAATAAAACCTATCCTTAAATTGTATATACCATCTATAAATTTTGCATCAAGCATGACCATATGTTCCTTGTAATGCAAGAATTTGAACCGAGAATCATGACTTCCTTTAAATACTCATCTTTTGAAAATTTTAGGAAAGAATCTGAGCTAACACAATTAACCGAGGGAAACAGTCCAAGAATCGATGCTAATGGATTGCTATAAATTACAAAGATAAATCATACTGGGAAACAGACCCATCATGGGATATGTAGATGAGCCTTTTTTTGAAATAGAATATAGGAAGATCCCACGGTTGATGAGGCTATCGGTACAAGCATCAACTATCAAAGCATTACTAGATTTTTAGGATCTTAATTATAGGTGTTTTACCTTCAGAAATATTGATATGGCACCCACATTAAAATAATATAATAGGATCTTACATTTTTCAAATTACAACCATAAGGTATACTTCATACAGAGGTTTGAAGATACTTCTTCAGAGATAAACATATTATTATGCTTGGGAAAGGTCGACCAGTGTAGGGTAGCTAATTGGGGATTTAGATGGAAAAGTATTGAAGCTAGAATGAAGAAAAACACGGAGGAGAGAAAATTAGGAAACAAATGATACAAGATAGTGTTTTTGCTATATTCAGGCTAGTCTTGTTTTCACTTCATCAGTGTAGAAGCTGCAAATGCAATCATGAAGTATGCACACTATAATTAACCCTTTCGTTGTGATTTTGGTTGAAACCATCCATTGTAGGATGCATGGAAAAGGGATCATGAGAAGTTATGTTCTAGTGTTATATCTATGGATCATCAGTCATATCAAAACACAAACACCGAGAGATATTTTCAATAAGTTTTGGTGGTTTGACCTTCGACCATTAAAGATTGTTATAGGTGAAACATGGAAGAATCTAGTTTAGAAAACATGGGTGGATAAATATATGGCATTACCAAAAAGAAATTTCAAATGGAAAAGACATTGGATGAACAAGACATCTTGAATAATGAGTTGTGGTAGTACATATGAGTCCTTTTGATCAGAATCATTGGTTACATTAGTTACGCTCTTGCATTGGTAATAAGACAACTAGGTGAAATACAATATGTACCATGAACCTTTAATTTACTAGATTTCATTAGATCATTCAGAAATCGGTTGTCATTGGAAGAGCTTGAACTTATTAGACAAAATTAGGGAAGACCTTATGTTAAAAAAAGATAAAGGAAATGAGGTTGAATCATCATTTAGCTAAAATTCCACCATTGGGAGAAACAACAAGCTTCCTAGAATAATTGAATCCATACCTCCTAGAAACCCAAAAATGGAGCAGTTACAAGTAACAAAAGAATGACCAAGAAAAAAGAGGATTGATAATGAAGAAGAGTTGAAGGAGCTGTTAGAAAAGTGAAGAATTGACCTCTGCAATAGCAAAGGGCAACAACAGCTCCTAAAAAAACAATTGGAAGAAAAAGATAAGATGAGGAGTTTCTTGAATCAGCAAATAAAAAGAAATGATGAACAATTAGCAACCTTGGCAAAAGATCTTGAGATAGCAAAGGAATGGAAGAAAAGGGTTGAGGTGGCTGAAAAAATAGCTAAAGGGATACAAAATGAGCTGGGAATTTGAATAGCCAAGCATGATGAACTGGTCAACAAATGTGTGCAAATAAAAAAAAATAGATCGAGATCAAGAAATCAACTAAGAGAAGGATGAGTGTTGATAAAGAAATGATAGGTTCCTTAAGAAAGGAAAATAATAGTCTTAAAAAGAAATTATATGTTGAGAAAGACAAGAGTCAATTAGTTAAAATTATCATAAAAAAGAAAAAAGGATTCGAGCCCAATATATAGCACAGTCAGAGGAAGAGTTGATAGTGCTAAAAGACCAATACTTTAAAATGGAAAAAGAACTAAACAAATCCAAGCAAGAACATCAAGAATTTTGAGATTACATCTATGGTTTTGAGGTCTAGATTAACTCCAAAATAGCCGAGCTTAACATAGAAAAGGAAGAGTTGCAAAGAGCAATAGCTACAGTAATATATATGGAAAAAACAATATAAATGCTTCAAAGAAATAATAACGCTTTAGCTTCTAGTAATGGTGTCCTAGTCACTGATAACATTTTATTCCATAACGAGATAAGACAAATGACAAGGTAGGTTGAACAAGCAATACACCAAGCCGAGAGATTGCAACAACAGGCTACCCAAGTTGGAAATGATGCTATGAAGTACTAGGAGCACTTGGTTGCAACCATCGTTTTTATTAGAAATATAGCTAATAGAGGCAATGCTTTATATTAGTAGTGATATATAAGTTTTTCTGACTTTTCTAAGTTTGTTTTTATAAACAAAAATATACAAACTCTTTTATTATATGTTATGAAAGGGCCACAACTCAGATTCTATCTTATCTAATATGTTTGGAATTCAATCATGATAAGAACTTGGTGAAATACTCCTTTACAACTTCAGCCAAAATTAAAAAACTTGCCCAAAATCAAGAAAATAGAAGTTATGAATCAAGTTCAAAGAAGCTAATCCATATCCAACATAAGCATATATAAGCATTAACATGTAAACATTTTAAAATTTTACATGTCATGTATGCATATGCAGGAGAATATAGACCCACCCCTTTAATGCCACCCCTTGCCAAGAAGTAAATGGAAGACAAAAAGGACATTCAACCTGGATAAAAGTACAATAATTTTCTGAATAGGGAAATGACTCAATTAACTGATCTACTAAGATAAACTATTCACTCTAAAAGGAGGCCCCCACATATGGAAGCCAATATTGGGGAGTCTACTATGAATATGCCCCCTTGCCCTTCCTTTCACCCTCATAAAAAAAATGTTTCAAATGATTATCTAGTCAATCAAAATTTGTAAGAACTTGCTTCCAATACCTCGAGTACATCAAAGATTCATGTTATCTTGTCTCTAAATTCACTATAAATTGTTGCATATCAGATGCATTAAACACCTTCACTTCTGTTCCATCTTAGATATCACGAATATCTAAAATGCAAAAGAAAATGTATGTTTTCTCCCCTTCCATATATATATAAGTCTCATAAATGGCCATCAAATAGTACCTTAACCACTTAAGCCTACCTAACCACCATTTTCTAAATTGTACAACAAGAATGCATAATGTAGATACCATGTAGAAGAAGTACGTCATTCCATTAATGTTGTCACAATTTTAAAAGAAAGATTGATTAGCAAATTGAACATGGGTGACTATCCTTCCAGGAAGAAAAATGGTGCATTCAGTACAATAAAAAAAAATAAAGATTTGTATGATCCATTTCCAACTAGGAAAATATGTGTGAGCAAGATGTTGAGATTCCTAGAAAATTTAATTCTCCTAAAATTGTCAAGTATATAGAAGCACAATGCGTAGAGACTCACCTCAAAGTCTTGATATATAATGAGAAACTCTTGATCCATCATTTTCTCAATAGCTTTGTCGGACTTGCCCTTAACTGGTATATGGGTTTGAATGGTTCTAAAAAATAGAAATGGAAGTATTTGACTAATGCATTTCTACAATAATTTAGATTCAACTTAAATATGACTCCAACCAGGTTAGATTTTCAAAGAATAGGGATGAGAAATGATGAATTGGTCAAGAAATATGCAATGAGGCTGTGTGAAATGGCAACATAATTTTATCATTTACTACTTGAGAATGAGCTCAATTCTATCTTCATCAATACATTAAAGAATCCTTATTGTGATTACTTGATTGCTAAGTCATTAGTTTATTTTCTAGAGGTAACAATGACAGCTAAGAGGGTAGAGCAAAAATTGGAATTGAGAAGGTTCTAGAATCCAAAAGAGAGGTTAAATGTTATGTTAGTTGACAAATTAGAAGATAGCTCCCACATGAGAAGTATGAATCGAGATAATTATGTGCCTCAACATCCTAATAATTTTCCTCATATGACAAATTAGATTTGATCTAATAAGCAACCATATGAAAACTCACAAAAGCTAAAAAAAAACTTTACCATCCTTTCCTTTATCTTTTAAAAGATTTTTTAAAGATTGGTTAGTATTGGACAAATCATTTCAATTCTTTAAAAATCATTTCGACCCCTATATCCAAAGTGGTATGAGTCTAACAAAAAATGTGAGTATCATGGTTGTACTAGAGGGCATAATAGTGAAAATTGTCATACTTTTAAAGACAAGCTCTTCTAGCTTATCAAGGTAGGATGGATCATTTTCAAGAAAGCCCCAAATAAGAACTCAAACTCACCTCCAAATCATGCCTTTAGAATTGAAGTAGTCAATCCCATTGAAAAGGAAAAGGAGGTGAAATAGTCTTAAAAGCGACCATAGAGAATCTATATGGAATGTTGATGTAAGCAGGATACCTCAAAGCACCATCCAAGACATAAATAGTGAGGGATCTTGGCAAGTTTTGTAAATATCATTGCCAACATAGTCATGACATTGACTTTTGAAATGAATTCCATCATGAGGTTGAGAAGATGATGACTATTGAAAAATTAAGAGTTGAAGATATCAAGATTTATTCTGAAATTGGAATGATAGTATCCTAATAGTTGAAGAATGGGGTATGTTGATCACTTAGGGAAGGAACTTATTTTTAAGGATCAGTCTATATTTAAGTATAATCCACTGGTCACAAAAACATAATTCAAGACTTATGCTCAGATATCATTTTTTAGATCTTAACATGGTCATCAATGGAAACTATAGGGAGATATAAACTTCTTTCCAAAGAGAGCAATAAACTCAGATGTAAACCCATATGTCATACCCCAATTTTGGGTTTTCTTAAAATTATATTTTCCTTTTATACCAAAAAACTAAAGAAAAAAGGTTAAAACAAAAAGCATGAAGACAAGCAATTTGGTTAGAAAAAACAGGTTGAAGAAGGATCTACATGCATAAATGAGAGATAGAGGGACTAAATTGGATCTTAACATTTTTAATTATGAAAGGAAATTGTATCTTGAAGGACCTAAATGTGAAAGACAATGCAAATTCAAAATTAACTTAAATGAATATTGAATGAATTTGCATAAAAATTAAGTATGAAAATTCAATTGCACCCTGGAAGGACTTAATTAGATTTTATTAGGATGATTTGATTTAATCATAGGCTTAATTAAAGGTTTAATTAAGTTTTAAATTAATTTAGACCAAAATTAAAAGAATTAAATAAGTGTAGGACTTAATTAAACTTTTAATGAGTTAAATTAATTTTATTAAGGATTTAATTGGTTAGGAATTAAGTTTGGAAGCTTAATTTAGGATTAATTGAGAATATTGGAATTTTGAAGGACAAGATTTAATTTTTACAAGCTTAATTGGATGAAATTAGGTATGAAATTGCAAGAAAATCAAGGTTTAGAAGTCAATTAAGGGCTAAATTGAAGAATTTTCAAAACAAGAACCAAAGTGCAAAAGACGTGTAAGTTTGGGGATTGAAATCAATCAAAATCAGGAGTTAATTTGAAAGAAATTGAAAGTTTAATAGTTGATAGGGGTGAAATTGAACAAATTAAAACTAAGGACCAATTTCAAAAAAGTGCTCAAATCATAGGGAGTTAAATCAAAGTTTCCAAGATTGCAATTGCAAAGATTAAGAAGTTTCAAGGTCAATTGCGAGTGCACATGAAAAAATTAAAATTTACAGAATCCTAAATTAGAAAACCCTAATTTTTAGGGTTTACACATACGACATGTCACTTGTTTTTAATGAAGAAATAGAGTGACACGTTGTCTGTCTATGTTTTCTTATCTTCTTCAATTAAGAAGGTTGATCGAGTTGCCACCTTCAAGTGATTTAACGTGGCTCCAAGCACCATCATTCGACATAGGAGATCCCTTTCTATAAGTCTATGTCACCCTCTTCGATGTTTGTGCCCCACCAGTCACAAGAAAGCCCTCAATGTTTTGTATCATGACATTCTTGTCTGGTTCAATAAAATTTAACAGTGTTACACTTAACATCATATTATTGGTGGGAAAGCTACAGGCCACCAAATCAAGTATGGTTTGATCCTAGTTGAAGAATAATACCCCCCCTCTACAGGATATATATGGTTGGTTTCAATGATCTCCTATTTTCCATGATTAATTCATAAAAGGTGCACCCTCATTCAACCATTTTCATCCAAGTTTAAATTGTGAAGTTCTTAACTTTTTCTAGAAGTTCTTAACTTTTTCTAGACATTCCAAAAGTTTATTAGACATCCAGGGAAAGGGAAAACAAAAGAAGAAGAAGAAAGAATGGTGTTTTAATAGATCAGAGATAAGAATTAAAAAGAATACCCTATGATCTAGTTTTGGAAAAACCATCTTCAACACCATAAATGGTTTCACAACCACCTGCCATTTCAAGTTTAGATAAGGAGGATCCAAGGGAGAAAAGAAAACGGGGAAAATGGAAAGCCTAGAGAAGAGAAAACTATTAAAGTCTTTTGATAGAAAGCCTGTGAAATATTGATAAGAAGTAGAAAGAAAGAGGTAGAAGAATAAGCTCTTGAGTCCAAGATAGGAAACAAAAGTACCAAAAGGTCTAAAGTTTAAATAAGGAGCAAGAAATTCAAAGTAAAGGAGACAATATTATTATTCAAAGTATTCCTCAAACTTTGATGAGAGGGTGGAGCTTAATGAGAACACGCCCTCTCCTTTTATTTTTCCTTTTAAATTGTTACTCATAATGTTTATTGTGCATCCTTTTAAGTTATTTGTTAGTTTAAAAGCCATAATTTTTGTTTTGAAATGTTTAAACATGCTTTGAAAATAGTTTGTATATGCTCAAGTTTGTTTCATTATCTTGATTTGATGTGTTAGAATGTGATATTAAAATGATAAATGATAGCATAATGTTGTTTTTCATGTGTGAATGTTTAGTTAATTATTTTTGAAATCATGACAAGATAAAGTATAGATATAGTTATGGTTTAAGATGTTTTAGGTTAGTTTGTTGGGTTTCTTGAAGTTGTAAGCATGATGTTTGAGCTTAAAAGCATTGAAATTAACCAATGAAACAATGTTTTTGTCTAAGAAAATGCTATTTTTGCTTGTTATCATTATGGACTTGGCTTGTTGTTTTGCTCTTGATTTTTTGTTTCTTGTTGTTCTAATAGTTCAAATAAGTTGTGTTGAGGCTGTTTAAGCTTGGGTTGCTAAGTTTAAATTATTTTTGAGGCTTTTTATGACTTTTTTTTTGGTTTAGACTTACTACTCGGTTTCTAGTTTTTCATGCCTTTTGGGTTTAGTGTTCATATGTCGAAGATTGCATGAGGTCCTTGATTTACATGTCTTTTTATATCATTTATTGGTTCTTATATTTACGTGCATGCTTGTTGATCATTAATCTAGGGTCTTAATAACTTAAAAACACTAAGATCATGGCAATTAATCTTTAATTCTTTCATTTTAATTTTTGGATAAAATCAATTAATCATGATGATTGGGTGTTCATTATGATGATACAAACTCAGATTCTTGGTTGAATAATATTTTGACATGTTTTTATGCCTTTAATTTAACATAATATGGTCTAAATTAAAATCCATGTTTTTGGGTTCTTTGCGTTGTTCTTCACTGCTTTTGATGAGATTCAAGCAAAAAAAACCTTGTTTGATTTTCAGTGTTTTATATCTATTTCTAAACTGTGTTTTTAGGCTTGGGCTTTGGGCCAATAAGCCTAGCCCACTTGGTTGGGCTAAGTCTATTAGCTTAAGGTCGAGTTTGGTGTGTTCAATTTTTATTAAAGGAAAAAACACAATATTTTATCCTTAAGACGTGTTTTTCAAACACGACCTTAAGGTATTTTTTAAGCCTGATTTTAGTTAAGGGCGTGTTTGAGACGTGTTTAGCAAACACGCTTTACTTATTTTCTAGTAATGTTTATTTTCTTATTTTTTTTATGTTTTATCTAAACAAACCTTAAGTGATTTCAAATTTTTTTTGAAATAGTTCAAAGACCATTTGAAATTTATTTATGGTCCCTTCCATGTTATCCAACAATTTTATTTAATATTTGGGTTATAAACTTATACTGTAAGATACCGACTCAATATTAAATTTACATGTTTTTTTTTTCAAAATACAAAAAACAATTCCTTATTAAAAAAACAATACAAAAATATGTTTTATTTGTGTCCATATAGCCAAATTCTAAAATTTTTATGTATATTTTATTAAAAAAAATGCATTTGATCATACTTTGAAAAATACAAAAAAAATAATCAACTAGTGGGTATTACAAAAAGTTTGTGATTATCTATTAGGATTTGTCTAAAATCTCAAAACACCATAAAAATCATTTTGATTAAATTTGGGATATGTATTTTAAATAATTTTAGGGTTTTAAAATGGTTAGGTTTTAATCTCATAAGATAAAGACCTCCTTATTGAAGATGATCTTTTTTTGAACCTTGGACAAACTAACAAATAGAAACATGACTTAGAAAAAAAACAATCAATCAATAATGGTAGGGTGCATTGGGGATGATGTGTCTTCCCCATGCGTAACTAGTTCCCCTACCCAAATTCTCACAGACCATTAGGTTATCTAATGATCATAATACTAGTTGGCGACTCATAAACCATTCAAATCATATTTTTATGATTTATCCCAATACATCCAAAACCCCATTGACTTAGGAGCTAGATCTGTCATCCGATGTTGTGCACGCCATGACACCATATTTGCCAAGTTACATACCCAAAGAACAAATATCATCTTTGGGTTCTTCATACAAAGCATACTTAGAGGTAAATATTATACTACATTTGTGCCAAACCATAGGTCGTTCTTTGATTATTTACCTAATTGTGTAAAGATTGTAGCATTAACATACCAAGGTATTTTACTTTATTAGGTTTATAATAAACATCGATAATATGTGTGCGAGCCCACTACTAAGCAATGACATAAAATCCAGAACCCTAAAACACAGTACCATGCTCTAAGAGTTGGTATGATAGTGGTGAGATCAGATCCCTTGCATTACAAGATCGTATGGTTCTCAAAGCCCGAGTTTTGCTCTCACAAGGGATTCTATCTGTAAAATAGGATTTGATGTAAATTGTTTGATTCAAAAGCTTGTCTGTACAGGCAACTAAACAAAACCAAGTGACCACAAGATGAATCACTTCGTCACATGAACCTAGTGTTTATGAATGGTTTACTTCACTCGTTAACTTGGAAAAGAGACATTTATATTTGATAGGAACATGAAAAGTTATGAGTTTTGTCGAATTTCCCGATTAGTCTATAGATGTGATAAAGATACATAAATCATGATTGTCGAGTATGAAGATAAACTACATGAATGAGAAACACAGCTTCATAGAATTATAGGTCATGGAAAGTTATAATAAAAGAGAAGGGCACAGAAGGTACATGGTAAACATAAGTGCAACAAAAGGAAGGGGACCTTGCATGAGCCGTCTTGCATTTTATGATACCAACATTATAGTAATGAGAGGATAAATTTCTGATATACTTCTTTTCAACTTCAAAAACGAATTAACATGGAGCAACTATAGAATGGACTATTTCATTGATGTTTCCTGTCCCGGATCATTCCTAGCATAGCAAACAAATTGAAAAAATATTAGTGAATGCTGAGAAGACATTGGTGTTGTTGAGAAAGCTAATTTAACAAGGGGTGTTGCATTGTCAATCTTTTTGCTATAGAACTTTCCTACTCTTGTTTTGTTGTTAGTATGTTTTCCATATGTATTGGGATCTTATTACATCTTTTAATGAAATATGAATTTCCTTTATTTATTTGTTGTTTTGAAATCAAGAGATGTCTTAGTATTTTAATGTCATCCATGATTGAATAAATATAATGATAAACATAATTGAACCATATTGTGTGCCATACAAATGTTAAGAGGCAATCATCACCCATTTCAAAACTTTTTTACCCTTATAATTGATTCCATAGATCTATTCAAAACATTGTGACCAATTCAATTTTGTAAAATTAAAAAACCCTTTTCCCAAAATATTTTTGAAAAATTGAATTTAATTTTTTATTTCAGAAATAATTCAATGTTTGCTTAAAACAACGTTTAAACACCTTTTGTAAGGTAGCAAACGAATCATTCAAACAATTTCTATTTTGAGGAGACCAAATAATTTGAACCAGGACATGAAAAAAAAAACTCACGTCCCATGTCTCTTAGGCCATATTTTAACTATATGTATTTGCATATAGTTCAATTTGCTAGTTGTTGATTCATAAAAATACAGTCCCGAACCATTGTAGTGGATGAGGACAAAACTTATTGTTCTCAACCACTTACATTTGAAATGATGAAATATCATCTTCACTGTCCCTTCATATTCTTATAGTATACCCCTTGTGGTTCCTATTTGAGTATGAATAAGTTTTTCTTTCATAAAATGCTAACTAGGATCACACTCAACACTAGAAAGCAAATAAAACTTTAAAGATTAAAACCAAAGAGAGGTTATGAAAAGCTAAAGAGCCCGAGAAATCCAAATACTGGGGGCATGCCCAAATAAAAAAAAATAACTAAGTCAAGATAAAAAAAAAAAATAAAGATACCCCACCAAAGCAAATAAAAAGGGGTAAATAAAAAAAATACGATTGAAAGACACAATGATAGTGATTCTTTCATAGTTAAGAGTCATAGCCTGTATTATGTGCCTTTAAAATGCTCTTTTTTATTGTGCAAGCAAGTAACATAGACCAATAAATGTTGTTCTCAAAATCTGAAAGAACTTTCTTTTACAAGAATCATGACATTGCGAACAAAACTACTCGTTATTATTAATGCTGATAAAATAAGTGCGATAAATAAGATATTTTTTTCTCAACAAAACCTCGAGTTTTACGCAAGCCTCTTACTTCTTTTTTATTTTTAAAAGGTCATCTCATCATGTACCTTCACTAATTTCAATATTGCCTAAATAAATATCAGATTATCCTTTTTCTAAAAATTACACCTCCTAGGAATTACAAGAAATTCAAAACAAAATTAATTTAAGCTCACATTTGATAAATTTTTGCTTTCAAAATATAAGAGTTACAATTTCAAGATGTTTATTCAAGCCATGGATAGTCCAACTTTGAGCTAACACTTCTTTTTTAACCTTTACCCTATCAACCATCAACCAATAACCAAAAACACACAAAAGCTCCTAGGAATGACATGTCTTAAGTTTTTGATTAAATAAATACTTTTAAAATTATGTCTTAATGATTTCTTTGCAACAATAAGATCATAATGCATATAATCTATGAGATTTGTAATTTTATTCCAAAACAAGAAATATATTTTCAGAAAAATACATACAATCTATTTTTAATTTAAGATGATTTTTAATTTTTTTATTACAATTTCATCCTTGCGTTTTTTTTATAAAATAAAATATATATTGTTATTGCTGCTATTTTTTTACCTTGCAAGATTTTTTTAGATTGATTTTTTTTATTGTTTCATCTTACAACATTTAATTGGTCGAGTGTCTATCTTTTTAGTAGAATTTGAGTCTAAAATTTTACGGCTTGCGAGTTTAAGAGATTAAACCGGGTTTAAGAAGTTTACTTAGACTTTCTTTTTTTATCTTTTTTTTTTCCATCCTACAATATTTTATTTTTTTAAAAAAATCATTTTCTTTGGGATTTTTCAATTATTTTAAAAATAACTCAAGTTACCTCAAAGTTTTTTTTTTTTTTTTGTCTTTGTTAGATTTAGCTTTTTAAAGAGATTTTGTCTTTAAATTAAATTAAATGATTGATTTCACCCTTCAATATTTAAATCTTCAAGTGTTGAATTTTTAGGTTGAGTCTGTGTCGAGAAGTTTAATCGTACTTTTTTTTCCTTTATTTAAGTTTATTTATTTTTTATTTCATCCTCTAGAACTCTTTTTATTGATTTTCTATGTGATTTTTATGTCTTTTTAAAATAACAAGTGTTGTTTTGAGTTTTCTTCCTGACTTTGTTATATTTATCTTTCTTAAAATGATTTTTTTTAGTTAAATTAATTTTTTTGATTTTATCCTCAAACATTTAATTGGGCGAGTGTTGAGTTTCTTAGTTGAGTCCAGGTCTGCAATTTAATGGGTTACGAGTTTGAGAGATTAACCCGATTTTATAAGGTTCAACCAATCTTGCTTGGTTTTTTTTCTTCTTTCTTATGCTCCTTTTTTTTTTTTATCAATTTCATCTACCAATATTTTGTTATTTTTTTTCTTTTTATGGGAATTTTTTATTGTTTTGAAAGTAACAAGGGTTAACTTAAATTTTTTTTGTCTTTGTTGAATCTAGCTTTTTTAAAATGAATTTTATTTTTAATTAAATTAAATTAAATTAATTACATGAGTATAAGCACAAGATACTCGCTTTGTGATGTTTTTGTTTTGTTTATTTTTCGAGTCACAGCATGTGCGACCTCTTTTATTACTAATTTCTTAATTCTTTTTACTCCTTTTAAACCATTACTATAGCATGATTATTCTTTTTAATATTGGAAAAAAAATTAACCTGGCTCACATTACCGCGCAGGCCATCTATCTTAGTTAATCCTAAATGTTATCTTAGGTGTCAATGTTCATACCATGACTTAACAATCATTACAATTTGACGAATATACATTCACTTAGACACTTTATTATGCAAGACGCCTCTCTCTCTCTCTCTCTCTCTCTCTCTCTCTCTCTCTCTCTCTCTCTCCCTATATATATATATATATATATATATATATATATAAAAAGTTCAAACACTGAATTCTGAAAATTATATAAGTTCAAGCACTTTAACTTATGATAAAATTAAAGATCAAAAACACTTAATAATAATAATAATAAGCACAAAAATCAAAATTAATAACTCAAGTTGTATTTGGTATGAATTTTATAAATTGATTTCAGTTGTTTCTTACTTAGAAAATTAAGTCAGAATTCTGATTTAGTCAAAGTTGAAATTTTTAAATTTTGATTTACGCATTCTAACCCATACCACACTAATTCTTAAAAAAAACATTGATTTAAGTTATTTTTACCAATTATATTTTTTATTTAAAGTTATTTAAACTCATTTTTTCCATAATTATTTATAATAAACAACTTTTGGGTTATGATTTAAAATAAAAAATCATATTTCAGAATCATGTCAAATAAAATCTTTTTCCTTGGCGTGGAAACAACTTCTAAAGAATTTTTCTTTAGAGTTCGTCTGGCATGGCTTTTAAATTATAACTTTTGGTTTTGAGTTATAATTCAAAAGTTGTTTTTTATAAATAACTTGTGATAAAATGATAAAATGGGTTAAAATAATTTTAAGTTAGGAATATGTTTAATAAAATAATATAAAACAACTTTTTAGAAAAAGAAATATAGTATAAGTCGTGATAAAAGTTAAAATTTCCAATCTTTTATTTACAAGTCTTGTAAATTATAGTTATTAAACTCGGCCTGACCCGGCGGGTCGACCCGAGACCCAGTTGACCCGGTAGCTGGACCAATCTGAATTTGTTAAAAGACCGGCCGGTGCAACGATTCGGGCAAACCCGGTCGACCCGGGCGACCTAAGCAAACCCGGGCGAGACTCGGGTGACTCTCCATAACAGATTTGAGATCTTATCTCTGTTTGAATCTTTCTTGCCGCCTCCAACCCCTCCAGCTGCAACGAGCCTTACAATCTTCCTTGCTGGGGGACAAGGCCAGGTGGTGGGAGGAAGCGTGGTGGGAGAGCTTACCACAGCATGTCCAATTATAGTGATTGCAGCATCGTTCACAAACATGGCATATGAGAGGCGGCCTTTAGATGAGGATGACCAATTGCTGATACAGAGTGGTGGAGGGGGTGGAGGTGGTGGGATTGTGGTTGGGAATAATGGTCCTTTTAATGAAACGGGAGTGGCTTCCGGGGGGCTACTTCTTCTTCTTTTTAAAAATGTGAATTTTCTCCTATACCTTTTTTTTTATATTTTTTTAGTTAGTTATTAGCATTTTTTAAAGTGTAGTATATAAATATTAGAAAAGTATTTTATTTTTTCAATGTGAGAATTGAAACCCTTTAGTATATATACTCTATGTTTCCAAGAAAAAAATTATTTTTTCAATGTGGAATTTGAAGCCCTTTAGTATATATACTCTATGTTCACAAGAAAAAAGTTATATTTTTTCAATGTGGAATAAAAAACTTTTTAGTTTAAATACTTCAACTTAAAATGATAACATAATATCTTTCAATGTGGAATTTGAAGTCCTTTAGTATATATACTCTATGTTCACACGAAAGAAGTTATATTTTTTTCAATGTGGGATAAACTTTTTTGATTTAAATACTTCAACTTGAAAACATAAAATAATATCTTTTCAATGTGGGATAAAAAACTTTTTAAAATATTCATTCAAACTTCATTATTTACAACATAAATAACCTATATTCATATGTTTTTTTTTTAATTTTTTCATATGAAATATTAAAATTTTAAATATATATTTTTAAATTTTTCCGAGTTAATCCGAGTTGACTCTAATTGACCTATAAAATCCAGAACCCGACTCCTTGACCGGGTGAATACTCGGACCTAGTTTGATAACTATGCAGTAAATATCTTTAAAAAAATCAACCAATCGAGGTATTAAATTTCGAAGGCCTGTTTCCTCTCTCTTGTGCTGACAGGCATGTTTCGGTTCAACTTACTTTCGAAAAGTATAGAGCGTAGACAGTTGTCTATATGGATTTCAATGGAGGCCCAATAGGATCAAAGACCTTTAGCCCCCTAGAACTTGGTGGGCCCGTTGCCGACTCTTCAATGTGTAGATTTTTTTGCATTGGCCCAATTGTTCACAGCTATTCTTGAAATTGAAATTGAAACGATTTTATTTGTTTCTTTATTTATCTTTTAGTGAAAGAGTAGAGATTTTGATTATCCGATAAATAACAATCATAGACTTATAGTATGATTAGAACTAATTCTCTATTATAGGTTTCAATTAATAAATAAAATAATTTCACATGATTAAAAAAAAAATCTATCTCTGAATTTAATTTATTTTATTTTCTATATTACACTTATCACCTTATCTTATTTCAATTCTTCTCAACTACCATCACAATAAATAACTCTAAAAATCATCTTATTTTCTCAATACTACATAAGCTACAAAATTGAGAATAAACAATATGATTTACGATTGGGTTTAAAAGAGTGTTTTAATGAGGGATTATAAAGAAAATAGTGATAAAAAAGAGAGAGAGATCCAAAATTAGTTTAAACATTAATTTAGCTAGGCCGAGGATATGGAAATATTATCCATGAAGATTTTCTTTGCTATCAAATATAATGGTGATTTTTCTGATACATAATTATAACTAGGATGGTTTTTATGAACCAAAGCTGCCATATAAGGGTATCTCGTCAAGAAAAAGATGGTAAAATGGCAACAATCTTGCTATCTTAAGATGGCTTTAAACACTGTCTAATCTCACAGGGAGAGCAGCTCAGTAACTTCATTGTTGGAGAAGAAGCAAATAATCATAGAGAAACAAATTAAGTCTTCCAAAGTTCTTGCAATAATTATGAACTTCTTACATGCCTCTTGTCCCTGGCTAAAGTTCTGAAATCCAGTCACAGAAGTTTTCATGTCCAAATGAAAGTACACATGCTCTTGAAATCATTTACACATTACCAACACCAAGAGAGAAAGTTACATAGTAGGTGTTCCTTTATGAGCAATGAAGAGCACGAAACTCAAAGCATCCATCCTGGAATGAACCCATGGACTTGCTGGGTGGCATGTGTTGTTGCAGTCATCTGGTCTGAACCAACAGGGTTGTAGCTGTTTTCACCATATGAACAAACAGAAAGAGGATTAGGATATATAGCTGATAAATTGACGAATCAATATTATGGACACTGGCTTAGCCTTGAATAGTTGATTTCAGTACTGATTAGATAATGAACAAATGACAAATTAAGTGATTGAGAGATCTTGAGAAATTTAATGTTTACCCTATTTGCAAAGTGGGATTGCATTCTAAAGCCTGGAATAGCCCCTGAGACTGAGCATGCTGGTGGCCATAGGACATATTTTGCTGATCATCACCTTCCCATGATGGTCGGAGGCTATTTCTTGCACTGATTTCATCCAGCTGCCAAACATTAGAAACATGAAAACAGAAGGCAAATCATATTAGCTACCAAACATGAGTATTTCAGCATGTTAGTATGTCTAGAAAGAGCTCATATAGAATGTCATGTTCTGAAGAATTGAATTGTTGCTGAATTTGGCAATTGGAGTGTGCTAGCCAGAATTTTAGTACATAGAAAAAGCTGAAAGCGAGGAGAATGAGACCAAAGCATAACAGGGAACTCCTGATTCCAGTATAAGTAAAGTATTAAGACAGTATTAAGTGTACTAAACATGGTTTTTTTTTTTTACACTTTTAGATTGCAAAAGGAAATACTGGTAGATATTGGAAGCTTTCATGGCTAGCTGAACTTTGCTATCCATTAATCATCGGAAAAGTGGGGAGTTTGGTTTTAAAGATCACTATATATGGATTCTTAAGGGGAAATGAAAGATTAAATATCCCGATCAGCGTGAAAGATGCAAGGCCTTTAAACCATGTTGACGAATAACTCCTGACAATCTTGCAGAAAACAAATTTCTATAAACCTGGAGCTAAAAAGTGCCAACCAGCAAGTCTAGCCACTCATAAAGTATGAAATCAATTTGGATATAGCAAGTTAACACATTACCTTTATTGTCAAACCTCTGTTAGCTTCCAGCAACAGATGTTCCTGTGCTCAAAACACTTTTCAGTTAGCATTCGAAGCAACATAAAGTGAGATACTCTAATTATACCACCACTTTTATATATGTACCTTATTTTGAAGATCAGCAAGTTGGTCGAGCATATACTGGGTCTGCATAGTGGCATGGAATAATAATATTATCAAACACAATGTAGAAGAACTTGTATTTCTTATCAGCAAAAATCAATAAGAAGCATGATATACAAAGCACATGCTTTCTCAAGAGATAAGAACAGCAGGTTCTTAACCTATGCAAGCCAAGCCAAGCCAAGAAACAATCTCATAGTTTAACTAACATATACTACAGTAGAATTGCTTGATACAAAATGATCAGCATGAATGCTGATAACAGGTGGAGATCAGGGCAGCGAAGGCATAATTAATCAAGGTAACGTTGATCTTTCCTAACAAACATGGGACCCTTAAATACACTATACAACTAGAACAGGCTGCACAAACAAATGGCTGAAAGAAAGATAGCCATCTACACCTATCTTTAAGGCCATAAAGGAAAACCATGAAATGAAAGGAGAGAAATAGGGAAAGAAAGCTATTAGTCAACAATAACTGCATAAAAAGAAATCTTAATACAAGCATTAATTGTTAGCTAGAACACCTTTTAGCCCAATCTTCCAAGTAATCTTGTCTTGTTTTCTGGTTCATCTAACTTTAACATCATAGAACATTAATGCAAGAAATTGACACAGAAAATCATTTGGATTGTGAAATGCTAGCATGTGAAATTCGTTGTTCCCTTGACGCTAAAAAGAAACAAGTAACACTAAAAATTAAATTACCTTAGTTGACCGAACTTGGTTCAATGACGACTCTAACTGACGCTCGAGCTGCTCAAGCTCTTTGGTATTCAGAGGTCCGAGGTCCTCTCCAAGAAGGTTCCTGTAGAATTTATCAAGGATAGGAACTGCTTATATTTGATAACAAGGCAGCATCCACTAAAATGTTTACAGTCAGGAAAGAAACTTCAGCTTGAATCACAACATCTTCATGTCATGGTGGAACTAAATATCTTGAAAGTAAAATTTGCTAAATAGAACGATCCAGGATGCTTGCTATTGTGGTTACCTCTGAGTTCGTTGTAGGGCCTCAAATCTTGCTTTCACTTTCAAGTACTCCCTGTAGCTGCTCTGCTACCATACACCCGAATCAGTTGAAAATACAAACCAAGAAATATAACTCAAGTTATTTTAATGCAATAGATGATCGGAACATGACACGTTGATGGCTGCCTTGGTTAGAAAACCATAGCACGCATGAAGTCAGCTTATAATAAAGGCAAAGTGAACTCTTAACCTTAATTCTTCTTCGTTTCTTTATGTACTTAACGCATTGCTATATTGTGGGACTCAACTTGATCTATTTCCTCAACTATCATCAACTATTGAGGACTAATAGATAGTTGATAAATTAGAGTACTAATATCATGATTGCTTGTATTAAGAAGATTCAAGCCTATGCGATTTGGCAAAGCCTTGAAAAAACTGAAGCAACAGACAGCCATTTTCTTTGGCTTGCTTCCCCAATACAGCAATACAAATAAATCTTGCGAGTGGCTCGCGCATTTGTTTTTGCGTAAAAGTTATAGGCTAAAGCTTTATCATCCAAACACCATTTTAGTTACTGATATTCCCACTGTCAATAATTTGAGGAAATACTTCACTTTTGTTCCTGTTACTTTTGTTTTTAATTTGAGGAAAATACTTCCCGTATATCATAAAATTTGCATAGATTGGTATTTATAGCTAAGAAAATATCTGTAACTTTTATGTCACCATACGTTCAAAGTAGTCAAAGAGCGTAACTCTAAATAAAACCTGTACGTCATTTGTTATTAAAATGTTTCAACAAATGATCATATGTTGTAACAAATTTTGTTAGATTATGAGAAAAGCATAATGAATACTCAATGTATTGTATCTAAAAATAGTATTACCCTGTAGCCATCTACATTGTAGGAAAAAGAATACAACTAAGCTTACCTCGAGCTCCTTGGCTGGTTTATTGACTTCTTCTGCACCATAGCTGCACTTCTGATACCTTTCCAGGGTCTTGAGCATGCTGCAAAAGGGAAAAACATAAAACAAGGCTAATAAAAACAGTCTGATTATCGGAAAAATAGCAAAGCAAAATGGAATTTTGTTCTTATTTTTTATAAAACAAGACCATTGTATTAATCACGAGCTTGCAGGAAAAAAAAAAAACTTTCCTAGTTAAAAGTAGCAGTCACTAGTAGGTTTTTTTTTTTCTTCTTGGAAAACTCCATTTATTCAGGTATGGACGAATCGTTCTTTCTATCTATTATTATGGAAAAATAAAAGATATTGATCTCACATGCTAAACTTTCTTTAAGATCAAACAATTTCATCAAATTAAATATAATTGTATGTATGATAGTATCTATGATACCGGAAATATCAAAAAACCCGATTAGTGAAATTGCTCAGGATTGTACCAAGGCACACACTCAAAAGTAACCTGTCTGTTTCATCATCTGGAAGCCACACAGATGTTTCTTTACCCCTAAATGCAATGTGGGAAACCCTGCAGACAACCCTCCATAAACTGTGATCTCAAAATCTTGATTGATTTCTTTTTAATTTGGTACACATAACTAAACTATTAAAATTAAGCCATTAACCATCTTTCTATGACCTGATTGATTTCCTTCAAGAGATCGAGAGGTGGATTAAATTATAAAATCTGGTGATATTTGATCCATCCACACATTGCAAGACCTCCATGCCCTTCCACGCAGTTGAAAAACTGCATTAATGGTCAAGGTTTATTATGAAATAGGAGTAGCCCGGCCCTGTACGTGATACCTCTATTTTGAGTATATTTTTTAGTTTTTATGGATCCAGTACCTTTCCAAATGCCAACCTCTCTGTGTACCACGAGAAGGGGTCTGGTTTAACCAATATAGAGTATGATGCATGGTCCATGGAGGTAGTGATCCATATATATGACTATCCATGTATCATAAATCTAGGTTTTCTTTTGTACAAATATTTCTAAACAAACCTATCACACACTTTCTTGCATAAAAAACATCAGTGTACCTTTAGTTTATATATACTTTCCTAATAGGCCTATCTATCAAATTTTCCTATTAAAATTTTCTCATTAAGATTTTCAATTGATCCTTAAAATTATTATGTCTTTGTAAAATTTATCTTTTTAAATCCCATTATAATACCATCTATAATTTCGTTGATATAAACTGAGAGATTATTTTTATCAATATATCAATGAAAGAACTTTACCATCAACTTAATTCTATCAATAAAGTCGTTGGTAAAAGTTATACGTCATCATACTTTTTTGGTTTTTTTTTTCTCATTGCAATTCCCTCAATATATACCAACAAAATACTTTCATCAGTGTTTACTAAGGAATATAGCGATGGAAAAGTTTGTCAATAAAATTCACCGAAATATACTGACGGAAAAAATTTTATCGGTATTTTTATTTGTATTTTTCAAATTTCTGGTAATGAAATTTCTGAATAGGTCAATAACAAATACACCAATCAAAACCAATATTAAAACCCAACTTTGATGTAACAGTCTAATTCCTTCACAAACAAAAATTTTCATGTACAACCTTAAAATTTCTTGCAATATATATGATCTTTTAACTTGTGAAAACTCTAAAATCAACTCCATTCCCAAACTTTTCTTCTTCAATTTTACCCAAAAAAAAACTTTAAAGTTAACAGTATAATATTTAAGACATCCAAATGTTTCAAACTCCAATTCGCAGTTCAAGTTCTGATCCATATCCATCCATCTTTTCCAATTCAATGATGAGGCCAAGGTTTAAAACCTGAAAACAAAATGACCTCTATTTTTTTTTTTCACTTGATTTATTTTTTTATTTATAGTATTGTGCTACTTACCAAAAAAGATAACAAAAAAGTGTACGAAGACTATATAATTATAACAGGCTTATTTTTTGAAAATTGATATTGAAATATACAAACAATATTATTATCTGATAAATTCTACAAAGAAGGCATTCAAAGTTGGTGATCAAAGAATTTGCTCCTCGAAAAGATCAACAGAAGTAGCAAACACACGAGAATCAATTGATGATTTCATGTTTATTTTCCCGGTAGCTGGTGTTATAAGATAAAAACCCTAGCTAATGTCAGTTTTACGTACATTTCTAATGGCAATCTCTAGACCCGCTTGCTTGTTGTAAAAAGTTAAATAATAGCAACAAACACATGCATAGTTGCACTGAGACGTTTAGAAGAAGAAGAAGAAGAAAGGTTTTGAAACACTCAAGAATCTAGAATGGAGTTTGCTAATATCTCGCACTAAATTAATCCACTACATGCTTAGTTTCCTTTTCATTTTTTTTTTCCTTAAAAAAACTCGTAATCAATTGAACAAATCCCAAGAAAAGTGTAAAATATCCAAAATCTTATGCTACTAGAATTTCTAGAAGAAATCGTACATTTATTGTAAGTTTAGTTAATAACCACACTTTCATTATTGAATCAGGTGCATACAGGGATTTCTGGAATAACCATGTAACAAGGGAGAAGTACTTTCTATACCTAGCAGATAACACTTATTATGGCCAAGTAATTCTCAGCCTTTTCACACTCCAAAGTTTTCTCTAACGAACCCAAATTGTCTAAAGGGTAAGAACATGTTTCCTGGATAATCAACTCAACCTCATTTAATGGAGAGCTACCAGCTACCGGCCGCTGGATATATCAGTTTCTTTTGTTGATTCTTCAACCTAGGGGAAAGATAAATTAGAAGAGAAAACAAAAGAAGCAATGGAGTTTTTTTTGTCGAAGAATTTGAAATTTCTTGAGAGAAAAAGAGGAATCTTGAGCCACTATTGAATAGATCACCTTAATATAAATGCTTGATCAATTAGGTACTCTATAGCTCACCAAAGCAAACATCAAGATCTCAATCATGAACAATAGAAAGACTTCAAATTTAATTCAGATCCCGTGAAGCAAGAATCACACCGGGAAGATCAAACAAAAACCTAATAGATTTGAGCTTCACAAAGATCACAACAAGACAAAACAATAAAATTGTATGTACTTCACCGAATTCTTAACCTTGATTACCATCAAACTTGAAAAGTGATCGTTTCAGAAAAAAAAAAAACTCTGAAAAATTGTTAGATAGAAAGAGATTCAAATAAGCTTGCTTTGTGGGACAAGAATCACACAAAATATCAAGTCCATGAACAAATAAAGATAGACGATAAATGGATCCAACCTAAGATTATTATTTTCTTAAAAACAAATGGCTTAAAAGATTGCGATAAGAAAGAAAAAGAAAAGGGTCATACTTAGATGTGCTACAAAACTCGTAGAGCTTGCCACGGTTAGAGAAGATGATGAGAGCAACCTCAGCATCACAGAGCACAGATAACTCATAAGCTTTCTTCAACAACCCATTTCTCCTCTTTGCAAATGTCACCTGCCTGTTTATCTTGTTCTCTATCCTCTTCAGCTCCACTCTACCTCTCCCCATACTCCTTAACTACAATCACAAGCCAAAAAAACCAAATAAAAAACCATCTTTCGTTATAATTAATACATAAATCTAACCATATAAGTTAATGATATATTTACTTTTGTATTAGTCTTTATTTCCTTTATATCTTTCCTTTTCTTTTGTTTTTTTTTTTTCGTTTCTTGTTCTTCTCTCAAGAGCAAGAAGAAGGTGATCTACACTTTTAGGAATCAGAACCCAAACTGTAACCAAATATGTGAAAAACGAAGAGAAAGTTGGATATTTTAAAGAAACCCTAGAGAGAAAGAAAGACCCACCAATAATAGAGAGAACAACAAAAGTTTGAAGAAAGAGAAAGTTAGAAGTTTAAAGAAGTACTTCGGTTGTCTTCTTCTTTTCTGTGTATATATATATATAAGCTTTTCTGTAGAAAAGAAATGCAGCTTAATTAGGGTTAGCTGTTCTTTCTAGTTACATGCAACCTCTCTGTATTTTACTGTTTTATTTTTCAGTATTAACGGCAATGGGGTTCTCTACTTGACTTTCTCCTAATTAAGTATCTCCTAATCGGTATTATGTATGTCTTTCGCATTTATATAGTTATATTTATAAATTATATTGAAAAAAAATAATTTCCTTACAATTTTCTTGAGGAATTGATATATATATATATATATATATATATATATATAAAGTAAATTCATTTATTAGCTTTCAAAGCTTCTTGGTTTTTACTTTTTTGTCACATCATTGATTACGAACGTAGGTTCTAAGTTTGGAGAGTGTATTCACGCGCCACCGTCTCGATCATTGTGTCAGTGTTGTTGGAGGTAGGGTTGTAAGTGTGGTCACGCGCTGCGGTGGGGGGTAAAAATGGGACAGTGGTCCTTTCATGTAAGAAAATTTTATGGGGCATCAATTTGTCATTTCCAGATGTTTCCACACGTGGCAGAAAGAAGTCCTCTTCCTTAAAATGGAGCTCCTCCACGTGTCGGTTTGATACTGGAGAAAGTTCTTGATTTGGCTTCTCCGGATGAGGTTGTCTGATTACGGCGTTACTGTTTGGGGCATTGAGAAATCAAACAAACTAGGAATTTAGTATTTAGAATATTCAGTCTTGGTTGATGCTTTGCCACGGGCTCAACTATTTTTTTATATAAAAAATAATATTTAAATATTAAAATGAAATAAAAAAAAAGTATAAAAAACAGCTTGTAGTTACGGTAATTAAAGTCAGGCCAACCTAAAATATCTTATTAAATTTGTAGTTTAGATAATGAAATTGAAATAATTCAATAAAAAAATTAAGAGAATTATAAAGTTTTTTTTTATAAGAAAAACATGTTAGCTTTTTAAATTCGTGACCTAGATCATTAGACCCAAAGCACCCAATCTAAACAAATTATAAAACTTAATTCTCAATCAATTAAATATTGAAGGATAAAATTGAAAAAAAAAATCAATTATACAAAAGGATTAAAAAATAGCAATTAAAATAATGAGAATCAAAAGTAAATACAAAATAAATTTTATATTTGATTGAAAAGTGAAATTGAAAAGAAAAATAATTTTCACAAAAAGACCAAGAAAAAAATTAGAAATCAAAACAATGAGGACTAAATTGAAAAACATAATACCAATAATATGAATTGAATGATAAAATCAAAAACCAATCAAACTTTTACGTAAGAGCCAAGATAAAAAAAAAATATAAATCCAAAGAATAAGAATCAAATTGGAGAATATAATATTTAGTAAATTTGGATTGAAGGACAAAATTGAAAACAAAAAAAACTTCAACAAAAAAAGCCAAGACAAAAAATTAGAAAAAGAATAAGTACTACAATTGAAATACCAACAACCAATAGGGTTAAGCTATAATTTTCAAGGGAGTAGAGAAAAAAAAACAGAAAAAAAGGTCTACTAGTGACAAATTGAACCACCATCGGAAAAATGCGTTGTACCAATAGAAAGATGACATGATAGTGCTTCCAACAACAAGAAAGAAGGGTATTTTTGGATATTGGGAGACATCGCATGTGTTGCCTAAATGGCGTGAGCACCTCCCACGTGCCTTCGGGTGCACCACACGTGCACGTTCTTTTTTGTTTTTTTTTATTTAGTCAAATAGCAAAGTGACACTAAGATAACTTTATAATTACAAAAACACCATTGTGAAAAGACCAAGAAGCCCCTTGACTCTATTTTTTTGCTTTTAATGGTATTTTTGTCATTTTATTATGCATTTTAATTGTTTATTATTTTTTTATATTTGGTCAAATATAAAATTTCCCCTCAGCTAAAATAATAATAATAATAAAACCATTATGAAAAGATAAAAATACCTCTTAACACTTTGTTTAATGTTTTTTCTTTTAATGGTATTTTGGTTGTTTTTGTAAACCCCTAGTCTAAAATAAGAATATTTTAAGAAAAAATCCAATGAAAATTATTTAAGTGAATATTAAAGAGAGGATTAAACAATGAGAAAGTTGGGTGTGACATTAAAATTTGTTTAAAGGATGGGGACACAAAATAAAAGACATTAAAATCCTTAGGGACCAATTTATAAATAGGTAAATTAAGGAGTATAAATACATTTTTTCTCGCCTTAAGGCTGACAACTTGGTTAAGAGAGGGAGTTAGGGTTTTTGAAATTTTTTCTTCAAATTCTTGGTAAATCTCTTAAAAACTAGTTGTTTTAGGAAATCAAAAGGGCTAGAGAGTGATTAAAGAGGGAAAGTGAGTGATTTTAGTGGGTTTAAAGGGTTAGAGGAGAAAATATGGTGTTAAAAAGAAAGGAAAGAAAAGGTGAAAGGAAGCTTGAATTTTCTTCCAAATTTCTCTTTCGTTCTTTGTTGTTTCAAGGTGAGAACAACTTTTATTGTGTTTGGTTTTCAAAATGTTAGCATATTAAGGTTTAAAATGATATCTAGTATTATGGAAAAATGGATTTTTATAGTTGTGATAATTGTAAGGACATTTTCTTTTGTTAGAATCAAGTTTAGAAGCATGAATAAAGTTTGAGTAAGTGGAAAAATTGTATAAATTTGAAGGAAAATACATTCCCTTTTAAAGGTACATGTTTGGCTAGAGAGGGAGAGTATGATAGAATTTTGTTTGATTTTTTGATAAAAATGATGAGTATTATGGGTTTAGTTGAACCAATTATGAATGAATTAGATTAAAATTGGATGCTTAAAAAAAGTGAGGGACTTTAGAGCCGGCCAAGTGTAGAATTTGGGAGAAATTATTTTTGGATAATTGGTATTGAACTCATTAAATGGTAAAATATTTTGTATTATTATAGAGATAATAATTGTTGAGAAAAGGATAATTAAATTTATGATAAGAAATGAGAATATGAATGAAATTATCCATCAAAAATTATTGAAGACTTATTGGATAAAAAGGAGAGGCCAATTAGGGTCTCTAATTGTGTTTATAAGAATATTGATAGTATTGGTTATAGTATAACATGGGACATCATTGTAGGAAGGCCATAGACGAGAGGTGCAGGACCTTCATATACAAAAGTTAGGTACAACAGTGCCTAAAATAAATAATTTAGCAATGCATCTTATCTTATCTTATCAATTTTTTATTGTTTTGCTTTAAATAAATGTCAAGGGAATAGTTTGTGTAGAAAGTTGGTAAAGGGAATGAATGTGGAAGAAAAAAAATCCCATTAGTTGTCCAGGGAACTTGGAGACTAATGTTATTAGCAAAATTAATATCAACCATAATGGAATTCTCATGATAAAATAAAATAATTTATAAAAAGGAAAGTAGAGAATAAATTAGTCATTTAAGGTAAGAATGACAAATGCTAGTAGCATTGTGAAAAATGGCATAAATTTATTAGTCACTTGAGAAATAGTGATTAATGATAATGTTGAATATCATTGGCAACATGGATTAATTACTAGGTGAGGGTAATTAATGATATTATAGATATTGATATCATCATAAATTGATTAGTCCTTTGAGAAAAGGTGACTAATGACAACAACAGATATTTGTCGGCGTAGATTAATTACCAAGTGAATGTAATTAATGATATCATGGGTATTGATATCAGAATAAATTGATTAATCACTTGAGAAAAGATAACTAATAATAACGATGAATATCATTGTCAACATGGATTAATTATCAGGTAAAGGTAATTAATGATATTATGGGTATTGATATTAGTATAAATTGATAGTTACTTGAGAGAAGGTGACTAATTATAACAATAAATATTATTATCGGCATGAATTAATTACCAAATGAGGGTAATTAATGATATAATTGATATTGGTATCGACATAAATTGAGTTTTCATTTGAGAAATTGTGACTAATAATAATGATGAATATCATTATCGGTACAAATAAATTACCAAGTCAAATAATCAATGGTATAATGAATAATGGTATCAGTATAAAGTGATAATAAAAAAAAAGGTCTTCTTACGATGCAATAATAAAAATGAGACATTGATTAATTATAAGATTGAGAATAATGAGTGACCAAAAAGAAATGTTATTATGGTAGTAAATATTTTTCTAAGGCAGAGGTTGTGTTATATTAATTATATACTAATGTTTTATGTTATAGGTTCCTTTTAGACTTGTCCATTATCGAGTGAACTGTACTTGTAATAGATTTTTATTATAATTTAGGTAGTAGTATAATTTCATCTTGGATTAATGCATTGGAATCTAAAACTTAGTGAATTAATGACAATGTAAAATGTTGAACTTATAAATAACTTTCTAGTTTATATGTGGTGATATGTAACTTATAAGTTAACACTTTTTTGTTAGATAAAATGTGATATTTTTATCTCTTCCATTAATTTTGTTGTTATAATTTCTTTAATCTTGAAAGATAATTAACAATATAATGTAATTATTTTTTTCTATGTAATGTGTATAAATAGTATACATAATGAATATAGTTTATTTGAGAATGTGGTGATCATTGGAAACATGTCTAGGATGATTGGATTGTGTGATAAAAGATGGTTGACACAGAAATTGATGATGTCAATAACTTAGTAGCATTACCGAATAAGGGAATTGTTATCAGATTTATGGCAAACTATATATTAATATGTATGTGTAATCCTGTAAATTAAAAATTGAGGTTGTTACAGTTTTAATGTGCAATTGAGATGGGAAAAGACTCATAGTGAGTTTTGTAATGACTAATGAACCCGTGAAAAGACTTTAATGCCCTTGAAATCTATTGTCAAGTTTTTTGGATGGAGAAGCAAAACTATCATTACACTCTTTTCAGTGAATAGTGCCAATGAGACTAAAATTATAGTACTTTTCCAATGCCAATTAGGTTCTATTAATGTTATCCATTCTAAGTTGCGGGTAGTATTTTAAATTAAAAGAAAAAAATGCCAATACTATAGATATTTATATGTTTTTCAATATCATGATTTTTTTAATTGAGAAATGTAAAAAAGTACCTATACACTACAAGAATTTTGCATACTAATGTATTTTTCTGTTTAGACATTGATTCTATCATAAAAACATTTATCGATGAAATCATAGACGATATATGCTCATCGTAAAACATATCGTCAGTGATTTCTATTATGTCAATCATTTTGTCAGTAATGTAATAACTGGTGGATTTACAAAAGAAAAAAGGGCGCCAAAAACAATTTATCGCCATTATTCTGTTAGTAATTCTATCAGTGAATTTGACAAATCACCGACAAAAAATACATTTATAATTCCATCAGTGATTGTCAGTGGCATTTCCTATAGTTTTTTTCAAACTCACTAGAATTCTTCGAGGGATTTAATCCATCTGTGATTACATTTGTAATGGTTAATAGCTTTTCATGTAATTTTTTTTTATCTCTCTAGAACTTTTCGATGGACTTAGTCTGTTGGTAATTTGGTTTGAAAGTTTTTTAATATTAAAAAAAATTAGAATGAACATAACATAAATAAAAATAAAAAGAAATAAAATAAAAAAACCAAATATCTATTACAAATTTAAAAATTATCAATTTAAGTACAATACTGAATCTTTACCGGGACCGGGTGGGTAAGGAGGTGGACCACAAGTACCACCAATGTTTCACAATAGCTCTATGTACAATCGCCTAAGTTCAATCGTCTCAGCACTAAGTCGTTATGTATTAGTAGTAGTAAGGTCATCTATACTTCAACTTGTTGTAGTACAATCGCTTGGAACTTCAAATATTAGGAGCTTGAACTCAATTGTGAGGAACCAATGGTCAATACGTTATGAACCATCCATATATTCTTGGTTGTAGTGTTTGAGATACTATAAACTTGATTTTTATTAGGCCTAAAAAAACAATTTAGCCTCCAATCACAAGTCTGAATCAAGTTTTAGATGGGTCGAATGATTGTTCTCGTATCTCTTCTACAATCTACTAGTATATATTTCCTAAAAAAAACAAGTCAACTAAATTTACATGAACTTCTGAGCTCGACTATCCACGAGCTATTGCACCCATTTTCTGACCATCACCTTTTCACATGTGAGTTTCTACGAAAAAACTCCATCAATCTTGGTTCGTGTTCAAGAACCATAGCCTGTAAAAAAACTATTTTTAGCTAAACATTTTCAAATAAAACAACAATTTAAATAAAATGGATGTAATAAAAAAAAATCTTACGATAAAGTTTCGTAGTATGAGGGCATTTTTTTTGTTTTTATTTTGGTAAGCGAAAGTTCTTTGGTTTTTGTGTGACCCATATTTGGGTAAAATAAAGGTTTTTTTTTATCTTTTTTTATTGAAAGATGATTAGTACTTAAAAGTGCATTTTTATCAAAGTTCTATATCATTATTTTGCACTTGAAGTATCAATAACTCCTTAACTAAAGCATGTTTTATACTAACATATCTAATAATATAAGATACCTTTAATTTATGGTAAATGTTCATCTTAAATACAGGCCTATCACATAAATGAAAGAATTGAGTGATGAGTTGAAGTACTGAAATTGAAAGGACAGAAAGATGGCCAAACTTAGAAAAGAGATATTGGTGCAATCCAAACTGGAACACTGTTTGGTAATCGGGTCATATCTGGAGTTGTAGATCTCGGATTTAGGTCTGCTTTATATGGATGGAAAGCTAATACATAGGCCTACAACTTTCATGAGGAGTCCAAGATTTAACAAGGCCTTTTTCAAGTCTCAATTGTAGCAACAACGAAGAAGTCCGAATCTGTCCTGCAGCCCAGACACTGTTCAGTGTTCAGCCCATATCTCGAGTTCTAGAAGTCCAAATGATCTCAAATTTTTACCCTGGAAAGATGAGACAATTTCCTAGAACTTTCATGATTGAAGTCGGTTCAAATTATGACGTTATCAATGACGTTTTTGGCAGACAAGAAGATAAGAATTGTCACCAAGTCAAGATGTGGCCACTCACTCATCAATTAGTCAACAAATCAATAGTTCTGAATTTTGGCCTATAAAAGGAGGCATTTGCCATGTATTTAGGCATCTTGGTGTTCAGATCAAGATCATGCTCTTGCTCTTTCTTTATATTTTGTAATGCTTAAGTTTTGCTTATATTAATTTCTTGCTTATGCTTTTCATTTCCTTTCCTTGTTTATTTATGTTTCTTTCTTTCATTATGTGTTGCTAAGTTAATTATGTCAAGGTGAAAAGGGTACACTAATGGTGTAAGAATAAGTATAATATAAACTTAACATGGACCTTAATGTTGGATACTAACATGCTTTATATTTGTTATCTTGTTCACTTTTAATACTTTGCTTGTTAAATGGTTAATCTAGATTTATGTTGTATAACACTTGGTACAACAAATATTGGCACTTTATAAGCCCATCGCCTGTATGGTTTAAACAAACCCCGAGCTATGAAAGGAACTTAATTTGTTGTTAACATAAGTTATAATCATGAATGCCTGACAACATTTACAAGTATTAGCATTATTCGAATAAGATAACTAATGTAATCATGTTAACAATTTATAATCTGATTGGAACCTCCTTTGTGTGTGGTTTCCAATTGAATAAAAAAAAGGTTTATACTATACTTGTTTGAAATACCATTAGTGGATCCTCTAACCTTGACATTTGTTGTTATCATTGTTTAATCCTTACGTTAATCTTCCATCTCAAAGTTCTCATCAACTTCTTCTTCTTCTTTATCATTATTATTATTATTATTATTATTACTACTATTGTTGTTGTGTTTCTTGTGTTAACTATAATTTATACAATTAACCTCTCGTGGTTCGACCCGCCCAGCCGGGTTATTTATTACTCCCGAAGCCCCCCCTTTGGGAGAAGACATCAATCTTTTGGTCGTGTCAAAAGACTAATGTCATCCACCATAATTTAAATTGAACCTTGATGGACGTTAGCCAGAACTAAAATGTATATTGGAAATCTAAGATTCGCTACCTAGTAATTGTAAGAAACTAGAGATCCTAAAATATGTAATAGTTCTAGAGATTCAGGTAAGAAGTTAGTTATGCCTAAAGAAAGAATGACATCATTTCTTACAAAATGTTACATTTAGTATGTGTTTTCTTCTGAATTTATCTTTTCTATTACCATTAATTATCCTAATTATTTTAGCTTATTCTCAATTTATTCTTGATTATCTAAAAAAAATGACATCAGTTCCTAATGATAATAGACTTGTTGATTAGGTTATTCGCAAAAATTAAATCTTGATATTGTTACCTTTTTAATAAGAGACTTGTCATTTGAGCTATTTATAACAAAATTATTATTAAATCATCTGAAAAAAGACACTCGTCTTATGCAATATTTTGACATTGTTCCCTTATAAAGAGAAGATGTGTCAATTAAGTTGTTTCTAAAATTGGCATTGAACCCATAAAGATGGTTAAAAAAAATTAGAATAGGCTTTTGCCTATTTATTTTGGTTAGTTTTGAATATTTATTACTAATTTAAAAAATATCAATTTAAATATAATTTATCTAAAGGACAAAAGTTGGAGGAGGAAGAGGTGGTGGCGAAGACGAATATTTGTCAGGACTGGGTGGACGACAAGGTAAACTATATGTACCCTCAAGGTTTGACAACAATTCTTACAATCACATAAGTTCAGCTGTCTCAAACCTATGTCAGGTCGTCTTAGCTTTAAGCCTGGTCATTTAAGCTTCAACTTGTTCTCGTACAATTGTTTGGATGATCAAAGATTGGGAACTCGAACTCAATTGCGAGTAACCAACGATCGATACACTATAGCCCGTCCACATATCCTCAGCCATAATGTTTGAGATATTGTAAACCTAATTTCTATCAAGTTCATAAGATGATCCAACCTCTAACCATAAATCCAGATCGAGTTTTGGATGGGTTGAAGGATCGTCCCTATATCTCTCTTACAATCAGGTGTTTTATGTTTTCTGAAAAACTAAAACCAATCAATACATTTAAAATAACAATAATAGCATAAGAAAAACAATTATTGAAATCCCACTTACCACGATAAGATTGATTATCTACGAGCTGTTGTACTCCTTTTTGACGATCCTCATTTTGCATATGAGTTTCTACAAAAAGCTTCGTCGGTCTTGGTTTGTGTCCAAGAACCGTAGCCTATAAAAGAAAGCTATTGTTAGTTAAAAATTTTCATATAAAAAAACAATTTAAAAAAAATATTTGTAATAAAACAAAATCTTACCATGTGTTTTCCATGTGAAACAAACTTAATAGATCCACTGGTGTACGTGGTAATTGAACTATCAATTTCCTATTTTGGTTCTCCATACCCAACTGTGACCACTGTACAAAATGCTTAGACATCACGTGTTGGATATAAGCTTCCCAAACTGCCTCCGAGATGTGTGGAGGTCTGAAATCCCTTTACACGACCATGTCTTCTCGACTTGGAAAACCTCTTTTTTGCATATTTCTTTAAATGTTTTACACCACATACTATAAATAACGCAAATTATGTGGTAGAAATAAATTATAGGTTAAGATAACAAAAAATAAAATTTGACCATTTAAAAAAAATAAAAAATTTTGAATTCAATCTTACTTAATGGCAGTGGGATTCTTCCACACCCTCCCCACAACAGCATTAGCAGCCTGCCCCTAGTAAATGTTTTTCTTTAATGTCAATTTTATAAAATAATTAGTTTATTTAATTTATAAAAACTAACCAAATTAAAATTAAAATTAAAAAATTAATGATGTATATACTAAATTGATGTATATACTAACCTTGAACTCCCCGAATCATGCATCAATCATAGGCTTCCATTCAGGATTTCAAGAATGACACTTCCATCGATGATTTCATCACCGATGTTATCATGCGAGCAACCTCCGCATTTATAAACCTGAAACTCCATTCTTTCATTGAAATTAATTATTTCAAAATTATTCATTGTTGTTTTTTTTTATTTGTGCAGGAAAGGAAAACAAACTTACATGTTGTGGTTGCACTTCTACTAAGTAATGTACTCCCTAATACATCTTGCTTAGAACGAACACCCCTTTTGCGGGGAGGCATTGCACTCGACAAGCCTGCATTGAGAGGGGGTGCATGTGCCTTTAGTACTTGTTCATGATCGGCACCTAGTGACTCATAGTCCTCAAAAGAACTACCAGAAGAATCAACAGCACTCTTATCCATATTACTCATCAATGACCTTCTCTTCATCATGTAAATAAGTTAAGCATAAAAAGGTAACATTTTCATTATATATGAATTTTTTTAAAAAAATCAATATCACCTCCCTTATACAAGAGACCACCTAAAATTTAATTACCTACAAATCAACAAATAAAGCCACAAACCAATTGATTTTACTTTTTACTAATATTCACCTGTTTTTATCTTTTCAAATACATTTATACACAAACACTAATTGCATAAATTTGAAAGTTACTCAACTATTGAGAAAATACTAAACAAAAAATTAAAAATATTGTTTCACTCTTTAGGATGAAAAAGATTTGCAATCAAACAATTACACCATTGAATTTTGGTGTAGTAAACCTAAATACAATATTCAACTTGGACAAAAAGCTTTGAATTGTTTTTCATTTCCTATCATGCTAGTCTTATATTCTACATGTTATTACACTAACAAACCAAATATGTGAATATCTAACTTATCAAACTCACCATTCCCATTGGTTTATAAGTGCAACATAATATCTTTTTTTTTTCAAAAAAAAAAGTGTTAAATATGATGATTTCATTACAAAAAAAGTTTAACTAAAATCATGCATTTTCTCTTAATCGAAAAGAAAATTATTTTTTCATTTTTAGAAACAATAAGTATTTTTTAATTCTCTTGAATACCAAAACTAAAATCACGCCATTTATGACTGGCACTCTTTACTCTTTTATTAAACCCAAACCACACTTTTTATTGTGAAAAATAAATTGTATGCCATGCAAATTTAGAATTTTGACATTCTCATGGTTACAATTACAAAAAAAAAAACAATGTTGTGCATAACCTAATCAATAACGCAAAATAAAAGGCACTAATCAATCACTATCCAAAACCTGGTTCATAAAAAAAATCTCCACTTTAGAATCTCGACATTGCACACTATTAATATTAGAGACATATATAAACTAGACATTATACATTTTATTTATACTAACAACAAGATCATTCATTAAAAAAAGAATTATTTTTCATAAAAAAAATACTTCAAATCCAACATTAACTAGGAAAGTCATTTTTATAAACAAATTACATTAACACATTTCATTTTTTAGGATACCATACCCTACAATTATCAATCTTATCTAAATCAACTTACTAATTTAAGCCAAACTCAATAAATACAGTAACACAAATACAATAACAATACTTACATATATCACATATAAAAGAAATTAATCATAATATTGTTAAGAGAAAAAAAGAGAGAAAAGTAAAAACTCCTCAATTTTACTACACAAATTCTTAATAACACGAGAAGTTCAATCATCACTAGAAAAAAAAAAACCTCTAAATGAGATTCTATCAAGACTATGCTAAAACAAAAAATAAAAAACATCATGCTTAGAATGCATGCAGAAACAATGGTAAAAAAAAAATAAAGAGCAAAGACTTACCTAGCATGGAGGCATGAAGGACAACGTTGAGGGTGTAGGGAGAGTGGAATAAAGATGAGAAGGACAATAGAGAGAATAAGTCGATAGAAATTGGAGAAAGGAGGAAGCCTAAGGGAGAGAGGTTGACAAAGAGAGAAATAAGACAAAGAAAACACAGAAGAGAATAAAAAAAAAGACAAATGAAATTAGAGATTATAGTCTTTTAATTAAGGCTTCTTACCAACAAAATTACTAACAGACAATTAAATATATATATATTATTTTTTATAATCCATCAATAATTTTATTGGTAATTAAAACTTAAAAACTTCAATGAAACCTAACATTTTGAAAAAAAAACCCATAATTATCTATTGGATTTTCGGTACATCAGTGATTTCATCTATACTTATTAGTGATAGAATATATAATTATTCATTCCATCGATAATTCCATCTATAATTATCAGTGGTAAAGTCATGTAATTGTTTTCAACTCTCTGGAACTTTATGAGGGACATAGTCCGTCAGTGATTCCGTCTATAATTGTTAGTGGCAAAGTCATGTAATTTTTTTCAAACTCTTTAGAACTTTCTAAGGGACTTAATATGTTGATAATTCTGTTTATAATTATCAATGGCAAAGTCATGTAAAAGTTTTTCAACTCTCTGGAACATTTTAAAGGACTTAATCTGTCGGTGATTCCATCAGTATGAAACAATTTCTTTTTCTAAAGTATTTTATATTCCTTATCTATCCAACTTGCATGCACAGTAAAATCACAACACAATAATACCATTTCATTTAATAATAATAAATTCACAACAATAAATTTTTCATCAGTGTTAACAACAAGTCATTGTAAATAAACAACCAGAAATATTACATTAAAGTAAAATTCATAACACATTAATGTTTTACAATTTAATTAGAATTATCTTCTTCTCCTTCTTCTTCTTCTCCAATTTTATCATCATCATGTCCATCATAATCTTCTTCATTGAATTGATGTTTGTCGATATCATCATCTTCATCGCCTTGTGTATGTCTATTGGTTCTCAATACATCATTTAACTTCTCAATGTCAACATGAACAAAACTATTCTCAACAACATGGAAATTTAAATTTTCTTGTAAGTTGGTAGATAGAGCAACTCGATATGTATCAACTAACTTATTAATTTGGAAGACATCATCTCCCGCAGTTACTTCATCGTTATCATCCTTAACAACTTGAAAATGACCCTTAGGTTTGGTTTTCACTATGAATAACCAATCAATCCTAAAATAATTCTTTCTAAAGGAAGGAGTGTATATATAATAATCTTGTGTGCATTGCATGAAAAAAAAATAAAAAAAATCATCGACGTTGCAAAGTGTAGCCTTTATATTAATTTCAACCAAACCATGGTGGAGATTTATTTTGATTCCTCTATTGGTGGTATCATACATATAACATTTGAATAAAAAGACTTTATTAAGCTTGCTATGATATTGCAGCTCAATCAGCTCTTCTAACTTCTCATAACAATCAACTTCAAACTCATTAGAAATTGATTTTTTAACACAAACTTTACTATTATAGGTTTTTCTACTCTAACCATACTCTTTAGTCTGAAAGACATATCTACCCGTTATAGCACTTGACCTTTCTTTCAGGACCCAAACATAGTAAATTCAAACTACCACTAACATTCCCTCCCACTTGATAAATTTAATACATGATTACAACTAGTAACAGTTAAAGAGAAATTTTTATTGAAATTAAGTATTATGAGAGATAAGTAGTGCTTACATGTGTTCTGAATCACGTGACAAATTGTTTATCTTGTAACTGGAAATTTTGAGATTCAATTACATGATGTTGCCTATGATGAATTTTTAAATCTATTAGTTTATAAGAGTATAAGAGAAAAAAATATATAAAAATAACATGTTAATATTGTACTTAATAAAAGGTCTCAATTCAATGCAGTTAAATAACACATAATTATGTGCATGTTTGAATTTGATTTTTGTCAAGTATCTTTCCTTCACTGTATTTTTTGGTAAAGGTCATCCAAGATGGAAAAATATTGATAAACTCCCACTTAAAGGCACTCACCACTGTCATCATGTCTTAGAATGCGATTGATTCTTGTTTTCAAATGAGGCTAAAAAATAGTACGAGATGAATGTTGAGATCTCTTCAACAATATAAACCTCTTATATCAAAGCCTAAACTTGCACCTGGTTTTTAACTTCTTTTTTTTATATTTAGGATAAACAATTATCTATATGGAATTAAATGAATGTTTTAATTTTTTTTAAAAAGACAATAGAAATTTAATTAGGATGAATGTGTAATCCCCAACCTCTTGAATGGATACACCCATCCATCTATATTGGATATGACCTCCAACTTTTGCCTTAAACGATAGATGTATAAGTATATGCTCCATTGAGTTAAAGAAAAACAGAGGAAATATCATCTCAATTATCTAGATTGTTTGGACAATATTTGTTTCAAGCTTCCCATATGTTGGATAGGCAACTTGTTAGAGCATATATCTCGGTAAGAAAGTGACTAATCTCTTTAAGTGCATCTCATATCCCTTTTGACAATAAATCTCGGTAAGCAAGTGGAATGAGTGTTTGTATAAACACATGATAGTCAAGACTCTTCATTCCATATAATCTGTCATCCTCTAAATTTACCAATCTAGATATGTTTGAAGCATATTATTTAGAAAAACGTAGATCCTTAATCCATTGGTAGAAAAATAACTTTGCATTCTTGTCTAAGGTGAAGCTATCTTTGGGCTTTATGACCCGTGACCCATTATAAACCAACTTCATGTTCTTACAGTGACAAAATAAAGGTATATCTATTTTAGCCTTCATGTTGTCCTTTGTCTTCCCTTTCATGTCTATCACCATGTTAAAAATGTTTTTAAACACATTCTTTTTTATATGCATGACATCCAGATTTTGGCAGAAGAGATTAGTCTTCCAACAAGGAAGTTCCCAAAAAATACTTGGCGTTACCCAATTATGGGTCACGGCAAAACCAGGAAACTTCTGCTTATCGGATTGAAAACTAAATACAATGCCCTTATATTGTGAGACCACATCATATAACTCTTCACCCGATGATATCGACGATGCAACACTCCTTTCAACTCTACCTACAAAGAAGTCTTTTATGTTCTTTTTGTACTTGTGATTGATTGGCAATCAATAAATTATGTTTTACTATCATTTGTTAAGGTGAAGGCCTTGTTATTTTTTGTATAGTATGGATAACCTACTTTTCCATGCATGCTCTAACCATAAAAACATTTCATTTGCAGGAAAATCATTGACAATCTATATCAAAGCTATCTTCATCTAAAATTTTGGTTTTCTCGAGACATCATACATTAAAATCTCAAATGACTACAACTATTACAACTCATCAATTAACAATTGAAGACAAACATCTATATTCCTACCTGGACTATTAGGATTGGGTATGACTATAGATAAGAACATGAACTCTGGCCTCATACACATCCTTGGTGGCAAGTTTTAAATCATGGATATCACTAGCCAACAAGAATATGGTGTAGCAAATGACTTAAATGGATTGAACTCGTCTGTATATAACCTACAATATACATTGAGAATTAAGGATACACCTTATTAAATTATTTTTAGGCTTCACCATTAGAAGGGTGCATCATGACTCTATCCATCGTATTATGTGAATGATGTCATATCATGTGCTCAGCAGTGTTTGGAGACATGAATAACCTTTGTAATCTAGGAGTAATTACGAAGTATCTCTATTTTCTATGTGCAATAAGAGTCATTCTCTTGTTAGTTCTGGGTTTATACCGAGCATGCCCAAAGGTTCTGCACTCGATCAAATCTTTATTTTTTAGGTAGTACAACATACAGAAGTTTGGACACATGCCAATTTTTTGGTATCCAAGGGGTTTCATCATGGATATAACAGCATATAAGTTCTTTTTCAACCTATTCCCTTCAAGTAAAATGCTTCTTGCCTATTCGATGATTTTTTCGCAACTGACCTCATTTTAGCCTATGATCTGACTTGATGGTGACACATGTGTAGCGACCAATAATTTAATGTGATTTGTACACCCATCTTATAAAGTTTTGTCATGATCTTTTAAAAGAATAAAAATTTCGTTCACAACTGTATTTGGTTCTTCATCTACAAATGAATATTCACCTGTATCGCCCTTATTCATTCCCATTTCATCCATAATGATTATTATTATCATTCACAACTCCATGAACATTGTTATAACTAGAAGTTAAATCCATCCATGGTTTCTATAATGGTCTCTTTAGGAACATATGGTTCTCCATAGGCAAACTAAAACAAATATTTCTCAAAAAACCTTTTTTTTTCTAAAAGATGCATCAAACATCCTGAGCAAGAAAAGTTTTTTTTTACACCTCTTAAATGGATATCTAATACTGCCTCCACTAATATTTTTTGGATTACATAATGCATGATTAATAAACTCTTAACCCCATTACAATAATTCATCATATGCAACCCTTCGGGTGAAACTCAATAGTTCAAAGAACAATTATCCTTTACTTATATGAAACTTACATTAAATATTGATGACAACATGTATTAATTAATAATCTGAATTAAAAAAATTATTTGTACCTAACTAATTAGATGTCATTTATTTAACTCAAAATTGTTCAATCTGTTTTAATAGTACCCTTAAATTAATATCGATTTTCTTCAAAAAATCAAATTCCTCTAAATTTACTGAAATTTTCAACTTAACAATAAAATTAACAAAATAAGAAACGTACCCATTATATAAGCTATTATTTATTTATTATAAAACACCTATGATATAAAATCAAACTCAATTCCATCAAATGACAAACAAATATAATTTTTCAAAAGCTCAAACAAACCCTAATATGTACAAATCATACATTCATACAATAAATTTCTATGAGAAAAAGTTATAAAACAAGAAAACAAACTATATTTACTACATTAAAATGCCTAAAAAAATTAACATTTAAAAAATGGGTTACAAGAAAAAATGGATAGTTCTTATTTGACATGGTGAATCTTCAAAACAAAATCGAACTAGAACAGGGATGCTGGCAAACTAAGTGTTGGGGTAGCCATATTTGTTATGATGGGAGCTTGATTTGTGATGAAATGTGGGGGTGTTGTATGTTATTTTCTATAGAATAATAAAGGAGGAGGAGGAGGAGGAGGAGGAGGAGGAGGAAGGAATGAGGGAGGGAGGGTTTGTCTGTCAGGTTATAACTTCAATATTATTGATGGATTCATTGACGAGAATTATTGACAAACATATTTCCTTAGTAATTCCATCTATAATAACGACACATCATTTCTCTTATGTTTTAATTACATCATTTCAAACTGTAATTTCCTTGGTGAATACTATGTAAATTTTTTATTGGTGTATACTAAGGGAAACAACAAAGAAATATTATGTCGGTAAATTTCACTACAATTTACCGACAAGTTTTTTTCATCGGTATTTGCGTTTGTTTTTGACAATTTTCTAGTAGTGATCTATGTAATTTTGCAGTGAGGTTGTTTATGCTTTTGTTCTAAATGATGATATGATTTTCTATGTTTTGTTTTATTCATGAAATGAGTTTAGCTTTTTAATTTTATTTTTCTTCTTACAATCTCTAAATTTTAAGGTATTATAGGATGTTCTCGTGCACTTGTGCCCGAGAAATTATTAGGTATCCACTTGAGAATTTTTTTTAAATATCATGTGATGTCTTTATGATTATATATGTGTTGGGTTGATTTGAGTAGACAAATATTTGTTTGATTGTGATAATAAAATCTATAAACATTGAATTGATTTTGTTGTGTTTATTAGTTGAATATATGAAGAACTATTATGAGATAATATGAATTATGTAAAGATTTTTAATTGTGTTTAGGTTTTATTTGTGTATCATGTAGTGATTTCATAGCTTGGATGTGTATTAAGATGATTAAACATGAATTTATTTGGTTGTTGTGATCATTGTTTTGATAAACTTTTGGATTGCTTGAGATGATTTTGGTGATTAAATGATTGAGATATTGCATTGAGATGATGAATATGTATCATTGATTTGATTATGATTTTATTATGAAGTTGTCATATCTTAAAATTTGGATATGTTATTGTGAATAATTTTTTATTGTATTTTTAATTGCATAGTTGTGTTGATGATTTTAATATTTTGTCGTGTATCTGATTGTGAGGTTATGTTGATGATTATATGTTGATTTGGATAATTTAGTTTGATGTTAATTTGTTGTGGAAGCTTATATGAGGATCGATTGTGTTGAGGATTATAATGATTGGTTGTGTAACTAATTACGAGGTTATATTAATGATTACATATTGATTTGAATAACTTTGGTTTAATTGTTGTTTTTATTGTGGAAATTTGATTGTGGAGATGATTTTGGGTATAATTGATTGACTCGGGAGTTTATTTTAATTTGTGTTAATTGTTCTTTTTAAATACCTTGTTTCAAAGAAAACAAATTTCAAGTCCAACAAGAGCATTGATGCTTCATCAAGTAGTAGTGTCGGTGATCAAGCTGCTAATTTAAGTGTTGATCATGAAGAAGTACATAAAGAGGCACCTAAAGAGATACTTACTAAACATGTTACTGACCAAGGCTCGTCCAACATAGATAACAGAGCTGGAATCCTTTTGTCTAAAGATATTATATCAGGAAAATTTATTGCAAAATGAATGGCTAATCACACAATGTAAGTCATGTTTTTCTCACTATTGAAATTCTTTATCTATATTATGTTATTTTAGTTTTACATTAAATTAAAATGACTTCAATGAATTGATATTCAGGTTTATGAATGTTGAAGCTTCCTATTTGATTACTTCTGTCGTAATCTAATTTTGGGTTCCCCTAAAATTATCTTTCTCTTATATATATATATATATATATATATATATATATAGGGACCTATATTTATAAATAAAAGATGGAGGGACCAAACTAGATCTTTGATATTTTTTTTAGAAACTCAGTTGAACCCTTAAAGGACCTAAATGCAAAAGGTAATGCAAATTCAAGGTTAACTTAAATAGATATTGGATGAATTTGCATAAAAATCAATTCTAAGTACTTAATTAGATTTGTAATAGACTAATTTGATTTAATCATGGGTCTAATTAAAAGTTTAATTAAGTTTATAAATTAATGTAAGTCAAAATTAAAAGAATTAATTAAGTGCAAGGACTTAATTAGACTTTTAATCTGTTAGATTAATTTTATTAAGGATTTAATTGGTGAAAAATGAAGTTAAAAAGCTTAATTTGAGCTTCATTGAGATTATTGGAATTTTAAATGACCAAATTTAATTTTTCCAAGCTTAATTAGATGAAATCAAGGGTGAAATTACAAGAAAATCAAAGTTTAACAGTCAATTAAAGGCAAAATTAAAGAGATTCAAGACTAGGGACTTGTCTGCAAAAAGCGCGCAGCATTGGGGGTTGTACCAAACTTTTCCAGGGACTATATTGAAGAAAATCAAAGTTTAAGGCTTAATTAGGGACTAAATTAAACAAATTGAAAAACAATGACTACTTTGAAAAAAGATGTCAGCTGTGAGGGATCTCAATTGATTTTTGACAAGGGCCTAATCACATAAAATTAATTAGTTTTGTCTCAATTAAAGACGTTTAAGCTTAATTTGAAACAAAAACTACCAAATTGAAACTTATTAAAATCGCAATTAGAAAACCCTAATTTTTAGGGTTTAAGCAGACAACTTGTCACTCATTTTTAATAAAGGAACAAAGTGACATGTCATTTTTCTCTGTTTTATTGTCTTCTTCAGCCGAGAAAACTAATCAAATTACTATCTTTACGTGAATGAACGTCGCATTTCCTACCACCTCAGAGACTATAACCACCACCACCACTCAACTGAGAAACATCTCCTGTATAAGGATTAGTTATTCTCATCACATGTTTATACCTCATTTGGCTCAATCAACTCAACAATATCTTGTCCCTGATTAGCCTCCCCTGCATTTGACAAATTCAAGCTAATCAATGGTTCACCTTTCAATCAGTGAATATGGAGTTCTGGACCTCTAAATCAGATGAGACTTGATCTCATGTTAGATATACATCCCCTTTACAGGATCTATATCTTGGTTGGCTCCAATGACCTCCTATTTGCTACGGTTAATTCATGGAAAATGCACTTTCAATCAACCATTTTCGGCCATGTTTCATCCCAACTTTTTTATAGAAGTATCAAGAGTTTGTTAGACATCTAGAGAGAGGGAAAATAGAACAAAAAGGGAGAATAATAGTCTCTCAATAGAACAGAGATAAAAAATAGGAAAGAATTCCATATGACCTAGTTTTGGAAAAAACCATATTCAGATCCACAAGTAGTTTCACAACCACGTTCCATTTTGAGGCTTTAAAAGGAGAAGAAATCATAGAGAAAAAAGGGAGGAACTGAGATAAAGTCATAGAGAAAAAAGAAAGGAAATATATAGAAATTAATAAGATACCTAGAATAGAATTGAAGAGAAAGTTATAAAGATTGTTTTGTTGAGAAAGAAAATGTGGAATCTAAATAAAAAGAAGTTGAAATTCAAGAAGAAAGAAGCAAACAATCTAGAGCAGGAAACCACTTTCTCTTTGCAAGGTAAACTTTCAAACTTTGACGAGGAGGCAGAGCTCAATGAGCACACCCCTTTCTATTTTATTTTATCTTTTAAATGTTGCTCATAATGTTTGTTATGCATCCTTTAAAGTGTTTTTGTTAGTTTAAAAGCCATTATTTTTGTTTTGAATTATTTAAGCATACTTTGAATATAGCTTATATAGGCTCAAGTATTGTTTAATTGCTTTGTTTTTTAAGTGTTAAAATATGATAATGAAATAAAAAATGTTAGTATAGAATGTTATTTTGCATGCTTTGATGTTTGGTTAATCAATGTTTGAAATCATTTCGAGATGTGTTAAATATTGAAGTTGTTATGTTTTCAGTTGTTTTAGGTTAGCTTGTTGGATTTCTTGAAGTTATAAGCACTTGTTTGAGCTTCTGGACAATAAGTTTAATTAATAGAACAATGTTTATGCATAGAAAAATGCCTTTCTTTTTCTTGTTGTCATCATAGACTTTGCTTACTATTTTTGCTTTTGATTTTTGTTTCTAGTTGTTTTAATGATGTAAAGAAGTTGTTTTAATTTGCTAGGTTAAGTTTTGCTTTTTTTAGCTTTATTGCATTTTTTGGGTTAAGGCTTTGTTGTTGGGTTTCTAAGTTCGCTAACATTTTTGGGTTGATGTTCTTGCATTGAATATTGCATTAGGTCTTTGATTTATGTGTCATTTTGATCATTTGTTGACTCTTACCACTACCAAAAAATTGACAAATACTAATAGAAACATTGATGAAATTTTTTCATCAGTATATTGTGGTGCATTTACCGACTGAATTTTCCATCGTAAATCCATCGGTAAACACCAATAGAAATATTCTCACGGTATATACTGAGAGAATTGTAATGGAAAATGAATGAATAAAAAAATCCAAACAGTACAATGACATGTAAGTTTTACAGATGACCTTACCGACAGAATTAAATCGACGGTAAAATTCATTTGTGAATATGCTGATGGAAAAATTTCATCAGTATATACCAACGACATTATGGAGAGTATTATAGTAAGACTCAAAAAGACAAATCTTATGGTGATGTGGCATTTCTACCTATAGAATTGCCGACGAAATTACTATCGGAATAATTTCATCGGTCAATCCATTATTAATTTTTTATTTATGACCTGACACTCGACCTCTTCTCTCCCTCTCCCATTTCTACTTCTTCCTAATGTATTTTTTCTGCAACAAACAACCACCCCCTCCTCCCCAATCTCAACACAACCTCCCATAACAAATCCAGACACCACAATACTCAATTTGTCAGCATTCATGTTGTGATTCAAATTTTATTAAGGATTCTCCCCCTTAAGTAAACAAATCTACCTGTTTTTTTTATTTGAACACAATTTTAAAATGTTTTGGTGTTTACTTGTTTTATTGTTTTTTCTCATACAAATTTGTTGTATGACTTTATGATTTGTACATGTTAGGGTTTGTTTTATATTTTAAAAAATTATATTTTTTTGTAAATTGATAAGACTTATGTTGAATTGCTGACTTGGGTGTTTTGTAATGAATTAAATAATGGCTAATTTAACGGGTCCGTTTTATATTTTATCAATTTTATTACTGAGTTATAATTTTTGGTAAATGTGTACAAATTTGAATTTATGTAGATAATTGATAATGAATTAAGAAAAAAATAAAATGAATTGAATAAGCTTGAGCTAAACTAATAATTTTGCAAATTTATTTATTTAACATAGTTAATTAATACATGTTGTCATTATTATTTTAAATAGATTTGATATAAGTAATGGATGATCGTTCATAAATGTATCAAGATTCACTTCAAGGGTTGTAGAGGATGGATTATTGTAATGAAGTTCAGGGTTTTATTAATTACACAATATCTAATCCGAGAAATATTAGTGGAGGCAGTATTAGATGTTCATGCAAGAGGTGTAAGAATAAAAAGTTTCTTGATCCAGATGTTGATATCTAATCCGAGAGATATTAGTGGAGGCGGTATTAGATGTTCATGCAAGAGGTGTAAGAATAAAAAGTTTCTTGATCCAGATGTTGTAACGATACATCTTTTACAAAAAGGGTTCATTGAGCAATACATGTTTTGGTATGTACATAGAGAACCATATGTTCCTCATGAGACCTTGGTAGAAAGGATGATTGGGTCAACTTTTAATGCTAGCAATGTTCATGGAGTTGTAGATGATAATAGTGATCCTTATAGGAATATGGTTATGGATATGATGAGAATGAATCAGGGGTATACCGGTTCAATCATAGATGAAGAACCTAATGCAAATGTGACCAAGGTTTTTTATCTTTTGAAAGATTTTGATGAATCATTATGGGATGGTTGCACAAATCACAATAAATTATCTATTGTTGCATATGTGTTCACATCAAATCAGATCAAGGAGTACAAGAACCCATCCCATCTGTAAAGCCGAGTGATAATGGAGATGAGATCACAAATGGGTGGTACATGTGCATCCCTTTATTGGCCCCACAATCCCGGGGACGACTAGCTTCCTCCTCCTCTAGAGTTGCCTCTATTCTAGATTTATTGTATTTGAACATACAAATATTTAAATTTGTAATAACTATTTTATTCTTATATTAAGATAATTTATTTTTAAATATTGGAATTTTATATTAATTTAATGTTTTTAATTTTTTTCTATTTGTTAATAGATTTTAAAAAAATATTTTAAAATTATTATTGATGGGGTTATCAACGAACTTATTTTGTCGATATATTTTAGAGAGTTGGAAAAGAATTAAAGCCAATGCCAATGCTACTGTTAACTAATCATTCCGTCGGTATATTCTACAGAGTTGAAAAAGAATTACTACAAATGTTAACTCACCGACAGAATCACATACGATTCTCCTGTCGGTGATATGCTAAATAGTATTGAGGGAATTACCGATAAAATGAAGCAGGTAATTTGTTTTTTGGCCACACATGGTCCATTTGTAAAGCCATTGATAAATTTATTAACGATAGACTTACCAACAAACCAGAAATTACAGACGAGCATTTTTCTGATGGACATTTTCTGTTCATGATCTCATTGGTAAAATAATCACAGACGAACTGTTAGTATAAATACCGACAAAAATGTATGTCGATAAAACTGTTAAATCTGATGGTGTACACATACATACAATCCTTTTTTTAATTAATAATATAAGATTCTCATGATTTTGCCAATAATGCTTTTTTTTTCTTTTTTATGCTTTTACCAAACAAACCTCAAATAATTTCCAAGACATTTATATACCATTTTAAAAATATTTGTGGGTCCCTAGCATGTTTTTCCAATAATTTTATTTAATATTTGGGCTGTAAACTTACACTGTAAGATATTGACCCGATATTAAATATATATGTTTTATCTTTAAAATTTCAGAAAATCCCCAAACAAATTTAAAAAAAATAAAAAAAAAATATGTTTTTATTTGTGTGTATACTGTCAAACTCTAAAACTTTTCATACATATTTTATAAAAAAAATTACATCTTCATCATATTTTGAAAAAAAAAATCAATGAGTATCACAACAAGTTTATGATTATCTATTAGGATTTGACCAAAATTTCAAAAACAAAAAACCATAAAAATCATTATGTTTAAATTTAGGATATGTATTTTGTTTATTTGTTTTTACTTTAGAATGGTTAAGTTCTTAGCCTAATAAGATAATGATCTTATTACTGATGGATCATATTGGAATCAAGTTTATGGAATGCATTTAGCCCATGTTATAAGGATGATTATAATGTTTCAATGTTAGGCACATAACATTTCAGCCTAAGCCAGAAATAACCGTCCGTTAAGAAGATGGTCTGAGATAGGGTTTAAGAACAATCAGTTATTGAGTTGCCTAGTATAATAGTAGAAATGAGGGTAGATGATGAGAATGCCAAATGTCATATTTTTCTCCATTAATGTTTAGTATTTTATAATAATATGATGCCTAAATGTACTTATTATTCTTATATTTCAACTTAGGATGTAAATGGAGGCATTAATGGTGAAAAGAAATTAATTAGATGATTTTGGATAATTTTGACACAACTTTATAATTGGGGCACAAATCTGTCATCGAGCTCCAATTGGGTGATCCAAAATGCTATGGAATTCTAAGGAAAAAATCTATAACTTTCATGTTTTGATGTTGGAGAGATACTGACAATATCAAGGTCGGAATTGGGCATAAAGACGTTGCACCTATGCCACCAACGTGCTGGAACGTCCTTAGGCATGCTGTGTTTGTTTCCCAGAAACTGATTTCCGGAAAACCACTTTCCAAACTTTCCTATATTTGTTTGCCATTAGAAAAGTAGGTCAACAGAAAACACTTTCGGTCAATGAAACACACTTTTCGGTGAAAGAAAAATTTAGCTTGGTTTCCAGGAAAGTGTTTTCCTTTTATTTTGGGCAGAAGTTGTGAAAAAATTAGAAATGTCATATTATTTGCTAATGATATCAAATTTGATCTTCAAACTTTTGATTGCGATATATATTTTGTTTTGAATATTTGTTTTTCAATTTCATCCCTTAGAATTTAATTTTTATATTAATTTTGGTCCTTATTTTTATAATTGTTGTTTGCTTTTTTCTTATTATTTTTTAATTGAACTTTTTTATCTATCAAATTTAGTCCTCATTCTTTTGATTGTTACTTATTTTATTTGAAATAATTTATAAAATATTAATTATTATTATTTTAATTTTTTCATCTTTTAATTTTTTTTATTTTTTAGATTTGATCTCTATTATTTTGATTATTAATTATTTTATTTAAGATAATTTATGAAATTATATATTTTTTTTCAATTTTATTCCCATTCAACTTTTTAATTTGTAAGATTTGTTCCTCATTATTTTAATAAACTTGAAAAAAATAAAACATTAATAAGTTATTTTCTAGCTCATTTTCCATGACATAACCTAACACTGAAAAATGTTTTCCAACTTATTTTTCATTACACTATCAAACATTGAAAAATAATTCACTTTTCTAGAATTCACTTTCTAAAAGAAAACTACTTTCCAGCAAACAAACGGGGCAAATATGATGTGATTTATTTTTGAAAGCTTCTAGACTTGGTTTATAAATTGCAGTTGAAAATATCACTTTTCTTATTATATTATGACTCTATTTATTATTTAATAATTTTATTAAATATTCAGGTTTTATGATTATTATTGGAGATTATATATTTTTAAAAGATTTTGTAGGCTTCTAAAGAGAGAGAAAACATGTAAAGGAGAAAAAGGGAGATAAGATCATATTTGGTCTCCCCTTTCTCTTTTTTCTTCCTCTTCCTTATTTTCTTTGTCTCCTTCATTATTTTGATGATGGTACTGTGTAATTAAATTTGACTTGGTCAAAGTAAACGAAAGCCTCTAAATTAATAAAATTATGAGATCTAATTTGTTTTTATTGTTTACTTTATGCTTTAAGTGTTGAATGTTCTTCGATGCCTATTTATCATGATTGTCTCATTTAATTATTATGAGGCCTCTAGTTTATTATCCATTGTAATCTACTGTTAAGTTAGATATCAAATTCATAATTGTTTGATCTCTATAATCTATGAAGTAACTAAGATTTAATGATTTACTACGTCAAAAATTAGTAAATCTTATGAAGAATTTTTTATTAAATTAAATGCAATTGCTTGTGCTTGTGTTGTTTAGTTTCATCAATCTCTCTGATTTTTAAGGCTACTACTAGATTAAAATTTAGGGATTGTCTTAAGTTGTTTAGTAGTTAGAGTTAATTAGATTGTTTGTTTTCTAATTGACTACAACTTAAGAGAGATAGGAAAATAGTTCTAATGATGAATATTCAAAGTACGAATTGATATGTATGCATCGATGATCAATTGTAAAAGACCTGATGATGGATGTTGACTTTGACCAATGTTTGTTCTTTTGATTGATTTTGATGTTTTAATATGAGTTGTTTCTTGGTTATTTTTCTTTAGACTATTTTTGTTATAATCAACCAGCCCAAATCATTGTTCAAGTAAGCACAATATTAGGTTAAATACTCTTCTGTGAATGATCATTACTCACACTACTATATATTTTGTTAAAGAGTCTAGGTTTTATTTTGGTTGCCTAGGACAACACACCAGTAGAACTAAGAGCAGAAGTCGAACAAGAAAGTAATAGACAATGGGAGCAAGTATGTGTATATTTGGCTTTACATTTTCTTTCCCTCCTAGAGCTTCTAGTTCAAGATCTTTTCCTCGCCCTTTACCTTTCTATAAATTTTAATTTGTTGTTTAAAAAATATGTGTATGGAATTAAGTTAAATAAAATTATTGATTATGTATAAAATTTAGTTTATAATACTTTAGATTTTTTATTATTATTGTTGTTGTTGTGAGTTTAGACTTAACAAAAAAGCATTTGGAATTATAACAGCTAAGCGATACAAAAAGAGAGAGAGAGTGTGAAACGCGGACAAAGTTACTATTTCATTGTTAATTTTATCGACAATATATGTACACATCTCATCAGAAAGTTACAGAATGTTTGTGCATTTTTAACAAAATCTATAATGGAATAGTTTGTCGGTAATTAAAGAGATTTTTATCGGTGATTTCATTCGCAATGTTCACATCTATTTCATACAAAAGTTATAGAAGGTTTAAGAATTTTCAATGAAATCAACCATGGAATACTCCGTGGAAAATTAAGGTGCATTTATGATGGAATCATCGTCGATGGAATAGTCTATTAAAAATTAAGGTTGCTGACGGACTTTCTACTAGAATATGGGTGGTAAAATCTAATTTTCTGGGGTGAATATTCTATCAAACATTTTGTTGGAAAAGAAAGTAGCCGACGGAACGCGAATCCCTTACGAGCAACTTAGCAACATGTTTCATTCCATTAGTACTTTAATTGTCGACAGAGGTTTTCAATTGCCATTTCAGCTCATTACTCAAATGGTGCTATGGACCCTTCAGTTTCAAACCAAGAGATAAGCAGCAGATAAATGACCGAAAAAGGAAATTAAAGAAGATTGCCAATTAGGTATAACTATGGGAATGACAAATTGAATAAATGAAAGTTGAATAAATGAAAGGAAAAAAAGTAGAACGAAGCTTGAGAAGTTTTGTGATTTAGGGTTTTTTTTTTTATTTTCTAACCAAGTTTTTTTTTTCTATTTTAAGGCTATTAATTGGTTTTTTAAAAGGTTTATATGGTATTTATTGGGTGTTTTTATATGAAAAATAATTAAAAATAGTTTTTTCGGTCCAAAAGTCAAAAACCTAACTTCCTAGTCTAAAAGTGGCTGAAAATTAGGTAGTTTGTAGATAACTGGCTATTCACTTTATTTTTTTCAGAAAAGAGATTATCTATACTTTAATATATATATATATATATATATATATAAAAACTAGGTCAAGCATGTGCACTTGACCTCTAGGCCGAAGTATGCCTAAGACCACACATCTAGCCTTCTTCTATTTAGGCTAGATGTTGTGCCTGACCTTTTTTTATTCTAAAAAAATATTTAACATAATAATTCATTAACTCTTGATTTTGACATGGTTTTTAAATGATATTACAAGTTTTCATTAGAACTAGATGGCATGCCCGTGTGTTGTCATAGGCTTATAAAGCAAATGTGTTTGATTACGTTATAATTGCAAACTAGTGTTAGATAAATAATAGAAACTGAAGATGCAATGGAGCCAATATTTCATAAGAAAAAAAAAGTTATTTTAGTAATCAAAAACTTACAGACTAAATAAAATGAGTTATGGCAATCCATAGTGTTTTCTAAAAAAAGTTACAGTATTTTGCCCACATGATTTAGCTATATTGTAATGTTAACAATATATACTTAATATGCAAAAAATTAATAATAATAATAAATTTCTTAAGAATAATCTTAAAATCAAAATTTTATTTTTAAATTTTTTAAATAGTTTTAGACTTGATTTTGTCACATTTATTATTTTTTTAAGCTTTCAATAACATAGAAAATATGGACACATTATATATATATATATATATATATATATATATATATGGAATTTTGATAATAAATTGCTCATTAATATTGAATGAAGGTAAAATATCTTTTTTTTATTATTTTTTTATAAAATTAAGAACCCATGACGGGAAAATATATTTGTTTTTTGTTGAAAATATATATTACTAAGAAAGGGAAGAATTATACTAGATTTTTTTTCTAATGGAGTTTAAATTATTTATTTTCTAACAAAAAACAATTTTATTTTTTATAATAAAATAAAAGGATTTGAAGAGCTCCATGCAACATTATATCAAATATCTTAATATATATTTTTATTTCAGTTTTTATATTTAATATTTAGTTGAAATCAAAAAATTTAATATCAATTTATTTTATTAAACATTTATATAAAATTTTTAACTTACAATTAAATAAATTTTTATGGTAAAAAAAAAACCTAACACCCAAGCCTTTTTTGCGTTGAAAAACATTGCTACACGGGCAAGAATCAAAATAGTGTGTGTATTGTGCAAGGGTAATTTGGTCATAAACTATCAGATGATCGTGTCATGAGAAAAAATTATGTAGTGTGGGTGTATGAAGTCGATCTATGTCATGAGAAAACCCCAGGCTGAGGGCAGCAGATTGTCCATGACCATGACTACGTAAAACCTAGTCATGAGTCAATAAAATTACAGACGAACAAGATGGATAAAAGAATGTACAAACTATAAACCACAGTGTTTTACCTTTCCATGCATGTCGTTTTATTGGCTCCAGTTTTCTAAACGCTGTCAGCTGTCAAATAAGTCACAACGTGTTGGTCTCCCATTGGCTATCATAAACAGTTCAGGTTCCCCCAGGTGATAATAGCTGTCTCTGGAAGCCGTAGAATCTGAGCAGTGATCTGCCCTGAGGGACGCGTGTCGAGATTAGAGCTAGGGAGTACGAATATGCTTGGTGATTGACGTCTGTCGAAGGCGTGCTCAGAAAAGTTACTGTACAATAATTGGGCGGGCTGCCTATTTCAAGCCTTTAGTTTTTTTCCTTGACTTCTCGAGCTATGGTTTTGATTGATTTGACTTGAATCTGCCCAAAAAAAGAAAATTCAAAAACGTTTTTTTTTAAATTTAAAATGTACTTATTATGATGGTGGAATTACCTTTCTAGCGTTTCTTATAGTATAAATTTGGTGTATATTATTTTGGTTTTGAGAAAAAATCAATTAGCATGTGACTAGCTTAATATTTGTCAGGTGTTCTATTGCGAATTGGATAAAAGTGGTAATTAAAAACTTAAATTTATATTTGATAAAATTTATTAATAATTATATACTCCAATAAATATAAAAAAAAATAACTCGCTTGATCAAAATTACATTTACCTGTCAATTTTTTAAAAATTAAATTATGTATCCTGAACTTTATACGGGGACTAACATTTAATATCTTTACAAAAACAATATCAAAAAAGATCATCTTATTATTTTCTAGCGTTCCATTAATTTTTATTTAAAAGCTAAAAAATTTTTATATTAAATATTACAACTTTACCATTAATGTTTTAAAAAAACTAGTCACTTTCAATAACTTCTTTGATAAATGGTTCAATAAACCTCCAAAGCCTCTCTCCCTTCTATCAACCTTCCAAAACAACAGTAGCAAAACCTTGAATTTCTCCTCTTCTAAGTAATGAAGACCTAGTTTTTGAAAACAAAGAAAACTAGTGTTATAAAATAATCTCCTCTAAATAATCCTTTCTCACTTCCCCCACAAGTGTTATAAAATATAGCAATTAGATAGTTAAAGAGAACTTTATTCCACATTAAAAAAAATAAGATGTTTTGTTGTACCTTAAAATGTGAATGACACCAAATCAATAGATTTTGATGTTGGAGAAAAGATTTGGAGGGAAAGCCAAAATCTTGGCGCTTGACATTATGTAATATAAAATAATTTTGTTTTTTCAGAATTAATTAATTTTAGTTCAGTAATTAATCTTCAAAATTAATTAATTAATTAATTATGAATGACACTTTCTGCTAAGTTGTTCAATTAATTTAAATGAAGAGTTGCCTTTTGAATTCTACATACATATTGGTCTGAAAGAATGTTATTTTCTTTATAAATATCAATTTAATATTGAAAAAAATTAATTAAAAAACAATATTTTTTTCTCCCTAATTTTTCTCTAAAAACTCTCTGTTTATGCTTATCAGAAATAAAACTAAAATTCTTAATAAACTTATTGAAGTTGTTGTCTATAAGTTTAAAGTTTTGTTGTATCCTGAAGGTATACTGTTCTAACCATGAAATAAATATAATAGGGGTAATTAACACCTTAAAGATAATGGTCTTTATGCTTCAAAGTCTATTTGCTATACTCACTGACATAACAAATTTAAGGTATTGATTTGCAATAAAGTCCAAGACTATGGTGAATCAAGAGTTTATGAAGCTGGATCGTTTTGATGAAACATATTTTGTTTGTTAGAAAGATTAGATGATGTTTTTGTTGACTGCTTTAAAGATCTTCTACATCCTTGTTCTGAATTTGCCTGAAATTCTTGCATCTACAGTTGAAGACAATGATCAATTAAAGACAGATAATAAAAAACAAAATGAAGATGAATTGCTATATAGAGGCTTTATACTCAATATTTTGTCAAATCATCTGAATGATCTTTTTATATTCATAAAGTCTTCAAAGGAAATCTAGAAGTCACTAGAGTACAAATACAACACAAAAAAAAGGTGCAGACAAATTTCTTATTATGAAATATTTTGAGTTTTCAATGATTGATAATGTTTCTTCTATGGATCAAGTCCATGAGTTATAAGTCTTAATTTCTAAACTTATGAACTTGAAAGTGGAAGTTCTTGAAGCATTATAAGTATGAGGAATAATTGAAAAACTTCCTCCTAGTTGGAATGATTATAGGAAGAAGTTTATGCATACCACAAAAGAATTTTCTCTTGAACAGATTAAAAAACACTTGCGGATTGAAGAGGAAACCAGAATTCATGTAAATAAATTCATAACTAAATCTACAAAAAAAAAAAGAGTGAATTATATTGAAGGAAATTAGAATGTTTAAAAGAAATATGCTGGAAAAAAGAGGAAATCTTTTGAGGCAGCAAAGAACTTTAAGAATCCAAACAACACAAGCAATTCAAAGAAAAGAAAGACCTATTACAATTGTTGTAATAAAGGGCACGACAAACATGACTGCAGGTTTCAAAAGAAATAGAAGCAAGATGATTCTAGCAATGTCTAGAATTCCAATAATGCAAATATGGTTGAACAAGAAACTAAGTTGGTTGCAATGATTTCAAAGCTATCTAATGGAATGATTAATGAACTTTATATAGCTGCAAGTATCATGTCTAATAATTGGTGGTATGATTTTGATGCAACCATCCATGTATGTAACAATAAAAATCATTTTAAATATTATGAAGTTGTAGAAGACGGACAGGAAGTTCTAATGAGAAATTATAATGCTGCAAAAGTGATGGCAAAAGGAAGTGTTGAACTAAATTTCACTTTTGGAAACAAAATGTTATTGATTAATGTCTTATATATACCAGATATAAGATATAAGGAAAAATATTGTATTTGTAAATTTGCTTTGTAAGAAGGGTTTAAGGCTGTTTTAGAGTCAGATAAAATTATTCTTTCCTAAAATAGACTATTTATGGGGAAGGGCTATTCATGTGGAAGAATGTTCAATCTTAGTATTAATAATAAAGTTAGTGTTTCTATTTATATGAAAAAGTTATCTTTATCTTTATGGCATGATCATTTGAAACATTTTAGTTTTAAATCATTAAAATATATGGCTAAACATAATTTACTTTCTTATAAAATTAAAGATAAAAGAACATGTCAAATCTGCATTCAAGCAAAGATGACTAGAAAATCCTTTCTTAAAGTTAAAAGAAATACAAATTTATTAGAACTTGTGCTTTCTAATATATGTGAATTGAATTGCATCTTAATGAGAGGAAATAGGTATTTTATAACTTTTATTGATGACTATTCAAAGTATACTTAAGTTTATTTAATGAAACATAAAGATCAAGCTTTTCAAACATTTAAGAATTATAAATTTGAAGTGAAAAACCAAAAAGGAAAGAAAATTAAAATTACGAGTGATGAAGGTGTTAAGTATTTTTTTTCTCCATGTAATTTTCTTCATTTTATAAATAAAATTGAATCATACATCAAACTAATTCTCCATATACACCACAATAATATAGTTAGGCAGAAAGAAATAATAGAACTCTTATTGATATGCTTAACTCTATGTAAGTGAACTCCAAGCTACCTACTTACTAGTTTATAAGGAAAAGCTTTACTCACTGCTTGTCATATACATAATTGAATTCCTTCTATAAAATTAAAAGTTTCTCCATATGAGTTATAGAAAAATAAAAACCAAACTTAAATTATCTTAGAGTTTGAGGTTGTCTTGTCTTTTATAGAGTTTCGGATCCTAAAAAAATAAAATTGGGACTTAGAGCTTTATAGGGAAATTTTATTGGCTATGCTAAAAATTCAAAAGCATATATAATATTGGATTTGAGTTCTAATGTAATTGTGGAATGCAAAGATGTTGAGTTTATTGATAATAAATTTCAAACTGATTCCAATTCAATTAATGAATGAACTAATAATTCTAAACTAAAGTCAACAACTAATGCATGTTTTGATCCAAGTTCTAGGAATAAAAGAATTCAAAAAGATCATCCTTTTGAAATTTGGAGAAGCCAGCGTGCTAGAAAAGAAAAGATTTTACATCCTGATTATATATCTTCACAATCTATTGTTTTCTTAGTTGAAGGCAATATGATTGGTGTGCTTAATAAGATACCAATCTTATTAATATTGGAAAATGGTCTTAAAACATACAAAGAGGCAATGATGTCTCGAGATGTTACATTTTGGAAAGAGACAATTAATGATGAGATGAATTCATTATTATATAACAATACTTAAACTATTGTTGATTTGCCTCCAGGTTCTAAGACAATTAGATGTAAAAGGGTTTTTAGAAGAAAGCATAAAAGTGAAGAATCAATTCAAGCTTCTAAAGCAAGGTTGGTAGCTAAGGGCTTTAGAAAAAAAGAAAGGAATAAACTATTTTGATACATATGCTCTAGTGGCTCATATAACATCTATAAGAGTACGTTTTGCTTTATCATCAATTTATAATTTGTATGTACATCAAATGGATGTTATGACTGCTTTCCTCAATGGTGAATTGGATGAGGAAGTCTATATAAAGCAATCAGAGGGTTTTTTTTTACCAGGAAATGAGCATAAAGTCTGAAAATTGATTAAATCTCTATATGGATTGAAACAAGCACCTCAACAATTGCATGATAAATTTGATTATGTAATTTTAGAATATGGTTTTAAACATAATAGTGGTGATTAATGTATTTATTCTAAATTTATAAATGATTTTGGTGTGATAATATGTCTTTATATGGATAACATGCTCATTATTAGTATTAACATGAATGATGTTAATGATATGAAGTAATATCTAACCTCAAAGTTCAAAATCTAGGACTTAAATAAGGTAGATATAATTTTGGGTATCAAAGTAAGAAAACATAGTGGAGGTTTTTGCTCTTTGTCAATCTCATTATATTAAGAAAGTCTTATGTAAATTTAATCATTTAAATATCAAATAAGCAAATACTTCAAATGATGTTTCCTTTAAGTTGATAAAAAGTACTAGTAGATCAATTGCTCAAATTGAATATGCTATTCCAATTGGTAGCTTAATATATGCCATGCATTGTACTATATCAAAAATTACTTTCACAATGTGTAAATTGTCTAGATACACAAGTAATTTTAACGTGGATAATTGACTATAAATTTAGAATTATTTTATAATAATCTTCCAGTTTTACTTGAAGGCTATATTAATGCTACTTAGATAACTAGTTAAAGTGATAATAAGTCGATCTGTGGATGTATATTTACTTTAGGAGGTGGTGGTGTTTCTTAGGCTTCAAAGAAATAAACATGTATAACTCTTTTTATAGTGAAATCCAACTTCATAGCTCTAGCACCATAAATAAAGAGGTTGAATGATTGAGAAATATGTTATTAGATATTAAGTTGTGGCCACAACTGATACCATCTATCTACTTACACTGTAATAGTCAAACAACTATGTCTAAGGCATTTAGTACAATTTACAATGAAAAATCTAGACATATCAGCTTGAGACATGAATATTTAAGGAAATTATTTTCTTATAGGATAATTACTATTGAGTATATCAGATCTTGTAATAATCTAGTAGATCCTTTAACTAAAGGTCTCTCAAAAGATTTAGTTAGAAGTACTTCTACTAATATGGGCTTAAGACCATTTAACTAAACTTACTAATAACAAGAACCCAACTTTAATTATTAGTATTTGCTAGTTAGGAGTTTAATGGGTAAGAAAAATTATTAGTAAAAGTGGTGTACAGTAGTTTGTGTATGAAATCATGATTTATAAAATTAATATTCCCATTAAATGGGAGGATGAGTGATTAACACTCTTAATGAAACCTCTATGTAAGAAGGAAACTTCACCTATATGAACATATGAAGTGGTGTCACTTCCATAAAAGTTTGGAAAACTTTGTAAATATTCATGAATTTGAATTTAGGAAGTAGCATAATGATATATTAGTTCTAAAAATAATGATGAACTTCTGTTTTGGATTAATTAGATCATGTGTAGTATTTTTCAATTTTATTGAATGAAATCTTGATTTAAACTCTTTTGCCATCAAGATTTCTTTAGAGTTTTGAAATGCTTAAACTAAGGAAAGGTTTAAATCAAAAGATACCTTATTTTATGCATGAAATATGGTACAACCTAATATTAAAAGCTAAGTGGGGGATTTTTATAAAATATAACTGGCATTTTAGGTACTTAAAACTTTATCTCATATTAAAAAGGTAAGAGGTTTTGTTATACCTTATAATATGAGGGACATCAAATCAATAGATTTCGATGTTAGAGGGAAGATTCGGATGGAAAGCCAAAATTGATAAATAATGATAAAGTTTGTTATCTTTTATCTTCTTTTCTGTTATAAAGAGGAAAGGAAGATGAAAGGATAACAAACTTTATCATTATTACTATGAATTTGGTCTAACAAGCTTTGGAAAGAAAAAATAGTGAAAGGGAAAGAAGAAAAGAAAAGAGAAGGAAAATAACAATTTATAGCTAGTAAGCTTGAAGAAGGTATAACTATGTAAAAGTTCAAGGGTGAAGTCTATGTGGCCTACCCATTTATATTGTCTTAATCTTTAAACCTCCTTTTATATTGTTTGAGCTCATCTTGCAATTTTTTTTTTGATTTTGGTGCTGGAATAATTTGATGTTTTTCGACAGAGTTTGTTTTGTTTTTGTTTTTTTAAGCATGTTTTAGATTGCTCAAGCTTTCTTTATGATAGTTTGTTTTAGTTTTTATCAATAATATGTTAGTGAGGCTTGCACTAAATACATGATTCTTGGTTTTGATACTTGTTTGATTATGTGTTTTTAGCCCAATAGTATGTTAATGATTTATTTCAATTGTATTTGGTTTTAATTTGAGATCCATATTGTTGGGTTTCTTTGGATCTTCTTCGTGTTCTTAAGTTGTTCTTGATATTTTTTCTGCATTGGATCCTTTTTAGTCAAAGGTTTTTGTGTTTTTATGTTTTTTTAAGTTTGATTTGTTTTAAGTTTTAATTTTAGTTTTGGTTTAGTTTCAATGTCTTTGATTTGGTTTATGGCTAAACCAAATATTTTAGGTTAACCTTGTCGAGTCAATGCGGCCGAGTCAACCCGGTCAAGTCAAATTGGATCAAAGGTTAAGACCCTGTTTAGCTGACAATGTTTTTGCTAATTGGTTTTTTTTTTATTTAAGGGTGTGTTTGGCAAATACTCCTTATGCCTATTTTGAAAGTTTTGGTTTTTAAAAAAATGAGTTTTGTTAAACATGACTTTACAAAAAAATAATTTTTGCTTGTTGCATATGACTCAATTCTTATAAAAAAAATTACATTTTATTTATAAAAAGAAAAAACATTTTTTAGCATTGTTTTTAGAGAATTTATGTGCATTTTTTTAGGATTTACAATAAGTTTGTGAAATTTTTTAAAGATTTGACGAATATTTCAATAACTATAAAAATTTTAATTCCTAAAAATTAATGGTCAACATTCTGGTATAAATACTAGATCTACCAGTAGGCTGGAATTAAAGTATTAGAAGTTGACTAGAAAATTCTCAAAATTATTTTGGATATTCAACAATTTTAATTGCAAGTATTTTTCACCACAATATATGAGTTATGAAAAACACTTTCGCCTTCTATGATAGGTGAACTCTGTTAGGGAATCTATATGGATTCTTCCTATAAGAATTTACCCAAACATACGAGCCTATAATAAATTTGAAATATCAGATTTATTCATGAATGTAAATCTTCATTTTGAGCCATTAGCAGACCACTGGTTAGGAACCCATCAACACTTTTAAACCATATCCAAAACACACATTGCAACTTATCTCAGGTAAGGTGCGCTAGGGGTGTTAATATCTTCCCTAGCCACAACTAGTCCCTTACCCTGGAATTTTAGATGGGACCAATTCACTTGGGTCTCCTAGTCATGCATATTTTATGCTACTCATGCATACACGTTGGATGTGGATGAATGACTTCATGCATCATTAGTCTATTTGTGATATATCACTTTGGAATGCATGCACATGGAAACTTCAAGTTAAGTGGGAGAGTAGCGGCTTACCCTATGACTTTCAATCAGGATTTAAGTTCATAAAACCATCTTACTCTTTGCTTAGTGCTTCGACTAGCAGTGATTGGTATACGTATCATCCCACTACCTACTAAGCTCCCATATTACCTTTACGAGGGTAATCACTAGGACAACAAGAGATCTTTTTGAGACTAGATAGTGTTTCACATAAAAAGACATAGAACCTTCTTGCAGGATGTATCCACAATTAAACACTATTGCATTAAGACATGCCCAACCATAAAAAAAAACATCTTGAATTGCAGGACTTAGGGCTAATAAAATGGCCACCATTAAAGAGATGACCTTTGTTGAATACGAGTAGGATTTTGAATCTCTACAGCGTTAGAAAGGGATTGCTTGAGACTAGATGATAGTAAATTGTCACCCATAAAAAAAATGTGAGTTGCTCTGAAAATAACTTAAAGAAGCTCATCTCACACATGAAAAGCATCCACAAGGATGGGTTTTTTATAGAATATGGGAAGATAACAAAAATCATAAAGGTGTTCGTGCAAAATTCAGCAATGAAAAGCCTTGATGTATTTTTGGGACCCCAAGTATCAGTGCTTCATTTTTGAAAATATAGACATGTCCTAGTTCGGAAGAGTATGGTTGTATTGACTAAATTTCCTCAAAATCTATACAAAGTCTACTTTCACCAAATTGCGATAAAGTGCTAAATAAATTGGTCAAATTGATTAAAGCTTCAAATCTCCATAAGTTATTAGAGAAAAATGTTAGTGGCCTGAAGTGGAAGATGATCAAAGAGGTATTCAAAAAGATGAAGAATGACTCTAGACTTGTTGAAGAAAAGGGTTGAATACTTGCTTTAGAAATCTTCGGGTTGGTTTTATTTCCAAACCTCATTGGAATCATCAGTTTAGAGGCAGCTATAGCTTTTGTCGCATATGAAAACACTCAGATAAATCCCAATGTGATGATACTAGCAGAAACTATCTAGATACTCAACCATTATAGGAGGGTTAGCAAAGGATCAATAAGATGTTGTGAACAAGTATTGTACATATGACTGATAGCCATATAGAAGCCAAGAAGCTGATATTTAACAACTTCTAGTGGTTTAGTAAAAAATCATTGGATATAGTTAAAAAGATGAGTGTAAGGACCTGAGCGAAGAAAACTGAAAAGTAAAATTACAAGGAATCTCGTAAGGAGAAGTGAAGTGGAAAGCCTTGTGGATGAGAGCAACAAATTGTTGGATGAGTTGTGGGTAAAGACGGTGGGTGCCTCTAACCAAGAAGCTGATATTTAACAACTTTAGTTACACACCTGCTTTAGTTGCAAGGCATCTTGGGGGCATACAACATATGCTAAGGACGACCGGATTATCCCAATTCTCCGGTTATTCGAGGACTAATCTGCTTTGGAAGTTGTGGAAAACACCAAACAAGACTGGAAACTTCTAGTATTGGATAAGAAGGAATCAAATGGTATGAAAGATCTAGTCACTAGTGAAAAACATCCAAAGTGGAGAAATCTATCACTAGTCACCATCCCCATAACTCTTAGATTTGAAGTTGAAACTTTGCAAGCTGTTGAACCAATAAAAAAAAAAGATTAGAAACGAGAAAGAATTAAGAGAACAACTGAAAAGGCTTCAAATGAAAGTAGACACCAGTAAAGCCCTTAGGATATCCTCTAAGGAGCAACTCCTTACTAAAGAGAAATTGAGAAAGTTTGTAAAGCAACAGCTGGAGAAAAATGACAAGAAAATCATGTCTTTAGAGAAGAAATTGAAAGAAAAAAAGGAGGCTAGAAACCAAACTAAAGAATAGTAAAAGAATTTGGAATACATTGGATGCGAACCAGTATTTAGCTAGAGGTTTTGAAAACCAATTTCAATGATTACCAAGAAAGGACTGATATATCTTCAAAGACCCAAACTGAGTTAGAAAGCCGGATTGAAAAGTATGAAAGGCTATACAAGAAGTACGTGATGTTGAAAAGTGAGCTGACTAGAGTAAAAGCCAAAGGAAAAGTTGTTGGGGGTCTTTAAAACTAATTTGGATAATAAGAGAAATGAGATCAATCTGCTATAGAAGAAGCTTAACAAAGAAAAGTCCAAGGCAAAACATTTAGAAGAAAATAATGGATTGCTTGAGTGCCACAACCAGATGATAGACACCAATAATAATAAACTGAATAGGAACAATGTGTTACTCTTGGAGAAGACAAGAAATATGGATGACCAGATTGATCGTGCCTTTGTTTATGCCTGATGAATCCGTCACAATGCTCGGTAGGTTGGAAGGGATGTCCATCATTATCAATAAAGCATGGTTGAGACTAATGCTTTTTTTAGGGACATAAAAAACAAAGGCTTTGCCTTTCTCCTTATAAAAGATGATGAGTAGATTAGCTTTCAAATGTTAAAGTTTTCATCAAGTATTAATGAAAAAGGGCTTCGACCCAACCTTTTATGCAATATTTATTTATGATTAGTGTATTTTTATTAAGCATTAGCTCAAATTAAATTGTCTTGACAACTATAAAAGGATGAGAACCCTACCTATTTATACAGGAATGGTGGTCATATATCAACTCAGGGTATAACTAATCAATATCCAACATACATTATCATGCATAATCATACACTAATTGATGCAACCATATTATTCAATAGTTTCACCCACATTTAACTAGTGTTTTGCCTATGTTTTATATATAAAATGCCTTGATATTCTTTGTTTTATGTTTTGAAGGCACTTTTGGATGAAAGATGCAAAAAGGAGTAAATTTGATATAATTGGCAGATTTGACCTTCAGTCGATGTTTTGTGCAGAGCGTGAGCTCTGGAGGTTGAAATGAAGTGATTCCAGTGGCATTAAAAATCTAACATCCATACCTTTCTGGAAATCTAAGGCAAGAAAATAAAATAAGGAAGAACATGGAAATCGCAGCCTTCAAAGTCAAATCTCGCAATCTGCTAGTGTTGACCTTCGGCTATTCCAACTTGAATATCTGGAGCTACAGAAGTCCAATTGATGCAAACTCAATTGTTTTGGATTCATGACTCAAATTTCTATACACGCTCCAAATTTCAGCCAAAAAAATGTCATATGAGGGAGATATGATTTTTCAAAGATAACATCCAATTCACAAAGAAAAGCGGGGTTTCAGTGAAGAAACGAGTCCAAATGACGTTTCGAAGCATCTAAACCGATATCTAAGTTTTTATTTCAGCAATTTAGCTCCTCTAAGTCAAAGCTTGAAGATTTCACGAAAGGCTATTTCTTTATTTTTAGGAAAATAGTTATTGAAGTACTTAAATATAAACAGTCTACTTAATGGAGGACTATTTTGTAAAATAGAGACCTAGGGTTTTCTAAGATATAAAAAGAATGAGAGAAGAGAAGGGGGGCAGCCAGCCAAGAAGAGAAAAACACCCTCTTCCTTTAAGAAACCCTAAATTATGCATTCTTCGTTCTTTTTTATTAGTTGTTCAACAAATATGCAAGGCTAAACACTTTTTCTTGGTTGCAAGGACACGGAAACCTTCGGATTTCAAGAACTGTGAGATTTATTTTACCTTTTCTATTCAGTTTATATGATGAATATGTTTGTTCTCCTATGCTTATTTTTCCTATGATTGTTTATTTTAATTGCTAGAGCGAACTCTAAGTTATTATTGTAGACAATCTATTGCTAAGTTTGATATCAAAACCGGAGTTATGGTATATGAACTTGTGAAGCAACTGAGTTTAATAATTGTGGCGGATCTATGTTATTAATCTTAGGGAGAACATTCAATCAAATCAAACATAGACTGCGGACAGTTATGTTTTCTTGATTAATCAACTTATCTAGTTCTTAAGGCTGCCATTAAATTAAATTACTAGTGCGGACACTGTGGTTGTTTAATGGTTAGGGTTAGTTATACAGCGGATCCGTTAACTAACCAATGTTAAGAAGAGATAAATATTCAGAATATAAATTGATGTTTCGTTTCCATGATCAGTTCTGATTTCTGTAGGTGGATGTGTGCTTGTGACCAAGGTTTGTTCTCTTGATAATTTTCTGATTTTATTAAATTTCGTTTGATAGTTTTCTGTTTTCTTTTGCTTTAGCCTAGATAACGTCCAAACCCCCCCAATATTGCATATCATCTAGCATAAAAATTTGACTTGAACTTCCTCGTGGGATCGACCCCTTGCTTGCTCTATACTATCTTGTGTGTTGTGTTTGAAGCTAGGGTAATTAATTTGTGCGATCGCGACATCGCAACACTAATATGCATTTATGAATTATGCAATGTGTATGGAAGATATTCGAAATATAGGTCCGTTTGCTAGAATTTATAATACTAGGCTTTGCAAAAGGATGGAGAATGAAGAGTGGGCTCAACTTGAGGTCCACTACCAAGAGCTGGAAGACCTTAAGAATAATATGGCTCAAATGGCTAGCTTACTTGAGCAATTCCAGTGAGTGCAATTTGGGAAGGGACATCTAGTCAGCAACCAACCATGTTACCATCGCCAACAGCTCTGGTTATCCTCTACTCACAAAACATGGGGAGAAATCTCATTATTAGACCACAAGGAACAACGAGCATTTCGATGACTCGTCTAATTATGCTTGCTCAAGTGCCGACCATAATAGATCTAATAATAAAGGGTCCCATAAGGTTAAATCCTCTGATCATCTCGAACAAGATATGTGGGTTACTTAGGAGGAAAATATTAGGGGTTTTTGAGCGATTTAACATTTGTGACCTAGTTAGAGAACTTGAGACATGTGTGGTGCCAAATGTAGTTATGCTCAAAACATTTAGGGAGCCATAATTATTTAAGAATCGAGACTAGAATGTCCTAATACACATTTGAGATCATACTGCAACAAAATGGAAGAAGTCATGCGTGATGAGAAGTTGCTCATCAATTTCTTCCATGAAATCTTGATCGGGTTTGTGTTAAGATGGTACATAACCTTGGATAACACAAGGATCAAGAAATAGAGTGAACTAGTTGATGCTTTCTTGAAACAATAAAAGTTAAGTATTGACATCGATCTGGACCAGATGAGCTTGATGGTGGTGGAGAAGAGCAATAAGGAAGCCGTAAGGAAGCATGCTCATAGGTGGAAAAACAAGGCAATTCATATACAAACCACCTTTATTGGAGAAAGAGATGGTGACTCTATTAGCCAATACTTTCAAGTCCCCGTATTATAAGCATATAATGGGTAGCTCAGCCCAACATTTTTATGATGCTATTGTTATTGCTAAGATAATAGAATAAAGGATAAGAGCTAATAAAATATTAAAACCTACCGAGAATAAGAGGTTTATTGGGAGGAAAAATGATGCTAAGGTAAGCAATGTGGAAAGAAGATATAAGGGTAAAATATTTTACCGAACCTAAAGCTACCAAACCCAAAGTTACCAGACCCGGTCTTTCAAAATATTCAGTATTAACTTTGCTAAGCCTCTTTTAGTAAACCAGCCCACCAATCTGCCAGAAAACCAAACCGGAAACAATTCAAGGAGAGCCTACCAAAGAAATCAATAACAACTCTCACCTCTACCTATTCTCTTAGGAGAAATGTACGCAAAATTGCTAAGCAAAGGTCATATGTTCTCTCTTCCATTTCTACCACTAAAGCCTCTCTTTCCAAATTGGTACAAAGCAGATCTAACCCGTGAGTACTATCTCACGTGGACGCATGGCGTGAGGGTCAAGGAGTTGCCACCTAATTATTTGGTTTAGGATCACTAGGAGACCTAGATATACTCGTCTTATCATAAATTCTAGGGTAAGAGACTGATTGTAGTTAGGGAAGATATTAACACCCCTAGCGCAACTTACCTAAGATAAGCTGCATTATGTGGTCTTCATGATTTAAAGGTTTTTATGGATTCTTAATCGACGGTCAGTCTATAGCTAAAAAAAATTACTTTTATGAATAAATCTAATATTTTGAATTTATTATAGGCTTGTATGCCTAAATAAATTCTCATTGGAAGAGTCCATTTAGGTGCCCTGACCAACTTCTAGTATTTAAATATTAGATTACTTGTAGGTCCAACATTTATACCAGAATATTGACCATTAATTCTCATGAATTAAAAAAAAAAAAAAGAGTTATTGAAACATGGCCAAGTTCTCATGGATTTAATTAACTGGTTATTAAATTCAAAAATACATACAAGGATATTTTGTATATAAATGCTAAAACTCACTATATATTTTTATTTTTTTTAATATTATTTTTTTAGAGAGACTTGGTCATATGTACACCAAATAAAACATATTTTTGTATTTTTAAAATGAGAAGATTTTTTTTATTTTTTTTGAAATTTTGATGAAAAACAAGTATTTTAATATCAGATCCATATCTTAAAAATAAACTCATCTGTACTTCTAATTTATTAAGAGTTACTTTCTTAAAAATAAACTCATCTATAAAAAAAGGTGTAAGCTAATGTCAAAGAGTAACATATGGCAATCCAATCAATAAAGGTGCCAGGTTAATAATTCTCAAGTCCAACTAATGAGCTTATAGTTTGAATTTGGTTACAAGTCATGGTGTGTGTGGTATGAATGCATTTATTGTTTTTGTGTTTTAAAAATGTTTTTGAAAAATTTTAATTTTTTTTTGTTTCAAATTAATATGGTTTTGGTTTTTTTAAATCATTTTAATGCGCTGATATCAAAAATAATTTTTTAAAAATAAAATAAAAATATTATTTTGACACATTTATAAATGAAAAACACCTTGAAAAACAACCACAACCACACTCCCAAACAGCATTTTGTTTTTATTTTACTTTTGGTTTCGAAATCTATTATATTCCTTTTCTTTTTGGAGAAATTACATTTATTTAACTCTTAAATAAAAAATTCAACAAGAATTGATTAAGTATTTACAAGATTGCCATTATTTTTTTGTAAAATGATTACAAAGACCCCGAGATAAAAATACCCTCTCTGAACACAACCACCTGATATCCTTGCTTTTGCTAGTAACAACCTTTCGAATAAACGACACCAGTAGCAGCGCCACAACTCCATGAAAGCCAACAGTAGCCCCACACACTGGCTCTCTCCTTCAACCTCTTATATTCCACTCTCTTTACCGACTCACACCCGCCCCTCACAAAACATAATCAAAAGAAAAAAAACCAAACACACAAAAAGGTCTCTCCCAAATACCCAATTTTCTTCTTCAAATCCAACAACCCTTTTCTTCATAATAGCACCACACACGGCGAACAACTGCCTCTCCTCGTCGCCAGCCACCAACAAGAATGCTTACCACGCATGCTGACATATCTCAACCAACATGACAACAACAACGACCCAGCCACCAGCAGCCACTAGCCATGGTTCTCTCCCACTTACAGTCGAGACAATCCTTCTCTCTTACAATCATTAGATCTCAAGATATTTATACGAAGGTTTTAAGTTATAATTTATATGAGGGTAAGATGGACATTGCAATTCAATCTGAAATTCTGCATTGACTTGGAGGCAATGTGTGATTTAAACTATGAAGGAAAAATATAATCATCAGCAAATGTTAAATGTAATTTTTTATAATTGTTTTGAATATCCTTTTGACCTAAATACTCTTTATGAAATCTTCAAATCCCTTTGATTCCATCTCTGCTGCCAATTTTAACAACTTAAATGGATCCAAGTGGTGGAAATTTGAAGGCCCAATTCATCACATTATAAAAACTACAAGTCTAAGCGCTCTCTCTTTTATTAATGGAAACTTATTTTGTTTTTAGCTACAGCCCTTCTAGCCTACAAATGATATTGTTGAGATGTTGACTATGAGGTGAAGGAAGCGATTGGGAATTCCTACTCAGAGGATGATTATCAACAGTCTTTTTTTCTATCTACGATTTAGATGAATAGAAATGAACTTTATGGAGGAGGAGTTTGATGCAACAAGAAAAGATGGAAAAGAAGAGTGTGCAAGCGAAAGGAATCACATTTTCCAAGCCTCCAAACAACATGGTCTAGCCTTCCCCCCCCCCCCCCAATTTACTTCCAAAAGGTTGAGTCACACACGGTGACCAGTTTTTTTAACTTTTAATTGTATTAAACTAGGGAGTAAAAGATACTTAATTTATTATAATAAAAACATTCAATACATAAAAAAATTTAAGGAAAGTTTAGAATTTATACAAGTTTAAATCTACAAGTAAGTAAAATAAAAACTCATGAAAAACATGCTTTCAAATTTGCAATTGATGTCAATTCAAAGTTCTAGCATGCAAATTAATAATAAAAATATTTATGTTTAAATTAAAACAAAAAAAAAATACTTACTTGTTGAAGCACTTTAAAGTTATGGAAATTTTGTAGTTGTCAAGGATGAATCCTTTGTTCTTAAGACTTTATTGCTCTTCACTTGTGCAATTAGAATATTTGAAATATGTCTCTCAAGATTTCAACATCACCATCTTAGTTTAGATGCACTTCTACATAAGATATTTGAACCATAGTAAAAGAACTCAATTATCTCTCAATAATATGAACTTAAACCCTGGATTTTGGAGGAAACACTAAGCGTAAAAGAGAAGAAAAACACTAAAAATAAGTAAGGAAGAGTGCTTAAAAATATGAAAAAAAACTTGTAGGAAACTCTCCCTCTACCGCCATTTTTATAGTGAATTTTAGAAGCTAAAAGGTTAAAGAATTAATTATGGTAATAATAAAAATGTAGTCCTACCATTATCAACATTTGATTAGCCACCTACAACTCAAGAATTAAACTTGAACATGGTGGCCATAATGTTCCAAAATATTATTTTATAATAAACCTACACCTATGTCTGGCCTGAAGCCCGAGCTGGCCCAATGCATGCTCACATGAGTTTAAGTTCAAAGTCCACTTTGCTTAAAACTTCTTTCCTCTAAAAGTTTGGATGCAACTAGGATATTAGAAATATGTCTTATAAGATTCTAACAACACTACCTTAGTTTAGATACACTTTTAAACAAGGTATTTGAACCAAAATAAAAGAATTTAATTATCTCTCAACAAAGTGAGCATAAGCTCTATATTTGGGAGGACAAAAAGCACAAAAGAAGAAGGAAAACATTAAAAATAAGGTGAGGAAGGGTGAGTAAAAAATTGAAACAAAAACTTGTAGAAAATTCTTGTTGAAAGTTAAAACCTCTCCCCTAACTAATTTTCCACAATCAAGCATTTGTTTATTCAAAATCTAAACTTAATATACCATAATCAGAAAGAAACAAAAAATAATTCTATTTTAAAACCCCAAATATGTAACTTCACCATAAAAGAAATTTAATGAGATTAAATAATACCAGTTAGAGCATTATAGTCATTGGCGGAGAGTTATATTCAAATAAGAAAAAAACAAAACATAATTAAGCTCTAGTTTTGAAACAATAATGTTTCCTTAACATATGAGAAAACAATAGAGAATAGCATGCACTTTTAACATTGGTGGTAAAAATTTTTAGAGGTTTAAGCTACATGATAAAGGCAAATCTCTCCATTCTAATAAATTAAGCTTGTTATAATGAGATAACAAAAAATCTCCAAGTTAAAATTTGTACCCATAATCCCTTAATTAGATCAATATAAAAAAAAATACGCTCTCATATATCTAATTTTTCTTTGATAATCACAAACAATTTAGTTAATCCCCCTATAGTATTTTAGAGTTAGTTTTCATACACTCTAATAATAATAATTTTTTTCAAACTAATAATTTCTTTTTCTTGCATTCAGGCCCTTCCCCCTCTATTATGAAATGCTACTCCACTATAGCTAGAGAACTCGTACAAAAATATAGTCATGCTTACCAGTTAAAAGAATAATTTGATTGCATATGCTCTTGTTATCATGAAACTATTCATGATGAAAAATATTGAAATATACATGTAAGGATGAATGTAAAAAAATTTATATATGTAAAAACGATAACCATAATTGTCTTTACGAAAATTCTTAGTCCTAGTATGAGTATGGCCTAACTCATCCAAGCTGGAGGCTCCATTTATCTTATGATTGATAAATTTTGGCAAGTGAATTGAATATACTATTTTCTAGGGCATTCATTGCAAAAAAATAATATGCAGTTGTGGGTTACCACCCTATGATCAAATTTGAACATAAAACACCAATGTATGACTTTGTCCACAAGTTCTAGTGGCGAACATATGTGTACTAAATGTAATAACCATGCTAATATGGCTTGATGATGATCACATCAGTATTTCAGTCAATCAAGTTCATTTGCCTCAACTCTTCGAGGCTTAGACTTAGCACAATTAATTATTTTTTTTGTAAAATATCACATACAAAAATATATTTAGGGATCTAGTACATTTGATAGAGTCACGAATAACATTTGCGACATATGAGTCATGTATACCATCTACGACTCGATAATCACATTCTTTATTTATGACTTGAGAGTCACATATGTTATCTGCGAGTAAACTAAGAGACTCACCCTAGAACAATTTCTTTTTCCATTAACTACCTTTAAAAAAATCATAATTCAAATAATCAATTTTCCAGCAACAAAACACAATTCACATAAGTAGCTAGCACATAACATTTTCAATTATAAGTAAAAAATTTAGACCGATGATTAACATAACATAACATTTCATAAAAATCAAACTAACTATACATCTATTCATAACTCTCATAACATAAAATCACAAGTAACTATATCTAATAATCACTCTAACTCGTAAAAGGGCCTGAAGCACTCATGAACGGGCTTGAAGCATTACCCCAACTCATCCAACTCAAGGGTGGGTCTACAATATCCATATAGGTTTGAGGAGGACCCATATCACCCTAGTTCGTGGATAAACCTAGGACACTTGTGGATAGACCTGAGATGTTTGTAGATAGACCTGTATCCCCAACATTCCCATTATAAACAATCTTATCTTTCGTTAAAAGCACTTCAAGGCGCACATCCTTCCTAACCTCTTGAAGTCCTTCATGACATAAATTGAGCGTAGTGTTGGCCACATTATGTCCCATCTCATCTCTCATCGATACCTTCATGGATAGTTGTTGTTGTTTTCTGAGCCTCTTGTACCAAGTAATAAATCTATATACATACATTAAAAACTAATTAGTAGTCATCATCCATAACAACATTAATCTAGTGTTTAATAAATGTTCTATGTAAAACAATATTGTATACCAATCAATTTTGTCTTGGATAATATGGATGCATTAGATTGCATGGATGTATCGGAAAACGAGACTAAATAGGTGTAATGGAACAACGCATAATGAATAGATATCATCTTATATAGGTATCTATATCAATCATCGAATGTCACTCCTTAAAAACATGATCTTTTCTAGTATCCTAAAAATCTAGGTAAGATGTATGAATCATCAACCAATTCCTCTCGTGTTTACCCTTACGACTAATATTGTGCAGCTCGTCACCGGTATCAACATAATCTGGTACATGCTGAGATAATTCAAATTATCGCATTACCTGATTTGGATAATGCACCTCAACAACGTCAAAGCAGTGCATATGATCTATGCTAATCAAAGGTCAGATCCCTCACGGTATATAAGCAAAGTTGAAAGTATCGAGTCCTTTGTATATGGCATCCATATAACCTATCATAACATATAAAAGAATTATATTAGATAAAAAATCAAAACTAAATAATTTACGTTCAAATAACAAAAAATTCAATACATTTGTAACACATACCTGATGTGGCTATTGTCCAGCTCATCCTAGTAAAACTCGTGAACATGAGTGAGATTTATCATGAAATGGCTAGCCCCACATCATCCAACATGACAAACCATAAAGTTAGTTCATTTTTTACATTCGATTTATATAGATAACATGTTGATTAGAATCAATTTTATTTTATTATTTCCTAGAACCAATGGATAATGGCCTATGAGTGACAATGTCAAATATATTATTACCTCAACTCTCTGAACATCTAATATAAATATGCTCTTATGACTAGAGTAATATTAATCAACATTGACAATTATAAGTTAGTATTTAAAATGCTATTAATTATAATAATCAAAGAAATTAAAATAACTATACTTGGCGAAATAGTAGACACCCGATAATTTTTCTTCTATTTTTATAAACATATTTTACATATTTTTCAATATAGATATACAAGCATGCCCCCCAACTGTAACTAAGAATGACCTAGAAATCCTCAATCAGTGTCAGAAAGAACAACGATAATGCATTACAAGTTGTACTCATGAAAATAAGACGTCAAGACATATCTAATTTGTATGTTTGAGCATACATAATCGATTAGTCCTCTATTCCATCTGCTGGGGATTCTTAAAATTTATATCCAACCATGTTAATTTAATGCAATCGCCCCTATAAGCACTAGCTAGAGGCATTCATCCTCATAGACGATCACATAAAACATCTATGTCAATTAACCCTCCACGTACTGTCATAAGGGTTCCATCTATCAGAAGACCGATCAACATGATGACATTCTAGAGTATGGGTGTCATCTCACCAACACATAGATGGAAGGTGTGTGTCTCGCGCCTCTATCGCTCAACCAAAGTTGCAATCAATACATGGTCAAAATGTATGCCACGCAGCTGGTTGATCTCATAAAAACCAGAGTCGATAATAAATGGGAGGACATGCTCATGCAACTCCATTAAGGTATGCTATCGAGGTGTTACAGGATCATCACCTTGAATATCAAGAAATTTAGTTATTTAATTAATTAAAATCATTAAAATTTAATAATTTACAATGCTTAATTCAAATAGTTATTTAAAAATTATACTAATCTAAAGATCTGACCTCTCCGTTCCAAATATCATTGGAACGATGTTAATCCTACATATATAAAATTGACCTATCATTAGGACCTGCCTCGACAACCAAATGGTCCTACCTGGTGGCACTCCTAGAAGCTATAATACCTTCTCTAGTCCGAACTATGCCTCCCTCTTGGTCCTGTATCAACAAATTATTAGCCTTCGCAATATAATTGAACATCCACCTAATTGAATTTAAAACAATAGTTGAAGTTTACATAATTTAAAAAATACAAAGAAAATAACATATGTTGTATAGTTTCACAAGGTTTTTTGTTATAATCCCTTGTATATGCCATATCTATTTAGTGAGTGCTTTTCTCTAGCATCAATCTTATTATATAGTGCACATAGTCCATATTTTGTAAAGTGCAACATGCAATTAGGTGTGAACATAGTCAATGATACAATTGTCATTAACCACAAGTACAAGTTGCTTTATTAATGTTAATTATTTTCCACACTTATCTTGTAACACCGGCTATTGTAGGTGTCTTAAGCTGAAATATCCTATCTCCAAGATTAAATAGAGAGATATCAAGTGTGATCTAGAAATTGCAACATCAACAAGTATTTCAACTATGACATTTGGAGGCCACAATACATCATGACTAAAAAAATCTTTAATTTTTTCTCTAAGCTCCACAAAATATTTATTACACGTAAGAAATATTTATTTACTATAGCTGATACAGGCAAGCCACATAGTTTTAAAAAACATTATTAAAAACCTTTAACAAATTTATGGTTGTTGTCGCACGTCAAAATCCGCGCGGCATTGGCTGGCGATTTTTCATTTCTCGTTTGGTTTGATTGGTTCGTTGGAGTCGCCACCTAGTATTTAATTGAGGGCTACTAGGAAACCCGGGTGTTGGTCTTGTCAGAGATTCACGGGTACAAGACTGGTTGTGGTTAGGGAAGGTATTAGCACCCCTAACGCACCTTACTTGAGGTAAGCTACTTCGTGGACTTGATGTGTTAAAAAAGTTTTAAAAATTTTATTCTTTCATCGAATTTTAGAAATGTGACTTACGTCTAAGTTCATAATTCTTTATCCGTGAGCAAATCAAAATATTAAATTCTTCTTTATTCTTATCATACAAAAAAAACATTCATAAACAAAATACAAACAACACATCCACTTTCACCATACTTTTTTCTTTTTTCCTTTTCTTTTCTTTTTTTTTACATCCGAAATACAAAATGTAAATTCAAATCAATTAAACAAAAAATTACACTAAAAATTTCAAAACTAAACCAAAATTATATTAAACAATTTTAAAATTTACAAAATAGCCATTAAAACTCTAGGAATTGCAGGGAAGGCCGTTTGCACCACCGGAACAGTGGCGGCGCGTGGATTCACGGGCCGCCGCGAAAGCAACCGGCTGAAATTGGCTTTTTCTCCTCTTCCCTTCTACACCGCTGACGACGTCGTGACCTGCAAAACAAAAAAAAAACGCAACAACACAGTCGATTCTCTCCTTCTTAGATGTATTTAGATCTGCTTCTCTCTCCTTCTTCCTCGGCTAGCAGATCTGTTGTGGAGTGTTGAGTGGCTCACCAGCGACTCGTGCGGTCGGTTACCCACTGGATCGGGTAGATCGCCGACCTTTCTTTCTTCTTCGGCTGGCGATGAGGTAGGCAGAGGATTAAGCAAGGTGAAGAGACCACCTCAAGCTTCGACTCCTTTCTCCTCTCTTCTCTTGTGGCCGGCGTTGAGGCAGGCAGAGGACTTCTGGCGGTGGAGAGGGACGATGGAGTGGGATCTTCGAGTGGCTGGTTTAAGGGGAGCAGCCGCTGGGAAAAGGCTGAGGGAGGTGGCGATTTGGTTTTGTCTGTGGCCGAGAGGAAGGGAAAGGCTGAGAGGGAAGAAAAGGAACAAGGGGAACGGTCTTGTGGCAAGCGGCTGGTGGAGATAGGTGAAGGAGAGGAAACCCACGGGTCCAAGCTTAGGGGGGGAATGGTGGCTACCTGCCGGGTGAGGGAGAAGAAAGCTAAGCTTTTTAGGGTTTTTTTTATAGTTTAGGGTTTCTTTATGATTCCCTCAATTGTGTAAAATTACCCTCCCTTCTTGTGTGTGTTGTGGAGACCAGTATTTATAGGTAAGAATACTGCTAAGTTTCCAACTTGGTCCCTTAACTCTTTTTTTTTTGTAGATTTGATTTTTCTTATTTTTTTGAATTTTTCTTATCAACATCGACTCGAATGAGAAAAATGGGTGATTTTAAAAATAACATGTTACAAGTCAAACGTGTTCCCAAGATCTTTAAAAATTTAAATTCTTTTGAGATGATGCTGAAAATGCTAAAAAAAATGCAAATATATTAAAAAAAAACATTTTGGATTTTTGTTGCTTTTTTCGTTATTTTTGGATTTTTCAAAATTTTTATCAAAACATGGGTCAAAAATTATATAGCAACTGATGCCCCCTCTTTACAATGCTTACGAAGCAAAAACATCATCAATGTCTTGCATAGTAAGCTTGTAAAGAAAAAGAAAAAGAAAAAGAAAGTGATCTTATTATCTTGGGTGACCTACCCCTTTTTGAAGAAAATTGGTCTCCTTTCACGAGCGACCTACCCACACACTCACTGGTCTATTTTCACGAGCGACCTGCCCACACATTCACATTGATCTATTTTCAGGGGCGACCGGCCACACACTCACACGGTCTATTTTCATGGGCGACCTGCTCTCAAACTTACAGTGGTCTATTTTCAGGGGCGACCGGCCCACACACTCACACTGGTCTATTTTCATGGGCGACCTGCCCACACATGTTCATCGTGGTCTATTTTCAGGGGCGACCAATCCACACACTCACACTAGTCTATTTTCAGGGGCGGCGTGCCCACATATATTCATCCTAGTCTATTTTCAAGGGCGACCGACCCGCATACTTATACTGGTCTATTTTCAGGAGCGACCTGCCCACACATGTTCATAGTGGTCTATTTTCGGGGGCGACCGGCCCACACAATGGTCTATTTTCAGGGGCGACCTGCCCACACATGTTCATCGTGGTCTATTTTCAGGGGCGACCGACCCACACATTGGTCTACTTTCAGGGGCGACCTGCCCACACATGCTCATACTGGTTTATTTTCAGGAGCGACCGGCCCACACCCTCACACTGGTCTATTTTTAGGGGCGACCTGCCCACACATGTTCATCGTGGTCTATTTTCAGGGGCGACTGGCCCACACACTCACACTAGTCTATTTTCAAGGGCGACCAGCCCACACCTGTTCATCGTGGTCTATTTTCAGGGGCGACTGGCCCACATACTCACACTGGTCTATTTTTAAGGGCGACCTGCCCACACATGTTCATCATGGTCTATTTTCAGGGGCGACCGGCCCACACACTCACATGGTCTATTTTCTTGGGCGACCTGCCCTCACACTCACATTGTTTTTTTTTTAATTTTCTAATGGTAGGGTTCTTCTTACTTTTCTTTCCATTCCAGGGTCACAACAATGATTCTCTTTTATTATCAGCTCAATGATTCTTTTTTTCTCTTTTTTTTTTTAAATCTTGCTAGACTTTTTTTTTTTGGATTTTATTGTAACAAATAAACATATGTGTGCAATGCATGTATCCTTACCTGATTTGAAATATAGGTCCCCCCCTCTTTGATGTTCCGTCGTCATAGGGTGCCTTTGTTTGCTAACTAAAGTCTTCTTTGCTCTTCCCATGTACTGGCTCATTCGTGTGCTAGCCTTCCACTTAGATGTAAGTGCAGTGCCCATCTTGGGCTATCCACGACAATTACTACTCTCGGTTGTTCTCAAGCTTGACCATGCTTCCAAGTGTGGTGTTGCTCGATTCAGCTTGAAGGAGTTGAACAAATCATCCATCTCCTAGATTCTCTCAAGAATTGTCCTTTGATTTGGTGTGCGTGTTTTGCCAACACCCCTCAAGAGGTTTTCTGGTGTTTAACCTCATTTTAGATTGTCAATCAGTCATGGACTTGCCCTCAGATGAAACATACCATTCAAATATATATGGTCACCATCCTTCATGGAACTGCCAAGTCATCCAGACATGGATCTTATACTTTGCAATAAAAGGCTCATTGTTGTAAGCTTATTGTTCTTCTTCATGGTTCTTCTCAGCTCGTCAAATCAGATCGTGAAAAGAAATGTATTGGCATCATCAATGATGTTCATTTTATCATCCATATTCATGTGGTAAAGTGCACCTTTGATCTTCAAAACAGATGGTCTCACAATCAGTCCTGATGGTGTGCATCTTTTCAACATTCATTTACATTCAGTCGTGTGTCCACATCGGCCGATAACCATGTTTAAGAGGTTAAACCCAGATAAAGATATCCTTCAAGTGCAACTGCACTCTCATTTACTACTAGAATTCACTAGATCTTGACTATCTTTGAATAATATTGCCCCTAGTGTGATCTAAATGTGCTTGTTCATTGATTATCTTTCTTGAGCCATATTGTCATTCGTTCACTAATTCTTCATTTAATCATCTTTCTTAGCCCCTTAGCTGGGCTGAATACTACTTGTTTTTTCTTTTCAGGGTCCACTGTATTACCCCCAGGTGGCTCAACTTTTCAAGGAGTGTTGAGAAGAGTTGGTCATTTCTGTCGAGGATTCCGCACACTCAATCAATGTTCTTTCTTGTTCGATAATCTTTCTTGTTCTGGAATCAAATCTCATACTTTAAAGGTCATGTCTATTCAAATCTAATTGTTGAAATGAAATCGGAGAGATATCAATTTTGAAAAAGATCTTTTAAAAATCAAGCTTTTTTGTCAAAGACCAACACACGTCATTCAATGTAGTCCTTTGATTGTCTTGTATTTTGAAAACAGAAATCGACCCATTGTAAGATTAAAATGGCATTTCCCAGGGTTCTTTGTGTCCACTTTAAACTTTGATTTTGGGTATATCTTTTTGATGGTCTGTGATGAGGTGACATTTTTGTGAATTTCAAAAACAAGATGCTTAGGCTTTATCAAGAAAGGTTATTTCTTTTCTTAGCATTCATTTTATCAACATACATAATAACCTATAGCTTAATTCATGAAGTCACGACCCTTATAGAAAAGCTCTTCTAGTTTTGAGAGCGCCATTTATTGGTTCAGATTGCTTACTTGATCAAAAAGGGCTTTTAAAAGCACATAATGCAGGCTATGGTTCATGGCTATGAAAGAAAGGGAAATTCACAGGCTCAAAAAAAGTGTTTGAGGGTTTTAAAGACTTAGGATCAACATCAACTATTCATCAATTCTCTTTCTCTTGTTGTCTTTATAGAGAAAGTGACATATAACCTTGTTAACCTCAAAGATCAGAATTCTCTTAACATAGGTCATAAATCAAATCCAACTCCTTCCTTGATAAATAACCAATCTACTCATTAGAGGCTTTATCATTGATACCAAAAGACAATGTTTGTGTAACTCAGTATTTTTTTATGGTATTGACTTTTGGCTTATGCTGTGTCTTTTCTTAATTGAAACCTCTTTTGCTCTTTCTAGACTTGATAGGTGTTCTCCTTCCTCAATCATTGACTTGCCTTTAAGTGTTGCCAATTTCCACTCTTTTTTTTTATAACCTTCCTCAAAGTTTTCTCACATGCCCCCAGTCTATGGTTTCCTTCTTTTAGCATTCTCTTAATTGTTGGACTTTTTTCTTAGCCTTCCCCCTTATCCATTGATTCTAACATTGTCTTCATCTTTGCTAACAAAAATCTCTTATTTGCCCCCAGTGTGGGGTGTGATCCTAGTCAGGGTTTCTTTTGAAAAGAAATATTTTATCAGGCTCAAATGGGGATTACAAGGGATAAATATCTTTAGAAAGTGAAGGGATGAACAAAGATGGCCTCTTCTCATTTCAAGCAAGGTCAGTTAGAACCGATAAATTTTGACCTCATCCAGTGTAATGATTTGAACTTGTAAGAATCATGATTCGTGAGTCAGTAACTACTAAATCCTCTACATGTCATCATGCATACTGCTAAAATTTAGCTACATTGTGGGTGGTTCAGTTTCATGTGTGAGCTCAAAATTTGTTTGGTCTCCTTTTATTGTTTATCTTGCCATTTTAACAAATATCGAGTCATTTCTACAATCAAAATACTTTTAATCTTTTAAGATTGACTAACCTTAATTTTGCATGTTGGAGTTTGATCAAAATAATTTGTCAATATACCCTTTGAAAGAAGCATCTCTTGATTTCAAAACAACAGGAAGATAAAGGAAAGACATGTTTCATTCAAAGATGAGATGTAACCCCAAGACAAAATGCAAAAATGGCAAAATTCCATAACAAAAATGATTGACAATTCAGCACCATCCTTGGATCAGCTTTTCTGGCAATGTTTATGCTTGGCCAAGCATTTTCGATCTTTTATCAATATGAGGATGTTCTGGTGACAATATGGTTGATGACATCATCAAACTCAACTCGCTTCTTGCTTATAACGATCCTGTCTCGATTCTTGAAAATTTTACAACTATTTAAATGAATGGCCTAAGACCCCACCATGATATTCACATTTCTTGTCTGGATTATACCACCTAGAAACAGTGGTTGTATGGAATTTAACGGAGTCGAGGCAACAAGTCTGGAGTCTGACATATGCTTCAGAGTTATCTTTCGATTCATCTCTCATCATTGTTCTGGAATCCATGGTAGAACCTTCAATCTTTCCCCTCATTATAGCTTGTTCAACTCTTTTAGCAATCCTTAGAATCTTATGCCAATCTTTTTTTTTTTTTGCTTGTTGTGGTTGTTTGAAGATTGGTGGAAATCTTTTAAGGTTGTTAAATATCCTGGTAAGGCATAAAAACTTGTAGTACCACCACTGCCGACGTGTGGAATCACGCGTTGTCTCAACTGGAAGAGAACTTGCTGAATTTAAAACTCTTCTGTCTCATCTTCAATTGCTCACAGACAATGCAACAAACAGACACCTGTAGAAGGAGTTCTCCTCTATTGCAATTTCAGTCTTCTTCTTGTCTTTCAATGTAGGTCTGTCTCTTCTCCCTACTTTTGTGTTTTGATTCTAACACTAGTAGGAGAAAATTGTAGATGATCTGAAACTACTACATCCCTTCTTGGATTCTCCACTTGCAGATCCACAAACAAATTTCTGTAGAGAGAGCTCTGCCACGTGGAAGTTTGATGTCTGCTCATGTTTTTTCAGACCGGGTCCGGCTCTTCTGCCTATTATAATGTTTAACTGGTGCCACTGGTGGGAGAAAGTTTCAATGCATATGAAACTACTACATCCTCTCTTGCATTCCCCACTAGCAGATTAAAAAACAAATCTCTACAGAGAGAGCTCGGCCACATAGAAGTTCAGTGTATAATCATGGTTTTTTTTTTAAGACCAGCATCTTGTGCCACTGAACTGGAATTGAGCACAAAGTGGGGTAACTTCAAAGAAGACTAATGCACCATGCACCGAAGGCTAACAATTATTTGGTGCCATTAGAAGATGTGAAGGCAATGAACAATTAACAGTTCAACTAAACAAGAACAAAGGTTGTTATTAGTTGATGACTGAATGCATTGCTGCTGTTGTTCATTACTGAAAAGGAGAGGTGTAGCTTTAATTGGACTGGACAAGCAGTGTTCCCACAGAAGACTGTGCAGACAATCCATTTCCATTTGATGCTCAACACTTGTTCAAGCAGATCTGAGTCTAGCTACTTCACCTTTGATGCTCTCAACTTCATTTTGATAATGAGCCTCTATCTAGCATCTTTCTTCATTTCCATCATCTTTTTTTCAATCACGTGTAGTACAGCTTGTGTGGGGGAACCTATCTTTCAACCCAGTACATGTATGATAAATGTATGAACATGTAAATTAGATGATGAACTCGCCCTTCGAGGGGTGACATATGGTCGTAACTTTTGTATGATGAAACAAGAATCTTGATTCTTGCCCAAACTCTACAATGAAAATTTTCTGAGTGACGGTCATTGTGTCACCCACAAGTCTTGAGTTCAAGATGCTTCAAGAAGGGTTTGCCCTGATGCAAATAAAAATAACACATACAACCTAAGGACATGTTCTATTAATTATGTGAACATGGGTAGGTTTTCTACATGGTCTTAAAAGGGTCTCATATCTGCCTAGTGACGATCTTTATAAAGACAGTATAGGGGCGTTGCAAGAAACGGTTAAGGCACGTATACCTACCATTACCAAGCAGGCACTCAGATATGAGTTGGTTTTTCACGCATCTGAACTCTGACCAATAGTCATAGGGCAGACTGTTAATTCACCACCTAACTTAAAAGCTTGTGTGTGCTTTCAAAATAAATACAAGTGATGCATGAAACAATTCTAAAAATGCATGGATAAAACAAAAATAAAACAAGACAAAAATGCAAAAACTTAAACACATAAAAAACACAAAGCTTAGTCCAATATTGTCAGGAACAATACCTTCCCCAGTGGAGTCGTCATTCTGTCGCATGTCAAAATCTGCATGGCATTGGCTAGCGATTTTTCATTTCTCGTTTGGTTTGATTGGTTCGTTGGAGTCGCCACCTAGTATTTAATTGAGGGCTACTAGGAAACCCGGGTGCTGGTCTTGTCAGAGATTCACAGGTAAGAGACTGGTTGTGGTTAGGGAAGGTATTGGCACCCCTAACGCACCCTATCTGAGGTAAGCTACTTCGGGGACTTGATGTGTTAAAGAATGTTGCGATGTCGCGATTGCACAAATTAATTACCCTAGCTTCAACACAACACACAAGATAGTATAGAGCAAGTAAGGGGTCGATTCCACGAGGAAGGTTCAAGTCGGATTTTTATACTAGATGATATGCAATTTAGGGGGGGAGGGTTTGGACGTTATCTAGGCTAAAGCAAAAGAACATAGAAAACTATCAAACGAAATTTAATAAAATCAGAAAATTATCAAGAAAACAAACCTTGGTTGCAAGCACACATCCACCTACAGAAATCAGAACTGATCATGGAAATGAAACATCAATTTATATTCTGAATATTTATCTCTTCTTAACATTGGTTAGTTAACGGATCCGCCGTATAACTAGCCCTAACCATCAAACAACCACAGTGTCCGCACTAGTAATTTAATTTAATGGCAGCCTTAAGAACTAGATAAGTTGATTAATCAAGAAAACATAATTGTTCGCAGTTTATGTTTGATTTGATTGAATGTTCTCCCTAAGATTAATCACGTAGATCCGCCACAATTATTAAACTCAGTTGCTTCACAAGTTCATATACCACAACTCCAGTTTTGATATCAAACTTAGCAATAGATTGTCTACAATAATAACTTAGAGTCCGCTCTAGCAATTAAAATAAACAATCATAGGAAAATAAGCATAGGAGAACAAACATATTCATCATATAAACTGAAAAGAAAAGGTAAAATAAATCTCACGTTCTTGAAATCTAAAGGTTTCTGTGTCCTTGCAACCAAGAAAAAGTGTTTAGCCTTGCATGTTTGTTGAACAACTAATCAAAAAGAAGGAAGAATGTATAATTTAGGGTTTCTTAAAGGAAGGGGGTGTTTTTCTCTTCTTGGCTGGCTGCCCCCCTTCTCTTCTCTCATTCTTTTTATATCTTAGGAAACCCTGGGTCTCTATTTTACAAAATAGTCCTCCATTAAGTAGACTGTTTACATTTAAGTACTTCAATAACTATTTTCCTAAAAAAGGAGAAACAGCCTTGCATGATATCTTCAAGCTTTGACTTAGAGGAGCTAAATTGCTGAAATAAAAACTTGGATATCGGTTTAGATGCTTCGGAACGTAATTTGGACTCGTTTTTTCACGAAACCTGTTTGCTGGCAGAATTCAGATGTCATATTTGAAAACTCATATCTCCCTCATATGACATTGGTTTTGGCTGAAATTTGGAGCATTTATATAACTTTGAGTTATGAATCCAAAACAATTGAGTTTGCATCGATTGGACTTTTGTAGCTCCAGATATTCAGGTTGGAATAGTCGGAGGTCAACACTGGCAGATTGCAAGATTTGACTTTGAAGGCTACAATTTCCATGCTCCTTCTTATTTTATTTTTTTTCCTTATCTTTCTAGAAAGGTATGGATGTTAGCTTTTTAATGCCACTAGAATCACTTCATTTCAACCTCTAGAGCTCACGCTCTGCACAAAACATCGACTGAAGGTCAAATCTATCAATTACCTCCAATTTACTCCTTTTTGCATCTTTCATCCAAAAGTGCCTTCAAAACATAAAACAAAGAATATCAATGCATTTTATATATAAAATATAAGCAAAACACTAGTTAAATGTGGGTGAAACTATCGAATAATATGGTTGCATCATCTTTCATCTCTTGGTTTAGATTCTCCATAGCAATATGAAGCACATGTCATATCTAATTGAGGTTTTATATTAACAATTTCCCACACTAATATTTGTCTACTTGCATTATTACCTAACTTACATGGACCAACTGCTCGTGATGCCTATGTGATTCTCTAAGAGTTACTTGGAACCCAAGTTAACTCCATATTAAAAGAGTTTCCTCGTCTAGGTCTACTATTCAAGTAGAGCTCTAGCATATTTATCACATTAATCCTCGCAAACCTAAATATTGAATTAACACTTCCAATACTATAGATTGGTATGCCAACATAACAAGCTTGATTGACCCTGGTTTGCAACATCCTCCAAGTAATTTCAACTACTATTTCAAATATATTCCAATCAAGTTGATTACATAACACTTTAGATAACTCGTTAAGGGACATGTGTAAGAAGCAGTTAGGAACACATGGCTTTCTTCATTATAAGTGATACTATTATCGATATTAACAATGATACCACCATGAAATCATAATATTATTAAGTTACCAGACATTCCATCAAACAACACAACAAAACATTCTAATTTATTAATATTTTGGGATTAATCAAAGTGCATAATTTATCAACAAAACCATAACAGTAATATAATCGGCTAAAACTCAAATTCATCAAATTAATCGGCGAACACCTACATTTATCAAATTTTGCTACCATAAAAAATTGGATTAATCAAAGTATATAATTTATCAACAAAATCATAACAGTAATATACTTGGCTAAAACCCAATTTATTAAATTAATCGGCGAACATCTACTTTCATCAAATTTCGCTACCATAACAAAATTATTAATCAAATTCATGTATTTCATAGCTAATATCATTATTTTATATGTAATTCAATATAATCCATAATTTAACTTAAATCAACACTAATTCTAACAAAATAATTTTGTTAATTCACAATCTAATTAACCGAATCTCTAATTCAAAACCCTAACATTGTATGAGATCAAATTAATAAACATTAGCATAAATTACACCAAATTGATAAAGGAAAAGTGTTCAATACACCTCTAAATGTATAATATAGGCGGTGATGGTGACCGATGGTGGCTGTTTTGGCCAAAAATTAGTTGAACCGCAGTGGAAAAAGAGAGAAGGGGTGGCGATCCAGGGGAGGGATGGGTGACCTCATGGTGTTTTGGGAGTGTTTCACAATGGAAAGAGGGAGAGAGGAAGGTCGTTGAGAGTGGGGAGAAGGGACGGTCGGGTTGTTGTTGGGAGAAAGAGAGAAAAGAGGAAAGAAGAAGAGAAAATGGAAGAAAGAGGCTCTCTAGGTATTAATTTTGAATAAGGTAGCAGATGTCATCCACAACTTGCATGTTGCAAATGGCAACCGCAAAATAAGAGTTGTAGATGGTATTTGTGACTCGCATGTCACAGTTGTTATTAGCAACTCGTAAAACCATATTATATCCTCAAATATTTTCTCTTCTGTGTTACTTTATTATTTTTTTAACCATGCTAAAAGAAAATCTAGACCGGTTAGTAATTGAGTTTATTTTTATTTTTAATGTTATAATTTAGGATTCAAATCAGAAGATTGTAATAAATATTTTTTTTATAAATACATCATTTTTTATATAAATAACATTTAAAATTTTTAAAATTGATTTAGAGTGTAAAATCTAATTCGAGGATATCTTTATTTTAAGATCAAAGCAAGAAGCATTAAAAAAAAAGAGAGAGAGAGATATGTTGATTTGTTTCTCTTGATTGCTCCATGTATTACGCACAATAGATTTGATCCATTCATATTACATTTTCACACCCTCCCGTGTAAGATGAAGGCAAATTGAGACGAAATTGGATCATATAAAAGATTAGACTGAGAGGGTGTCCCCTGTTTGAAACCAAAAATAACCAAATTTCTTTTATGACAAGATCCCCACGACGATGCTGTGGAAAAACCTGAAAAACGATTTTTGTAAGGTTTTATGGATTAAAGTAGGTTGACAAATATTAGAAAGAGTTTTTTTTTTTTTTTTCCTTTGTTGAGTTTGCGCAATCATGTCTTGACAAAAATTCGAAAGCTCATGTAGTGTGTTCATGTAGTCAAAGCATCAACATGTGCTTTCGGTAAAGATTGCAGTTCCAAGCAATGATGCTTTCCTGACTTAGCTAGATGCCATCAAAACCCAAACCTACCTGCCAACCAGACATTTAAAGTCATATATGCTTTCATGACTGCTGGTCTTTATTTAGATGCCAGAGTTTTGCACGCAAAGAATGCTCTATTAAGGGCAATCAATTGACGGTTAACCCTTTCTTGCAAAATCCATGATTGTTACCTAGTGTTTGAGGGTTATAGCATATTAATGGAGCCTGATCCCTCTTCTCTAGATTATATATCATATATGGATTCCAAACTAGTGTTTATATTTTTCACAATGGAGTCCACAATCAGTCAGAATTAATCTACAAGTTCTGAATAGATGCAAAAAGGTTTGATCCTTTAAGACCTATATGTACTTAAACTGATTGTGCTCTGGAGCAATCAGGGCAGCGAAACCGACCTCTAGCTTGACGTTTAGAGTATCTAATGGTTTTCACCTTGGAGTCGCCACCAGAAGGCATAGAACGAAGTAAAAATTAACTGTGAGAATGGCATCCAACTATGTTAAGAAAAAAAAGAGAGGACAAACAGAAGGTTATGATATTTGAAATCATAATAATGGTCATGAAGCACAAAATAAATCACAATTAAAATTATATTCTGAGGCATCTGAGAGTAGAGTGATCCAGTATGTTTGCATTAAAGAGAGATCATCTACATTGCAATTCTCTACACAAATTGCTAGCTCAAATTGCTCTCACGGCATTTATATTAAGCATAATTGATATCCACTAGAAAACAATAGAACTTTTGTATAATTCAACCACGAAAGATCCTACAGTTGAGTTCATCCTATAAAATGCAAAGACTGAAAATGGATAGCAGAACTTAACTAGAGCACAGTTTCAATTCAAGTACCTATTGACTTTTAACAAATACAAAATGGTTATGAAAGCCTGAGTTAGCATTGCTAATTTACCAATCTAAAAGGTACAAGACCATTTATATATAAAGTAGAAATTAATGTACTCAACGTTACTGAATAAAGAGCCAAAAACTTCAAGCGTGGAAGAACAAGACATGAGCATCTTCAGTCTTCCTACTGACAATGGCTCATCTTTCTAACAAGATTCTAGATTCTAGATTCATTATGTTAAAAACTCAATCTTCGATAATTTTCAGCGAGTAGACAATAACTGTCATCCTGAACTATTTTTTTTCCTTCCAATAAGTTTTTATCCTCAATCTAATATGCTCTTCTCTACAGGAAGAGAAACACTAAGCTATGCATGCTATTCTATTAGGTGATATCAAGCTTTCAAAAAATAACAAAGACATGCAAAACTTTCAACTTTGATAAATCTTAAATCTTCCATTGCCCACTTACCAATTTGTGCAGTGACCCAAGTTTCTTTTATTTAGACTAAATTGGCAAAACATAAAGAAAACAAAATGGACATAACTAAAATCCTATTCAAACTCAAAAAACAGACAAAAAAAACACTATCTTACAAACATTTTAACAAGGTTGTAGCAATCAGAGGTAACAATTCTTACAAGAGGTAACTTAACTTGGTGTTGTGCTAAAAATGATAAAAGAAAGTGAAAACGTTTGGATATATATATATATATATATATATATATATATATATATATATATATATATTTTGTTTTTTTACCTTCTTTGTGAAGCAGAAATGAAAGAATCAATCTCGGGGGCAGAAATGGTTGCCCATAAAAGCAAAGCTCCAACCCCAAAACCTGCTATTTCACTTGTTTTATCATCATCAGGTGTTAAATGTATAATACATCTTAGGTTTTGGGTACACAAAGTCTTATGGGTTCAGATAGTTGGAGCTTCATGCTAGTATTGCGAAGATCGCAGATTCGAAACCTGTATGGGCCATTTCTGATAAAAACAATTTCTTTTTGGGTGTGGCATAACGTATTTAGTGGCCTGATTTCAAGCCCATGTAAAAAAGCCCCCGTTTAAATCTCAATGGAAGTTTTCATACAGTTAGCTCATGGACCTTAATTAATTATTTTTTAACATGGAAAAAAGTGCTTAGGCGACGATGATGCTTTTAAAGGAGTAAAACAATTGAACAGTCAGTTTAAACATTAATTAATTTGATGATACGATAACAAGTAGGCAAAATTAACAATAAATAATAATAATAAATAATATTCAGACAAGTCAAGCTTAGTTAATTCATGAAATTCTTTATTTAACTCATGAAATCAAGATAACTGAATAAAAAAAATAAAATCTAAAAAAACTAATTATAAAAATAGACTTGAAAAAAAATCTAAACCAACCCAGTTCAATTTTTACAACTCGTGACCTCAAAGGTTAAAATCTCAATCAATAAAATGTTGAGAGATGAATATAAAAAAAAATTCAATAAAAAAAATTAAAAACAAAATAAATAGCAATTAAAAAAATAAATATCAAATCTGACATAAAAAATGAAATCTGACATAAAAAATGAATTAAAATATTAAAAAATGCAATTGAAAAGATAATTTAATTAAGAGAATGATTAAAAAAATTAACAATAAAAAATATAGAGACTAAATCTGAAATGTAAAAAAACAAATGAGGATTAAATTGAAAGAAAATTCAAAAAAGCCACCAACAGAAAACTTGATTTTTTTTTGTCACACGTGCCGCCTAGAAATGAAGGTGATGTCATGAGGATTGAAACACTATCGTAATAGCCGGAGTTTAGTTGGTAGACAACATCATACGCTTGTCTAAAAAACATAAAAGCACCTATCCGTGTTAATTTATGTTATATATATATATATATATATAAATATTAAATTGCCCCTAATCGGAGTTCGTAATTACAAAAATAAAAAAACTCAAGAGAAAAGGATAAGAAAAATCTCCTTGACCCAAGAAAAGGACAATTTTAATTTAAGGGCAGCATGATAATTTTGTTGTGCACTTAAAAGGAAATAGTCAAAAGTGCCTCCGCCTCACGGTTCATTGATTTTTGCCTCTAAACGTATGTCGGTCATTTAATTGCTACCAAGGTCATTTGTGTTACGTTTTAAAAAGCAAAATCAAAATTTTAGTTTAGAGCAACAGTAAAAGGATTATACTATTACTATTGGGTAAAAAATTTATCCAGTTTGCGTGTTTGGGTAAAAAATTACTATTGGAGGATTTCTCCCACCCAAAATAATTTTTTGATTATCCAATTACATTTTATTTGAATTGAATTTGGTTAACCTGATTTTTTTCATCCAAAATTCATGTATAAGTTTTAATTACCTAGATAAACTTAGGCTCTATGATTATTTTGACTATACAAAATTAGGTTTAAGAAAAATTACAAGCACATTAGTTTTAAAAATTTGTCAAAAAATAAGTTTATAAACAAAAATATATATATAATTTGAGTAACCCATTTTTTTCATATTTTACTGAAATTACTTATTTTTTAAAATTTTAAAACATTTATTATCCTGATTAGTTCAAATAATTCCTTTTTTTTTTTAATAGAGCTCAACCCTAGATGTTTGTGTTAGTTGAAAATAAAATTACTAATAATGTTTCTTAGTTATACATATGTTCGGTTCCTTCTTAGGAATTCATGGGAAACTTAAATAAATTTATCTTTTTCACCTTAAGACTTATAATATCTAAATTTGAATATATTAATTATTTTTTTGCTTAAATAATGATATGAAGACATTTAACATTGGAAACTGTTCATGTAAATCCTGGGATAAATTGAACATTATAATATAATAGAAATTAAGGTGTAATGCAATGAAATAAGAAAAAGAAAATCAATGTTCAAGGTTTAGTTAAGGGCCAAATTGAAGAATCTCAAAACCAAGGACCAAAGTGCAAAAGATGTGTACGTTTGGGGACCGAAATCAATCAAAATCAGGGGTTAATTTAAAAGAAATTGAAAGTTTAATGGTTGATATGGGTCAGATTGAACAAATTAGAAATCAAGGACCAATGAAAAAAAACGCTCAAGTTAGAGAAGTCAAATCAAGGTTTTTAGGGGTGCGATTGCAAAAAATAAAAAGTTTCAAGGTAAATTAAGGGTGCATATGCTATAATTGAAATAATATAGACCAAATCAAAGTTTGCAAAATCTCAAGTACAAAACCTTAATTTCTAGGGTTTAATATGAACGACATATCACTCATTTTTAATGAAGAGAACGAGTGACATGTCATCTAGTCCTTATTTGTCATCCTTTTCAACCCAGAAGGTTGCTCGAGTTGCCACCTTCAGGTGAATGAATGTGGTATCTTTGATCATCTTAGAGGCTCAAACCACCACCAATGGACTGAGAAACACCTTCTCTATAAAGATTTGTTATCCTCATCGCGTATTTATATCTACTTTGGTTTATGAACTCAACAACATCTTATCTATGATCAGCTCCTCCTACATTTAACAATTTTAAACTAATTGAGAGCTCACTTTCTAATCAATGAATGTGAAGTTCTAGATCTCTAAATCAGATGAGATTTGATCCCCATGGTAGATATACATTCCCTCTACAAAGATCAACTACTCTTATCCCACGTTACATCTAGTTTTCATGATGATCTCTCTAAAGTAGTTCACTCAATCAGACTTAAATGAAGAAGAAAACCATCATGATTGTTTAAAATTTATGGATACCTTCTATTGATAAGTTTAAGCTCACAAAAAGACAAAAAGAACTATGCACTTTTATAGGGAGGTTATAAGAGAGAATGAGCAAGAATCTTCTCTAACAAACTCTTACCAAAACTACCATGGTTTTGCCATTTTTGGTTTTGTTTAGCTTATAAAAGGTTGTTCTTGAGCACACCAAAAAAGGGGGCCTGTAAAAATTATAAAGAAAAAAAATGCAAAAAAAAAATCAATAGAATACATAAAATAGAAGGAAAATAAAGATAACAAATATTGTGTTTTTTTTCTAAGAGGAATATATATCAATCTGAGATTGAAAAAAAGTTAGAAATCAAGAGGAAAGAAGTAAAGAATCCACAGAACGAATGAACTTTCTCATTACTATGTAAACCTTCAAAGTTTGATAAGGGGATGGAGCTCAATGAGCATACCGCCTCCCTCTTTATTTTTATCTTTTAAATTACTATTTATGATGTTTGTTATACATCATTTGAAGTCGTTTATTACTTTGAAGGCCATGATTATTTGTTTTGGAATGTTTAAAAATGCTTTGAATATATCTTGTATATGCTCAAGTTTTGTTTATTGCTTTGTTTTGATGTGTTAGAATATGATTATGGAATGAAAAATGTTAGAATAAATGTTTTGATGTTGTTTTTGCGTGCTTTGATGTTATGTTAATCTTGTTTAAAGTTATGATAATATGTTTTAGGTTTTTTTTTTTATTTTGCTTTGGATTAAGCTATTTTAGGTTAGTTTCTGAGTTTGCACAAGTTGTAAGCATGTTGTTTGAGTTTCAAGATAATGACATTAATCAATGGAACAATGTTTATACATAGAAGTATGTGTTTTGGTTGTTGTAGGTAGAATGGATTTTGTTTACTATTTTTTTCTTAATTTTTTTTTGGTTTTGTTGAATGGTATAAATCGGTTACGGGAACATGTTTAAGCTACGGTTGCTAGGCTTAGGATATTTTATGGGCTCTTAGTACTTGTGTCTTAGTTGGCAGCTTTTTCTTCATTTTCTAGGTAATTCTGGGTTTTCTGGGTAGTATTCTTGGGAAGAACATTGCCTTGATTCCATGATTTAGACCAATTTTTGGTCAAATTCTTTGCACTAGCATATTCGCATGACACCTTTAGCTAATAATCTGGAGTTTTTTTTTTTTTTACATTAATAACTTGTTTTTCAGTGTTTTAATCTTAGAGTTTTGGTTTTTGAACTGAGACCTTCTCTAACCAAATTATGCTGATTCAATGATAATTGAAGTGAATAGATGCTAAATTTTTTTATCCCTTCATGATTTCCAACCTCCCTATATCTTAGAATTTGTTATATCTAGTCTAAAATCAAACCTACATTTATGGGTTCTTTTTATGGTGTTCTTCGTTAGATTCAAGCAAAAAACTCTTGTTTGATCTTTGTTTGTTTTGTTTCTATTTTGAGATATGTTTATGAGTTTGGGCTGAAGCCCAGCTAACATGCCTGGGTTGAGCCCATTCCTGAGTTAAGGGTATGTTTGGCTAGTCAAGTTTTTACCAAGGAAAAAACATTTTTTGTGTTCTTAAAGCGTGTTAGCCAAACATAGCCTTAAGATAATTTTTAAGCCTCTGATTTTTAGTTAAGGGTGTTTTTGGCAAACACGCCTTAGTAATTTTCCAGCAAGGTTTATATTCTTATTTTTTGTGCTTTTGGCAAACAATCCCTCAAATAATTTCCAAAAATTCTAAAAATTTTCAATGACCATTTTAAAATTATTTAGAGGTCCTTCGCATATGTTTTCAATTATTTTGCTTAATATCGAGGTTGTAAATTTAGTATTAAAAAAACCTGTTTTTCTCCAAAATTTTAAAAAAAAATCGAATAAATTTTCTTCATTTCAAAAATACAAAAATATGTTTTATTTTGTGTGCATATGGCCAAATTCTAAAAACATTTATGTATATTTTATATAAAAAAAATAAATTGCATTTTATCACACTTAAAAAAATACAAAAAAAATCAATTAATAGGTATCACAAAAAGTTTGAGATTATCCATTAGAATTTGGTCAAAATTTCAGAAACACCATAAAAATCATTTTGTTTATTTAATTTTTGTGATATATATTTTACTTTTTTTTTTACTTTAGAATAGTTAGATTTTAGTCTGATAAGATGAGGACTTTCTTATTGAGAAGGACTTTTCTTGAACTTTAGATAGACCAATGAATATAAACACGACCTTAGAAAAAACAATTAGTCAACAATGCAGCTTATTTTAGGTAGGATGCATTAGGGATGTTGCGTCTTTTCCATGCATAACTAGTCATGTTACCTAGACTATCACAGACCATTAGGTTTTCTAGTGATTATAATACTAGGTGGCAACTCCTGAACCTTATTAATAATATTTTTGTGATTAACCCCAACACATCTAAAACCCCCTCGATCCAGGAGCCATACCCACCATCTGACGTCATGATATTTGGGATGAGATGAATCCCTTATAAGTAGGATATTTATGCTTAGACACTATTTTAAAGAATTGTATCAAAGGTTGAGAGTTTAAGTCAAGGTATAAAGATTGTTGATGAATATTTCAAGGAGATGAAACTTATTATGACTCGAGCTAATGTTGAGGACGATATGGAGGATATTATAGTTGGATTTATGAATGCCCTTAATCATGATATAGCTTATATTGTGGAGTTGTATCATTATATGGAGTTGGAGAAGATGATACATATGGTTATGAAGGTGGAGAAACAATTTAAACGAAAGGGTACCAATTGACAAAGCCAATCATTAGACCCTTCAACACTTTAGAAATCTAATTGGAAGGCTAAGAACTAGGGTAGTCCATCACAAACAAATAAAAAAGGTAAGGTTGTATACCCTAGAGGGATGAGATACACCTCGACCATTGTTAAAGGTAACAATGTTACTTCTACTTCTCGTAACTATGACATTAAATGCTTTTATTTTCTAGATTTTGGTCATCTTGCTTCATAGTGTCCAAACAAAGAGTAATGGTTATGAAAACTAATAACGAGGTTGAGATCGATGGGGAGGACAAAGAGAAGAAGATTCCACCATTGGAGGATGCTGATGATGGTTGTGTTAAGTATCTGGTTAAGGGAGAAGCATTTATGGTAAGAAGAACACTGAATATACATGTAAAGGTAGATGATTTGGAAGGTTAGAGGGAGAACATATTCCACACGAAATGCTATGTTTAGAATAAGTTATATAGCTTAATTATAGATAGTGGTAGTTGTAATAATCTAGCTAGTATTGAATTGGTGAAAAAGTTGCAGGTGCGCATTGTCAACATCTCATACCTTATAAATTATAGTGGTTGAATGATAGTGATAAAGTGAAGGTGAATAAGTAGGTTTTGGTTGTGTTTTCTATTAATAAATATTGTGATGAGATGTTAGATGATGTTGTGTAAATGTAAGCTAGTCATTTGTTGTATGGTAGATTATGGCGGTATAATAAGAGAGTTATGCATGATAGAGCGACAAATAGATATTTCTTTGAGATGAATGGAAGACATATAACTCTTGTATCTTTGACACTTGAAAAAATATATGAGGAGCATCTGAAATTGAAAAAGGAAAAGATGGTTGAAAAAGAGAGCTTGTATAATAAGAGGACCTTCTTTGCTAACAAGATTCTTTTTGGATTTAATGATGATGTTATTTTTTGGTTTGGTATTGATTTGTCCATGATATAGATTCAAGGTCAAAACTTTTTAAACAAGGGAAGGATGATACGAATCACGTGAATCACGTCAAGTTCAAATTTGGTCTTCAAATGCCTGCTGACTAGTTTGGTAAGATTAGACATATCTCTCAAAATGTATGTCGAATCGAGCTAAACTGTTACAGGGACATTATAGATATATGGGACTATATTTTGATAAATATTCAAGTCAAATAGAGTTCAAGAACATATTATTTTAGAAGATCAAAGTTATTAAACAAATCTTGTCAATTATGCTAAACTAGACCTATGTATATTATTTGGCACATATTTGCAACTAAAGGTGAAAATTTGATGTGATTCAAGTTGGGATGGAAAATAGACATCTTAATCTTTCATACCATATATAATAAGCCCAATAATTCATCCAAACGGGAGAGAACAACATGTTTGAAATAAGGACTTAAAACTGCAAAAAAAAATACGAAAATTAGAGATACGGGCTACATGAAGGAATTTTAGTGTGGAGACTTTGTTTTTATTATCCTATTTTATTTATTTATTTAATATTGAATAATTATTTTTAATTTGGGTTTGTTTTGGCCAATTAGATTAGGGGTTTATTTTATTATTAGACTTATGTTAGTTGATTACCAGTTTAGACCCATTAACTTACAACCCAAGAGGGATCCATTAGGATTAGTTAGAGGAGACTATATTATGTTTTTAGCTGCAAATTTCAGCAAAACTTTAAATAATAAACATGAGTTTTATTCTTATTTTTTTGTGGGAAAACAACATTTCTTTGCAAGGATAAAGATCATACATTGACTTAACGAAGATTTTATCTTTCTGGCATCATTTGCATACTTAGAGTTCTTATATACAAGGTTATCTTCGGGTCTAAGTCTTTTTTCAATATATTTGGTTTTTAGGTACAAGGTTACCTCTAGGTTAGGGTTCTATTAAACTTGATTGTTGTCTTTTTGGATTGTTATCTATATCATTGGGGGTTGCTTGACAACGTGATCAAGAGATCAACATTATATCATATTTAATTTTATTAACTTAATTAGATGGAATAAAACTTATGAGATTCTAATGTTTAAGAACTGAAAAATTAAAACTATTAAATAAAACTCTAATAATAGTGATATTATATTGTTATGTAACAAATCCACCTACTAGAGACTATATCAAGTTCAAGATGGCATGTTCACTTTAAGGATGAATTACATGATTGGAGTAGCTGCCGCATTTTATTTTATGTTAAAATCAAAGATTTAGACTAGATGCTTATTATGCAAAACAATTTAAGAAAGAAACAAAAACAAATTCAGCATAGTCCGTTTGTTAATATTAATATTTGTTGTGGTTAAATAAAATGTAAACAAACTTAAATATAGTGAAACTCCTTGATTGATGGATGATACTTACCATAACATTTGTCTCCTTTTATCTTATCTTCATTAGTAACATTGTCAACTATTGAAACTAGGCATCGACGACTGCTTTATCAAGTATCGAGTTAGTAGTTACTATTATTATCACTATTACTGAAGAAAAGGTTAGGTCTTCTTCAATGTAAAGCAGAGCTAATTTCATAATCATTAATGTTTAGACAAAACCTTTTCTGTTTTGTAATCATTTGCTTCCACATATTGAAAAAGAGATAATATATAGGTGAGGATTTCATAATTGAAAAAGAGAAAAGTAGGTGCCCTATTACAAAGCTTACACTAACATCTTATATATTGATACTAGCTATGTGGCTCCTCATTTGTCATGGATCATATATTTTTCTTTAGTAAAAAAATTAGTATTTAGGCTTTTTAAACTTATTTTTAGCTATATAAAAAACATTCATAATCATAAATTGAAATGCTTATATATGCATCTTATTATATAAATTGATCTTTGATCAAGAGATAAATAAGATTAAAATATTTGATTATAAATTGAAATGCTATGCATTTAGTTGTGTTTAACCACTTTGATTTCAAAATAAATTTTTATTTAATTAAACAATTATTTGTGCCAATAAAAAAAATATTAATGAAAGCAAATGGAATAAAATTATAAAGCTCAGCTATAAAACAACTCAAAGTTAAAAATAATTAAAAAAGTTTTGGGTAAACCTGGATTAACCCGCTAACCTTGTGATCATGAGCACAAGATTAAGATAACCTCATAAAAAAAAGTGAAAAAAAAAACCACAGCTCAAATCCCAAAAAAAATTATATGTTGAATGATTAAATTTAAAAAAAAATAATTTTTGAAAAGGACCTAAAAAATACCAAAGTCAACCCATGTTAACCTTCAAAATCCATGACCGCAGTCATGAGGCCTAGATTGACAACATAGAAGGCAAATCCAAAAATATAACAAAGCAAAATTCTCAATAAAAAAAAATATAAAGAGATGAAACTAAAAAAAATAAAAAAAATATTCAAGTTAAGTCAGGTTAACTCACTAACCTACCATAGACATAGGATTGGGATAAACTCATAGAAAAGAAGTGAGCAAAAAAACACAAAGCTCAATTCAAAAAAAAAAATTAAATGCTGAATGATTAAATTAAAAAAAAATTAATTTTTGAAAAGGACCTAAAAAAATACCAAAGTCAACCCATGTTAACCTTCGAAACTCGTGACCGTAGTCATGAGGCCTAAACTGACTGCATAGAAGACAAACCCAAAAATATAACAAAGAAAAATTCTCAATAAAAAAAATATAAAGTGAGCAAACTAAAAAAATAAAAAAGCAAAGAAAAAAAAAGATTCAAGTTAACTTAGGTGAACTCGCTAACCTACCATAGACATAGAATTCTGATAACCCCATAAAAAAATGGAAAAAAAACATAATAATCAATTCCAAAAAAAAATATTGAAGGATAAAACTGAAAATAAATCAATTTTATAGGACCTAAAAAAACCAAAATCAACCAGTGTAAACCTTTGAAACCCGCGACCTCAGTTATAAGGCATATCAGGCAAACAAACAAAAAAAAGAAGCAAAATGACCAATAAAAAATGACAAAGGATGAAATTGAAAGAAATGCAACAAAAAGGATACAAATTAAAACAAACAATATTAAAAAGAATGAGAATCAAATTCAATGTAAAAACAATTGAAATAAATTGTTAGGGATGAAACTAAAAATAAAATTCAATTAGTAAAAGAAAAACAAATTAAAAGAATGAGGATCAAATTTGATATAAAAATTAAATTAAACATAATAATTAGGAATGAAATTGAAGAAAAAAAATTAAAAGAGACCAAATTCTACATAAAAAAATGAAATTATATGCTAGTGATAAAATCGGAAAAAAAATCAATTAGTAAAATGAAAAAAAAAATCAAAAGAGTGAGGAACACACTTGATATAAAATCAAATTAAATCAAATGATTATGGATGAAATTGAAGAAAATAATAAATCAAAAGAAGATAAAAATTAAAACAAATTGCAGTCAAAAGAATGAGGACCAAATTCGATATAAAAGATAAACGATAGGACATTATCGTCTTTTGGTAATGAGAAGAGAGAAAAAACAAAAAGAAGTAAAACGTACATCAAAGTCCAACAACCGTTATGTTGCATACACTCTCCACACCACCGAAGAGAGGACACCATCAAGCTTCCAACACAATTAAGAAAGGCGGTGTTTCACTGTCGGATGTTGTTGTCCATTCCACTCGAAAGGCGAGAACGACATCCATTCGTTGGCGCATGCAAGAACTGTCTTTTTTAAAATTTTATATGATTAAAAGACGAAAATTCTCTTAATTCACCTAAGTATAATGAAGAAACCAAGAGTCAAAGATGAAAAAGCCCCTGTATAGAAGGTTTAATTTTATTTGTTGTTTTGTAAGGGTAGTTATATAATTCAACTATTCATTGAAAAACAAAATGGTCATAAAGCTCCTGGACCAAAGTTTATTATTATTTTCCATAAAGGTTATTTTATTAATCTTATTGTATTAAAAAAACTAAAAAATATCTCTCTAACCCCTATGAATTTGAAAACAAAAACTGTAACCCTTTGAAAAGACCATAATACCCCTAATTGCAAACAATTTTTTTGTGGAGAGGAAAAAATAGAAAAAACACGGTGGACATTCACAATGTTTTTCCTATAGCTTTTAGATTTTCAGTTAATGTCTTCTCTAAATAACTAATATCTTTTATTTTTTTATAACAATGTTCTCTCTCAAATTACAATGGAAAAAAAAAAAGCTTAACTGAATACTTAAAGTGTCTAATAATATCCAAAATACAAGATGAATGAGTTATAAAAATTAAATATGTTTTGGATAATTGCTAAACCCTACACTTACTTTGTCTACAAGTAATAAGAGTGAAGTCTCTGTTAGGAATTAAGTTCTTTATCAAATTAATCAATCCAAAAGTAACTATTAGTAAAATATTTAATAATTATTAAAGATAAATAAGTCTTTATTAATAAATTAAATATCTTTTTATGAATAAAGTTAATGTCTAGTGTAACCAACTAATTGGTTGCAGGGTGTATACACTAACAATCTCTCATTTGCACTAAAGTTAATTAATCATGTGTCAAATACCATATCGCTCAACTTAAAGATAATAATTTTACTGGGCAATGGCTTAGTAAGAGGATCTACAAGATCCTCTTCAGTCCATACTCACTCTATATATACATCTTTCATTTTTATGATTCTCTAATCAAATGGAATTGTCTAAGTATATTTTTGGATCATTGATAATACCTTGGTTCCTTTACTTGTGCAATGGCTCCATTATCGTCATAGTACAGGGCTACTGGATCAACAATACTAGGAACTACACCTATTTCAGTGATGAACTTCTTCATCTAAACAACCTCTTTTTTCTCCTCAAACGTAGAGGTATACTCAGCTTTAGTTGTAGAATCTATTTTGATCTTTTATTTGGAACTTTTCCAACTTACAACACCATTATTTAGAGTAAAATATCAGATCAAATTTTCTATTTTCAATATCTTATTAAACACTAACATCTAAATAACCATGAATTACTAATTCATCTCTTCCATAGACTAGAAAAACATTCTTAGTTTTTCTTAAGTATTTAAGAATATGTTTAACTATCTTCCAATGACTCTTACCTGGATTAGATTGGTATTTACTCATTATGCTCAGAGCATAAAATACATCTAGTCTTGTACATATCATCACATACATTATGAATCTTTATCTAAAGTATGTGGAGTCATTTCCATCATATATCTCTCAATTTGTGTTTTAAGGCACATATCCTTAGAGAGACATATCATATGCAAAATAAGTATTCTTTTTTAGATTCTTCCATGCTAAACCATTTTAGTATCTTGTTTATGTATGTGGATTGAGAAAATACAATAAACCTTTTTAGATCTATCTTTTTAGATCTTTATTCTTAGTATATAGGTTGTTTCTCTCATATCCTTCATCGAGAAATTCTTGGACAACCATATATTTACTAACTAGAGTAAAGAAATGTTGTTTCCAATTAATAATATGTTGCTTACATATAATATTAGGGAAAAAAAAACTTCATTCTCATTAACCTTTTTATAAACAGAAGTCTCATCTATATTTTTGATAAAATTAAATTATTTAATTATCTCATCAAAATGGATATCTCAACTCCTTGAAGCTTGTTTAAGTTCATAAATGAATTTTTATAGCTTACATATTTTATTGGCAAATTTCTTAAATTAAAAACTTTCAATTTGTGTCATATACACATCTTCTTGAAGATTCTCATTCAGAAATATAATTTTGATATCTGTTTGTCAAATCTCATAATTATAGTATGTAACTATCGCAAGCAAAATCTTTGTAGATTTTAACATAGTTACCAGCAAGGAAGGTTTCATCAAATTCAACATATTTATCTTTGTTTGTAAACTTTGGTAATTATTATAAATTATATATGTTTATACATTGTTATCCATATTAGTCTTTATTTTAAGAACCCACTTATATACAACATGTTTTATCCCTTCAAATAGATCAGTAGAGTCTTATACTTGGTTGGTGTATATGGAATCAATTTCATATTTCATGGTCTCGAGATATTTTTTAGAATCAATATCAGATATTGGTTCCATGTAATTGGTAGACTCATTAAGTATAAGCAACTCATCATTTTCTACTTCTATGAGAAGTTCATATCTCATTGGTGCATTTTCTGCTTCGATGAGAAGTTCATATCTCATTGGTGCATGATGTGTCCTACCAGATCTACAAAGTTCTTATATTTTTTTAGCTTTAGGCTGAAAATCAAATATTATAACGCAAGGCTCAGGTTCTATTTGGATGTCAGTTCATGGTTCTTGAACTTTTTTAAGTTTTGTTTTCTTCTCACTACTCCTTTCAAGAACAAATTCTTTCTTTTGAAATGTAGCATATTTTGAGATAAATATTTTTTCTCAATGGGATGATATAAATAATATCCAATAGTTTTTTTTAGATATCCAACAAACTTATATTCATTTGACTTAGCTTTTAGCCTTTTCAGATACAATATGCTTCACATAAACGTCACATCTCAAATCTTTCACGTATGATAAGATTGATCTCTTAACATTTCACATCTCAAATCTTTCACGTATTATCAAAAGATTTTGATGGAACTCCTAATTAATTAAATTAATTTATTCAATTAAACCCTTCCACTCATCAATTATATTCTTAATATTTATTAACTTCAATATCTTTTTCATCCTAGGGTTTACATGAGAATTCAAACCAAAATCTCTTTTATTTCGACCGAACATAATTCCTCTCGCCACATTTCCATTTAATTGCTTGAACCTTGCCTTTTCATATGGAAACAACTACAACATCCCGATGAGGTTAAGTTTGGCATCCATTGGTTTCTTGTCCACGTTGTAGTGGGTGAACTATGACGTAAACGTTTTCCAATAGATGTTAGATGGAGCTGCATCATAATACACTATCTACACCTAAAGATGTCAGGGGACCATTTGCTCTTGTTTAATTATGATTTAAAAGCGTCCATGGATTATCGATGGAACTTTCCTTCAGCCATAAACACTAGCCACTTGTACTTGCATAATTAGTAGATCGGGAATTTTACCTTTTCATCTCCGTGGAATTATGTTTCTAGATGAGGTGATCTATGGGGCTCCGTGATATCTTAACTATCTAGCTACCTATCGTTCTAGAAACCTTTCCGTGATATCTTCTAGGTTTTGTCAAAGGATAAACATAGTCGTCAAGGATTTTAACTTGCAATTTTCGGAGTTCAAACTTGGCTGTCTGCAAGTTATCACTAAACACATGGATGGCTGATGTTGTGCCAAGAAAATTAGGTACTTTGAGAGGTTGAATTCAAAGAATTTGAGGTATATTTAACACACATTAAGAGATGGCCACAGGAGAAGACATTGCTTTCCACTTCTTTTTCGCGCTATCAAATCAAGCTTTTCTCAGTATGATCTTCGAGTTCTTTAACAAGATCTTGAACTCACTCTATAAAAGCATCTTTCATACCTTTATACTAATGAAATAATTTATGTTAACTATCATTACCTATATATAGGCATTTACCACATACAAAATTAAGTCTGACCAATTAATTTATGCCCTAACGTTCTAAAAATGCTACATATAGTCATCCCAAAAGCCAGATGTAGCTTAGGTGACTCATCTAAGTCGACTGTTTCGGGCATATTTAAATGCCCCATTACCTTATTTGGCATCCTAGAACCTTCATCAGCTATTAAAATACACACCATTTACATTAAACAATTTCTAAAGCATGCATTTAAGGATAGTTTATGTCAACAGATGGTGTAATGGCATTGGAGCACAAGCTGTTTTCGAGGAAACAACAGCAACCCACTAACTTTCTTTTATCGCTAAATAAAGATTATGCCGTCTACAATCTCATTATCAAAGCTAGACAACAAACATTCTAGCTTGAGTTAAGATATGGAATCAATCAATGATGTTGGAGGCTGGATTTATGCTGATGATATACAGTACGGTAGCATAGATTTAGTAGAGACAATTGTACACTGCTGATTGGCTAAGAGAGGGAGCTGGGTAAGCTTATAGTAACACATGGATTCAGATTATAGGAGGGAAGGAATGATTGCACTGAGGAACCTGAAGCCAAAATAATGGAGGAAGACATTAGTGCTCATGAGATCATCATTTTAATTTGTAAAATAAAATTGAGGATTCTATCTGCATGACTGATTGAGGAGGTATATATATATATATATATATATAGGGGAAGACTGTGCACGTTTCATGCAAATTTGAGACAACATACAGTTTTGGACAAAAGTAAAGCAACATAGTAGCAATGATGGGTAGGGGAATTGCTGAGCAAGGGTGGAGGAAGGGTTCTTGGACTCCTGAAGAGGATAAGTTGCTTAGTGAATATGTGAGCTTGAACGGTGAGGGAAGGTGGAGTTCTGTTTCTAGGTGCTCAGGTAAGCTCTCTTTCTAGCAAGGCTTGATGTTTGGCAAAGGTAATCACAGCAAATTAAAGGGAGAGAGATAAAAACAAGAAAGCCACTAGCTATTAGTAAATTAATTATATGCATACACTCTTAAATTTTTGGGTGGGAGAGGCAAAATTTAGAGTTTATCATTCATTGGTAGATACTGATCATGCTTTCAGCTTTTGATATTATAAATCTACGTACGTTTAATTGTTTTAGTGCTTAACTTTAACTTATTATTGGTTTTACCAGGCTTGAATAGGAGTGGAAAGAGCTGCAGACTGAGGTGGGTGAATTACCTTAGGCCAGGACTTAGGAGAGGCCAAATAACACCACAAGAGGAAGGCATCATTATTGAACTACATGCTCTCTGGGGCAACAAGTAATGCATTTTTGATCCCTCCCTTTATAAAATATTTCTTTCATGGTTTTTCTTTTTTTTCCTGCCTATTTCATTTCTCTACAAACTATTATTAATAGTCCATGCATCTCCAGGTGGTCAACTATTGCTAGATACTTGCCTGGCAGAACAGATAATGAGATAAAAAACTATTGGAGAACCCATTTCAAGAAGAAAGATAAATCCTCTCAGAAACAAGAAAAGCGAAAAGCTCTGATTCTCAAACAGGAAGTGCAACACCAGCAGCAGCAGCAGCAGCAGCTAGAAGCAGGTGAAATGAAAATGGTCAACACCATTGATCATGTTAAGATGCATGAAGCACAAGAAATGTATTTCATGTACCACAATTTGGAGGATCAATGCTCGCCTGTGATGACTCAAGATGTCGCATCTTGGGCAGACTTTGTTGTAGAGGATTATTATGGACTATGGGGTGGCTTGTGGAACTTAGATGATCATCCACAAGGTTAAATTACTCATACAAGCAACTGAAATAAGAAATCCATGCAAAATCAAGCAACAACTTGTTCTTTTGGACAGGACTCAAAGAATATTTACAGTAGTGGGCACAGTTTCTAATAATGGTTAGAAAATGTTGATGATGACATATTTTACTCATGTCTAACTTGCTTAGAGGATGTTGAAACATTCTTTTTATGAGAATTTAATAAATGATGATGAACTTCTATTAAAGATTGTGGGTTTGATTTATCTGTAACTCTACAATTATATAGATGTTGCTGTTTACTGATATTTATCTGCTTCACAAGCCTTTCAACTATATTTTTTATCTCACTAAAATTCAGTGGGGGAATGAGAATGTCCTCTCCACCAATATTGTTTGCTTTGAATTGATTTTCTCTCTAGACTTCCTATCATAATGATTTATATATATAAAATCTTCCTAAGAATACTCTGAATGATTTAAACTTGAAGAAATGAAGAACAAGAGAGAAGAAGTGTAAAGTTTTAATATGAATAGAGGAATGTGAGATAAAGCTTGGCTCTGTACTTTGAGCCATACGTCAATGTATTATATTTATAGATATACACTGTAACTATAAGTTGGTAAAATACAAAACGAATGACCTTCTCTCCACGCTCACTGTAAACAGTTTCAAGCTCCTCTGCTAGCCCATATCAGTCCACATCCCCCAATCTCTCTTTCTTGTTTGTCCAACTGGTGCTGAGAATAAGACCCACGGGTGATTCATCAACCAACAATTGTTAACAGTTTCAAGCTCTTCTACCAGCCCATATCAATCCCCATTCCCCAATCTCTCTTTCTTGTTCATCCAACTGGTGCTGAGAATAAGACCCACGGCTGATTCATCAACCAACAGTGGTCATTTACCCTCTCAACAACAAACGCCAGCAACACCGCCGACCCTACTCCTCTCCACCACGCTGACAGTTACTTCCCCAACAAGATCGAATCACCATAGCAGTAATGCCGTCGTCAATAGCTAGCCATCTGATCAAAAGAAAAAATTGTGGAGACAGAGAGAGGAAGAATAAGACGGAAGAAAGAGAATCAAAGTTTCTCATGGTCATATCTTCTTTCTTGAGTGGCGCTTGTTTCTCATGGTCATACGCTTGATGCCACCACCGGTGTAGCTGAGATTTGCTAACACGTGAAATACCTTGGAAGTTCGACTCATATCCTTAAATTTGAACAAATTGCTAAAACATTATGAAATTTGAGATCACTTATTATAGTGTATAATTTTTGTACTGTTAGACATTATTAATTTGATTTAATGTGTGTTATGATTTGAGATAATTTGTGTTGCATTGTTAATTTATTTTTTAAATTATGATTGCTATTTAAACATTAAATATTGATGCATGAATATATGTTTGGATTTGTATTAATTTGTTTAAATTAATATGCAACTTGAACAAAGTTGATGAAATTAATAAGCATTGTGTAGATGTTTGGTATCGTTCGGTTTTGAGTTGATGAACGACAATTTATCTTGAATTGATATCGTGGTTAAAATACCTTTGATAAAAACATTTTACTTACATCTTGCCAAACACGGTCTTTATTTATTTTTTAGTAAATTTTTTTATTTTTGAAAGATCATTTTGCAATTAATTTTGAATTCTTCACTTTTTTTCTACCCTCATGTATTTAATATTTGAACTGTGACCTATATGCAAGATGCTTTTTTGATATTAAATCAATTGTTTTCCCTCTATTAAAACAATAAAAATATTTTTTTCAAAATACAATTTTATTTTAAATTGCATACAGTCAAGTCTCTAAAAAATAAGAAAAAAATCATATTGGCATAAATAATAAAAATAAAATATACAAGACATGATTTAGCATCTTTAAATACCAAAATTGAATAGTTTTGTTGATATCTTCGCATGTATTTTTAAATTTAATAACTAGTTTATGCATTCCATGGGAATTTGGCCTGTATTTTATAAATACCAAAAAAATAATTTTGTTTGTTTGAATATCAAGAATTACAAATTTATATGTATGATGTATTCATAGTATTAAAAGAAAAATGCAAAAAAATATGGTTTGACATTAAAACGGTTAGGTTTTAGCCTAATAAGATAAGGACTTCCATATTAAAGATGACTTTTCTTAAATATTAGACAGACCAATAGATAGAAAACACAACATCCCTTAGTTTATATATAAGATAAACAAACAATATAGTTTACTTTAGGTGAGGTGTACTAGAAGTGATACGTCATTCCTATACACAACTAGTCTCATTATCTAAACTCTAAGACCAGCTAAGGTTTCTAGTGACCAAAATACTAGGTGGTGACTCCATCTTTTTTTACTGATAAAGGACAAAAATTCCTTATTCTTTCCACCCATCACCATGAAGATCCAACTCTGAGAGGATGATCACCGCGACGCCGCACATGTGCAATGATATTAGGGCTACTTTTAATGTTTTTATCTCTCTATTTGATATTGGTAACGATTTGAGGTCGAATCCTTTTAAGCAAAATATAAACGAATGATGATAATCAACAAGCATCACTATGGGATCCATTAAAGGTGCTAATTGGATCTATTACAAGGTCAAGAGTCAAGAGTCAAGAGGGTCAAAAAGTCATTTAATGGGCTGATTTGAGATATCTATACCAAATAAGCTTCAAGAATTCCTTCTAAGATGGCATAAAGCATCAATTGGTATCATAGCTTGGCTTTGAAATCAAGTTATATCTGCTATTCTTAAAATTAGTCTTGTTCATGTTTTGAGTCTTGCTTTTCATTATTAGGTTTAGTTCTCTCAAAATTATTAAACCCTAGTTTTCTTAGTGTTCTTGATTTCAGCTTTATAGTTTCTTGTGTTTTTGAATTTGATTTTAAAGTTTCTTTGGCTTAGCTAATCACTGGTTAGGTTGTTTTTAACTTTCAATTTTACCTATAGATTTAGGGTTTTTACCCTCCAAATTCACATCAGTTTTCATATCATTGAGTCATGTAACATATAATTCTTGACAATAAGGCAACGACTCTAAACTTGGACCCAACAATGGCTACAATTTTTGGGCCAACCAATACAAGAACCAGAACGCAGAATGCAGCATCAGTTTGCAGCCGTGATTTAGCAGACTAGACTCATTTCAACTACACTCTCAAATGACTGTTTGCTTTGGGGTGCTACGTTTGGTAAATTCCTGAATTAATATTGTGTCCTTAAAGAACGCTATAATGGGGAAAAGATACCATGCGAGTAGAAGTTCACCAAAGTTCAATCGCATATAATTAAAATGGGAGTAGAAGTTCACCAAAGTTCAATCCATATAAATCAAATTCTTCACTCACATCAGCAATTGATGGCAAACTCAAACATAATCGAAGTCAAAAGGAAAAAAAATTCAAGTTATGTCTTGGAAAACACTGGAACAAGGGATATCTTGCCTATTTGAGTTTGAAGTACAGGATCAAGATGATGGCAACAACAAGAACAGCAATGATGGCACTGATCATCCACTTGTTCCTGTTCATCCTCCTTGAAATGGCAGTCAATACTCTCTTACTCTTACCGATGTTGTCATCCACTCCATGAAGCTGACAATACAGGAAGAACCATAAAATAAGTAGTTCCAATCCCAAACTGAGTGAAATATAGTCAAGGTCAACCAAGCATAACTTTATTCAGTGTAATACAGGTTTAAACTAGAAAGAATTAAAAGGAAGCTGCAGTGTGCGACCCTAGCTAATGCATCAGGATCAGTAAAACTATAACTATATAGCAAATTCAAATATCACTCTTATATAGAGAAGAAAACATACTGAAACTTGGATGAAAGTAAACAATGATTGGTGATGAAGGTTTGATGTAAATAAAATCAATAAATTCAATGCAGGAATACCGTGTTATGTGCATGTAAGAGAGACTGTCGCTGTTGATGCAAATCTTGAAGAATTGAAACACCAAGTTCTTCTGTTTCAAGCATGGTTCTTCTACTATCCTTAATTCTGTCACTGGAATGATTTAGTCTTTCCGTCGCCATCATCAATCTTGATCTTTGATCTCCTGAGGCCTATTCCAGTTGCAAAAACCATAATTGTCAAATATTCTCAGCACTTTCAAAGGAAAATGGTGATACTCAGAACTGTATTCCAGATTTAAAGAGAAATATCCACAAAGCATGTAAATTCTAGTTCACACACTATTCATCCTCACAATAGACACCTAAATCGCCATTTCTAACAAGCAACAGCAAGATCACTTTTGAGGTTTGATACTGCACCAATATATAGATTATTGTGGTGTCTGGTTGCAGAAGCGAGGCACGCACCACAATGGAAGACAGCCCATCTATATCATACTAATACTCCAGACAGCATATATGAAAATATTATTGCTGCATGAATCTAACATAACAAAAGGGGAAATCAAAGTGAAAACCAAGGCGCAATATATATCCTTTCTGCATTTCAATCAACAAAATACGAACACAAAAAATATTACACAGTAGCCACATTGACGAGTTAAACTGCTAAACAGAGATTTTCTAGGGATGTCTCAACTTACGAGAATCATCACCAATTCTTCTTCAATACAATAAAATTTAATCAGCAAGGAAAAACCAGCCAACCGAAAACAAACAATGAAGAGCATGATAATTTTGTGAGCAAACATATGGAGAGTGACATACCATCAAGGCATCAGTCATTCCAGCTTCCAAGAGCTCATCGCGAGCAGCTGCATTAAGATTACCAGTACCAATTCTTTTAACCTCAGTTTTGAGATTGTTCAAATCTGACTTGTACTCCCTCAATTTAGCCAGAAGAACAGCCTTCACATTTGGCTGCAAATTTCTCGCTTCCAGATCCATTTTCCGAATCTAAAAAATCAAAATAAATAAATAAAATCCTGAGGACAATAAAATGAAAGAATTAGGATTTTTTTTAGGTACCAAAGCTTCAGCATCCTCTAATCCAGCTTTTACTTCGGAAATCTTTTGCTTCTTTTTCTCTGGAAAAAATTAAAAAAAAAACGCATAAAAAATAATCAAAATTAACAAAAATGAGAATATATAATTGAGATTAGGTACCTCCATCAAGAGAAAGAGCAGCGGTGCATTTTCTGGATAAATTAGAAGAGAGTTCGCAGTATTGACGCTCGTATCCATCAAATATGCCGCTCATCTTTTCCAATTTTTAACCTCTCTATCTATCAAAACCCAAACGAAATCGGATCCTCAATTCCATCAATAAATCTACCAATCAATCACGATCGGAATTTCAATTACCTGGTATGATCAGAGGAGAGAGTTGCCGGATCCGGCTAACCGGATCTTCTCGAATCGGCGGCGGTGGTTTTTTCAACCGACAATGCACGTTTGCGGGGGACACAAAATGGTTCAATGGAAGGAGAGGTTAATGATACAGTCACGTGTCGGTTTGATTGTGTTATGCGCGCTTCTGGGTGAGATTAATGTACTCGCTTCCGTCCAAGCGAGGAATATCAGGTAATATTATTTTACTACTAAATTAAATTTTGTAGGATTATTTTTAGGTGTTTGCATTTTTTTTCTCGAGCTGAGTCTAATTATTTGTTTTAAAAAATATATATTTATTTATCTATAAAAAATGAATATGCCTATATTCATTTAGATTAAAATTTAGAAATTAAATTAAAATATCTTCATTTTATTTTAAACTTATTGGAGAAAGTTACCTCTATTAAATTTATATATATATATATATATATATATATATATATATATATATATTCATAAGGTAATTTTTAAATATATTTATAAGTGGAGATGGTTGAAAATATACATTTTTTATTTTTAATAAGTAAATGATGAGATTAAAAACAGCTTTTAAATTAATGAATTTAAAAACTTTAATGAGGATGTAGCTTTTTTCACAACTAAATGGATACCGCTAGATGCCTATCAAGGGTTGAGATGGTTGGAAAACATATAAAAGAAGCCACTCTGATAGGTTGGGAGATTATTTGATGGTTAAGTTAATGTATATAAGAAATGGTGTTGGTAAAGGTTAATTACGTAATACAAGTACTAAAAGATAAATTACATGGTGTGAGGTAGAAGAATAAAGAGTATTTGATTCCAAGAGTGTGTTTGTGTTTAGTGGTTGTTGTTGAGGTTGAGGTCGAGTACAACTCAATTATGTATAAAACTCAAGTTCAATCATAAAAACAAACACACCCTAAAACTTAAGTCTTGGACTTTTTATGTATTGCATGTCTTGTCTTATTGGATGTTAAGAGGGGTAGAATTGTCTATTTTCATGCCACCAAATTGTACCAACGATTGATAAGGGGATATGTGTATTTAATGTGGATGTGGATATGATACTATTAGGCCAATATTTTGACGTCATTGTCATTGTCTCTTAAGGATATGTGTATTTAATGTGGATGTGGATATGATACTATTAGGCCAATATTTTGATATCATTGTCATTGTCTTCTAAGCAAAAGTAATTTTTAGTGCATGTTTTCATTTAATGAACATATTGTATGTATTTATGGTTCATGGAAGGTAAGTTGAGCCATTCAATTTTTGGCTGGACATGCCTATTTATGCTCGAGATGTATACACTTATTTGTCTCCTTGGTTCTTCCACTAAATGGGACCTAATCATCTATGCATATCCTAAACTTATTGTTCATGTAATATAAAGATTGATCGATGTAAACAAGCTTTGGTGGGAGGTTATTAGCTATTTAGGGGTACTGAATGTATTTGTTTCTCTCATCCTTCGAGTCTTGAAAATGACTATTGCAAATGCTTAAAATATTCATCCAGACCTAGGGGTCTTATTGGCAAACTAACAAGGTATTCGAATGGTTAGCAATCTTGTCATCTATCTTATTTTTACCTTGATTCATATGAGATCATCATCGTGTCCTATCTAAGAAAGCATTGATACAGGGAAGGTCAAAGAACAATGTATAGATGTGTATATGGATTAAAAGAGTTTTTGCATTTTTAAATTTTAACTGCTTATTTGAATGTTTCCTACATCAATAGCCAAGGAAGACATATCTTCATTGTTGATTGGATAAATCATCAAAGATGGGCTAGGTAGATTGTGTACTTTGAGATGGTTTGATATGGAGGGTGAATTGAAGGACCTATACAAGGCATCTCTCTCTCTCTCTCTCTCTCTCTCTCTCTCTCTCTATACACACATGCACAAGCTAGCAAATGGAATAAATAAGATCTGTATCATTGCATCTCACTCACCGAAGAGTCAAGCCTGGCTGGTTAATTGGGCTATTACAGATTCTTATCAAAGCCTGGTTGGGGTTATAGGAATGATTTGATGATAAAATATAATAGTATAAAGATGGTGATTATATAAATTATTGAAGGAAAGCTAAATATTGATTTCAGAATGGTATGTATATGTTAAAGGACGATGGTTGAGCCATCTTCAGGACAAGAACATATAGATTATAGTGATGAGGTGAGGGATCATGCGGCTAACTCAATGAATGACACTGCATCCCAATCACCGAAGAGTCAAGCCCAGGTGGCACAGAGGGATCCATCTATCTTGAGGGGTGCTTCTTCATCCTCTGCATCAGAAATGTCATAATGAGAGACACCTATTATGACAGCTCAGCCAGAGAGACCTCCACTTGTGGCACCACTAGAGGCACCACCTGTGTTACTGGACCTTGTCTATTTTGAGCAAATTATCAGAGTGATTCTATCGAGTATAACAAGAACTACAGGTTCAACTAGTAGGGAGACTACTATACCTTAGTCCACTACGTAAAGAATATGAAGGATATAAGTTATTTGCCCTTTTTTTAGGGATGAGGACGTAAAAGTCGCAAGTCAGTGGCTTCAAAAGAAGGAAGAATTGTTTACCTAGATTCTAGTGCCCGAAGAGGTGAGAGTAAACTACATGGCATAATTATTGGCTGACAGTTCTCAGACTTGGTAGACTGCAGTAAAGACCTATAGGGTAGGGGAAACACTTGTTTGGGCTAATTTCTACAGGGATTTTAAGGTCATATATTATTCCCGACAGCATTAAAGAAGAAATGAACAAGAGTTCTAGGGTTAAAACAAGGAACTATGACTATAAGGCAATACAAAAGGCATTTTGAAGACCTTTCCACCTTTCCAGTGCATTGTCATCTATAAAAAAACACCAGATTGAGAGATTTCAGAACGGTCTTTAACGGGAGTTGAGAAAAGGATGGTAACTTTCCAACCTCACACTATGAGAGAATTGGTGGAGGTTGCTCAAACTAAAGGTAGTGTTGAATAAGGAGCAGCCCCACATTGCAAGATAAGATGGGGTAGAGAATATGAAAATAAATAAGCCTATGTCTGGTTCATATAGACTTCTCTTTCCTAAAAGAGGCAACGAAAAGCCTTAGGTTCAGAGTTATAGGAGAGGGGATAGCCTCTTCATTGTAGGATCTTCAGGAAGATATGTTTAGTCAATTAGGATTAAACATAGGATTAATAGCAGTAGATTTGGGCTGACTCGGGGTGGTAGTTCATTAGGAACTACAGGTCGGAAAGCTTTTTCCTTTCCATGATGTGAGATTTGCAACCATTTTCACTTAAGAGATTGCGAGGTAATGTCTGAGAGATATTTTATTTATCGGTAAGAAGGATATAAATGGAAGGATTGTTAGTATTTGGAGGATATATGCCATTTATGCGGGGAATATAGGCACTTGAAAAGGAATTTCCCTAACCAAGCACAAACTCAGAGCCAGCTGCACTCATCACCGTGGATAAGTCAGCCAAAAAACAGATATAACTAACTTAGTCTGGTGTGAGTGTAAGTAGAGGACGGGGTTGGAGTTGTGGAGATAGGGCTCTAGGTAGGGTGTATCATTTAAATCAGCAGGCGGCTAGACTTTATTCGAGGTAGTGATAGTTATGGCTTTAATAAATGCTTATGAGGGTTATGTGTTGATAAACCCAGGGGTTATGCATTCATTTATAACATATAAATTTGTAAATAATTGCAAGTACCCATTGGTAGATTAAATGAGGGCTTAATAATTTGTACTCCAATGTGGGAGGGTAGAAATTGAGGGTAAACTTAATTCCATTAGAGATACACGATTTTAATGTGATCCTTGGGATAAATTGGCTTAGTACATATCATGCTAACATACATTGTCACACTAAAATGGTATCTTTTAGGACACCTAATGGGAAAAAAAAAGTAGAATTTAAGGGTGAAAGGAATAAGGTGTATGAAGGATTGCTGTCAATACTTGCTGCTAGGAAACTTGTGAGGAAAGAGGTGAAGTTTACCTTGTTTATGTTGTCACACCCGGACATCACAACGACCGATTAAAAATTAATCTCTCGACTGGAAAAAGAACAGATATTTGGCATCTTGTTCTTTTAGGGGGAAAGGTCTAGTTCAAGGAGTCGCCATCTAATATTATGGTCACTAAGAACCCTAACTGGTCAATAGAGATTCTATGGTACAGGACTGGTTACACGAAAAGAAAGATACTATCACCCTTTAAGCATCTTACCTAAAGTAGGCTGCATTGCTGGTTTTGTCTTAAATTGCTAAAGATTTATTTTTGTTTCATTCTTTTTCATTCTTGTAGTCATCCTATAATATTCTCGACTCTAACGTTAGTGAATATTCATCTATGAATATTTCCAACTCTGGCGTTGATAAATATTATGCAATCCATAAAGTACGGTATTCCTAACTCTGGCGTCAGTGAATATTCAACTACAGATACCTCCAACTCTAGCGTTGATAAATATTTCGTAGTGAAAAAGAAGATGTATGTTATTTCTGACTCTAGCGTTAGTGAATAAACCAGTAAAGTGAATTTAACTGAATGCATACATAAATTTATTTTTTTGGAGGGGGGCTAACCCACCCGGTCCAGCCTGGTTACTAGATAAGCTAGTGACCCGGTCAAGTAGCGGGTGAATTATAATTCATAACTACTGTAGTAAGTGAATTATAATGCAAAAATAGAGGGAAAGCAAAGAACTTACCTAATGCTAGCCATGGAGACGCTGGTGAAAGAAGATTGGCTAGCTGTTTTCTCCTCATTTTATGTTTCTTCTTGTTCTCCACTGGTATTCCCTCTTCCCAGCTCGTCCTAAGCTTCCTCTGTTCTCCTTCGCATTCGGCTGTTCAGTGAGGGGTGGTGTAACTAGAGACAGAGACGATGGCGATGAAGACGTGATGTTGCTGATCGAGCTGACACTCCCCCTTGTTTCTTCTTACCTTCACTTGTTCTGGTCGTTCTGTTTTTATTAGTCTTTGGTGTTAGCTTCGTTACCTTGGTCTCCTACTTCTTGTCCTTGTATTTGTGTCTGTCTTATCTTTACTGAGAAGAGAAGGTTGCTACTGCTATGGATGGTGCATGCTCATGGTGCACAGTGGTGGTTATTGGATGTTGGTTTAGCTGGAGGAGGCGCGCAGTGCTAGTTCGTAGAGAGGAAGCTTGCTACTGGGGAGCAGGAGTGTAGGTTACTAGTTTGTACGTTGTTCACAATGGGTGCAGTCTTGTAGAGAGTGGCTGGTATAAGGAGAAGTTGTTACGCGCAGAGAAGAAGTTCATGCTGGATTGAAGGGAAAGAGGAGATGAAGGCCTCTCCTGTAACACTGAATGAAAGCCTATGTGGTGGTTTTTGGAGGTTGAAGGGGGTCCTCTTCTACTGGGTCTGTGAGATGGGGAGATGAAAAGTAGTCTTTTCTTTTTTTGTGTTCTGCTTTGTTAGGTTACGAGGATGAGCTGGGGGGAAAAAAGGATGAGTTGAGAGTTGTTTCTAGAGGCTAGGAAAGAAGAAAAGGAAAGGGCTGAGGAGGGGGGCAGTTAGTGTACGGTTGGTTCGCCGCCCTTTCCTCTTTTTTTTTATGTTTCTCTCTTTTAGGGTTTCTGATAATGACCTCTCTCTAGGGTTTTTTGTCATTGTTCCCCGGGGTTTCCTCCTTCTTTTTCATGCACAAAGATCTGTATTTATAGTGTAAAAGTCTCATCGCGTGTAGAAAATAAAGTTTCAATTAAACTTATTCTCTTCTTTGAAGTTTGAATTTGATTAAGAATTAAATTCGAAAGCGGATAATTATCATTATCTTGAAGATAAAGATTATCTTAAAGATAAGGATAAAATGACAAAAGCACATTGTAGTCCCTAGTTTTCATGCAAGTTGACAAATCACACTTTTTATCGAAATAAATCTTTAATCTTTTAATTTTATATTTTAAACCCCGTAAAATTAAATTAAAAGCCAAAGGGCCAAAATTAGGTTCCAACATATGTAATAAATATAAAGAAGGAAGTAGTGAGCTTGTTGGAGATTCCAATAGTACAAGAATTTCCATAAGTGTTTCTAGAAGACTTGCCAAGATTACCTCCAGAGCGAGAAATTGAGGTGTAAATAGAAGTTTTGTTGGTTATAACCCCAGTCTCACAAGCTCCTTGCAAGATTGTCTCTACTGAATTAGTGGAACTAAAGGCTCAACTATAAGAGTTGTTGGGAAAAGGATTTATTCAGCCCAGTAACTCATCTTTAGGAGCTCCTGTATTGTTCATAAAGAAGATGGATTGGACTTTCCGGTTAAGCATAGATTATCAGCAACTGAATAAAATAACGGTTAAGAACAAGTATGTGTTACCCAAGATTGATGATTTATTTGATCATCTCAATAGGGGCAAGTGTTTTTTAAGATTGATTTGGGGTCTGGAAACCAAGAGTTAATAATTAAAGAGTAAGACATCCAGAAAACAACTTTTAAGACTTGGTATGGGCATTACAAGCTCTTGATAATATCGTTTGGATTGACAAACACCCCAACGATTTTATAGACTTAATGAACCAGGTTTTTTAGTCGTATCTGGATAAGTTTGTGGTGGTATTTATTAATGACATCGTAGTTTATTCTCGTTCATGAGAAGAGTATGAACAACATTTAAAGGTAAAGTATTACAAACATTGAGGAGAAATCAGTTATGTGTGAAGTTAAGCAAACATTAGCTGAAGTAGTGTTTTTAGGCCATGTTATATCTATAGAAGGGATTTATATGGACCCTAAAAGGTGGAAGCTATGTTGAAAAGGGAGCAGCTCACAAATGTGCTAGAGATTCAAAGCTTTTTGGGGTTGGTAGGGTACAATCAAAGATTCATTAAAAGGTTTTCAAGGACAGCCTATCCAACGACCCAGTTGACCTGTAAGGGAGTCAAATTCAAATGGATAAGGGAGTGCGAAAAAAGTTTTCAAGAGCTTAAGAGGAGGTTGACATCAGCTCTAATGTTAGCTCTTCTAAAAAAGTTAGAAGGGTTTGTAGTATATATATGTAAGGAAAGGAATAGAATGAAAAGAAGTAGGGATACCCCATCACTAATCAAGTGTGAATATTTACAAATCATAAAAGCCTTAAATACTTAATGATGTAGAAGGAGTTGAACATGCATCAAAACTGGTGGGAATAACTAATCAAGGATTACGATTATATAATCGACTATCACCCGCGAAAAACAAATGTTGTAGCAGATTTCTTGAGTAGAAAATGTAAGGAAGTGGTTGATGAACTAATAATACGAGATCATAAAGAACTCTTGGAGTTGGGGAAACTATATGCTTAATTGGATATAGGGGAAAAGGGTTCATTGTTGGCTAGTTTAAAGGCACAGCCAATCTTGTGGGATAAAATACGGGAGGCACAAGGGAGAAACATGAATGTATGTAAGGAAAGGAATATAATTTATTAGTCTTTCAACTTTTATGTATAATTAAATTATTGTGGAATGAACATTATGTCATTATTGAATGGTGTATGATAAAATAAAGGTTGAAAGAATAGGTTTGGTCTATTCTTAGTTGTAATGATATGAAATAAGGTCCAAGATAATTGGACCATATTTGTGATAATGACTTGTGATATGGAAGAAGTAGTTGATGACTTGGTATGTCTAGGTATAGAGAAAACTTTACTAAAATCTTATAGAATTGTTAATAAAGGCTCATATTCGATGGAAATGTGTAGAACTATTGTAAAATTTCTTGTTTTAACATTCTTTTGTTGGTGGGGCTGTTACATTGAGGGGTTAGAAAAGTGATGGTTAGGAGTGAAAAGAGAGGATTTTAAGAGGAAAAAAACATATGCACACTAGAAATTAAGAAAGATCAAAGTAGGGATTTTGGAGATATTTGAAAGAGAAGAAGAAGGGTGAAGGAAACTAGGGTTATTCTTGTATTTGAAACTTGAATTAACATCTAACTAAGATAACAAACTCATCTCAAATAATCAATTTGATTGATTTTGTGATATGTGAAATATTGGACATGTTAATGTGGTAGGAATCCTAAGTTATGAATCTTGGCTAGTTAAATTGTTGCTTTTATGATTGATTTATATTTGTTAACATAAAAAATGGATGGTTATTAATCCAATTAAAAGAATTGATATTTAAATCATGAATTTTGTATTAATGATTGTAATAGAAATTTAGGGGAAATGGAAATGGATGGTGAATTGAACCAATTGGATTGGATTAGCTTATGATGAGTATTAAATTATAAAGAAATAATAAATAAAAACATGGTGTCTCTAAAGGCATATAGGGCCAACCAAAGGAGAATGAGTTAGCATATAATAAAATTGTGTTAGCTTAAAAACATTGTGAGAGATTAATGCATAGTGTTGTGTTAGAAATGAATTTTTGAATGAATTTGGTTAGTTTACATAAAATAAGTAAAATTTGTATATGGTACTTAACTAGAATGTTGAGGAAGGTTGTCAAATTTAGAGGAAAAGATTGTTGTGAAGTGCTTGATTTTTTATGTAAAGGAAAAAATATTTCTTAAAAAAAATTAAGAATAAATCATGGTATAAAATAGTGACCAATATTCATAAGGATTAAGTTGAAAATGCCTAGAGTAGCAAGTTCCAAAATTTATCTAGAAATTCTTTCGGGGGAAAGATTTAAATGATGGAGGTTATAAGAGCAAAATCTCCAATATGAACTAAGTGTAAATGGTGATTAAGTGTGGGTGAAATTAAACTAAAAAGTTGGTGATTGGTTCAAAATATTATGATATTATGTTAAAGCATGGAATAATCGAGTACAAAGTCAATGCATGGTGAATTAAAGATTAAATGGTAAATGATGTTGTGTGCCAAACGATGTAGGACAGGCAGCGGGTTCAGCTTAACAGCAAGGGACTTCTTCACGAGTTCAGGCCCTGGGTAGGTGTTCTTCACCTCCATTACGCATATGAATTTTTCTTAGAATTTTGCATCATTATGTTATTTGAGTAATTGTCATTAATGTATGTGACATGAATGTCAATATAGAAAATAAATGTTTAGACTAGCCGACTTTGACGGGGCTAGTGGCATCTATGTTTGAATGACCAACATTAAATGTGTAGACTAGCTGACCATGATAGGGTTAGTGGCATCCATGTTTGGATGACTGGGATTAAATGTTTAGACTAGTCGACCTTGACGGGGTTAATAACATCCATGTTTGGATGATCGAGATTAAATGTGTAGACTAGCTAACATTGACAGGGCTAATAGCATTCATGTTTAAATGACCGAGATTAAGTGTTTAGATTAGCCGATCTTGATGGAGCTATTGACATCCATGTTTGGATGACTGAGGTTATGTTTGTAGACTAGCTGACCTTGATGGGGCTAGTGGCATCCATGTTTGGATGACAGAGATTAAATGTTTAGACTAGGTAACCTTGATGGAGCTAGCGGTGTCTATGGTTAAATTGTTAGGATAATATTACTTGAATTACTTCTTGGAAGATATTAATAAAAGGAAAGAGGGTGAATTAGTTTGAGGTAAACCTCGTGTCTAGAACAAGGACAAATAAGGATAATATGGCCAATTTAAAAAGAAAGAAGGGAGTTTTATTCATGAAGGAGCCTCAGGTGGATTCTCTCAAGGCACGGGTAGAGGATCTTCTAGAGGGTAAACACGCCCGGGGGTTAGTTCTACAGGAGGCTCCGTTGATCAAAAGACTATCACTTATCCTTATTGTGTATGATGTGAGCAGAGGCACCTGGACGATTGTTCAATATCCTAGGTAGATGTTATATTTGCAGGCAGGAGGTGCATAGATAGAGGGTCTGACAATATTTGGGTTAGAGGTGTCACTTATTTGGTGAAATAGAACATTTCAAGAGAGAATGTCCCTATAAAGCTACTAAAAAAACACAAGGATAAGACAAGGTTACTGTAAATAGACCTAGAAGGCCCGCTCAATCAAGGGTCAGTGGCAATCAAGGTAGGCCTAAAATATAGGGGCACAAAACTCAGGAAAGAGTTTTCCATATAACCTAAGAAGAGGACCAAGCTACTTCAAATGTTGTGGTAGGTACAATACTTTTAGATTCCCATCAAGTTTATGTTGTAATTGATCCTTAAACTATACATTCTTTTATAGCTAAAAGGGTTGAGAATAAGCTAAAAGTGCAACCAACTAAATTAGAGAAAGGGTTTATAATTATTACTCCACTTAGGGATGTTGTGTGTGTGGATTATATGTATAAAGATCTTAGGGTAAACATAGAGGTAAATTTAATGCCTACAAAGTTGTACGATCTTGATTTAATTTTACAAATGGGTTCTCTGAGTGAACACAAGGCTTAGATGGGTTGCTTTGCAAAAACAGTAATCCTTCAAGGAATAAATGGTAAGAGGATAATTTTTATGGGAGAAAACAATTTTCTGCCAAATTATGTAGTTTCAGATATGAATGCTAAAAAATTATTAAGAAACGAGTGCTCGACTTACCTTACATATATGAAGGATGTTGAACAAGGTGGGATGGAGATAAATAATCTTTTGATTATAAAGGAATTTTCATGTGTTTCCAAACAAGTTACCAGGGTTGCCTCTGGAAAAAAGAGATTGAAATCTCCATTGATGTACCTTTTAGTGTATCTCATGTATCTTGGTTGCCCTATAGAATGACACTTGTAAAATTTTTTGAATTGAAGATCCAGCTGTAGGAGTTATTAGATAAGGGATTCATACGTTCAAGTAATTCACCCTATAAAGCTCTAGTATTATTTATAAAGAAGATAGATGGGATACAGACAATTGAATAGGGTGATGATGAAGAACAAATATTTGCTTCCATAGATAGATGATTTATTCGACTAATTAAAAGGGGCAAGAGTATTCTCAAAAATTGACCTAAGGTCAGGGTATTATCAATTGAGAATTAAGGAGCAAGACATACCAAAGATTGCTTTTAGAACTTGTTATGGACACTACGAGTTCCTGGTAATGTCGTTTGGGCTAATAAATGCTCCTATCGTGTTTATGGATCTTATGAATCAGATTTTCCAACCTTATTTAAATTAGTTTGTAGTAGTATTTATAGATGACATTCTAATCTATTTTAGTTTCTATATAAAGCATAAAGAGCACATAAGAAGTGTATTGAAGACCTTAAGGGATCAAAAGTTGGATGCTAAGTTAACTAAATGTGAATTTTAGCTTTAAAAAGTTGTTATTCTAGGACATGACATATTTTTGGAAGGGAAATTTATGGACCCTAAGAAGGTTGAAGTAATATTAAAGTGGGAGAGACCAATAAATGTCATAGAAATTAATAGTTTTCTTGGGTTGGTAGGATACTATAGAAGATTTATTGAGGGGTTCTTAACCATAGCAACACCTTTGACACAATTAACTTGAAAGGGAGTAAAGTGGTAATGGTCAAAGGAATATGAAGAAAGCTTTGAGGAATTAAAAAAGAGGCTTCTTACTACCTCAGTACTAACATTTTTTTTTAGGATTCGAAGGATTTATGGTTTGCAATAATGCTTTAAGGAAGGGTTTGGGTTATGTTTTGATGCAACATGGAAAGGTAATAACTTATACATTAAAGCAACTATGGCCTTACAAAGTAAATTATCTAGTTCATGATTTAAAGCCAGTGGTTGTGGTGTTTGCCTTTAAGGAAGGGTTTGGTGTCCTCAAGAGGCGTAGCGTGATGGCAAAGGGTTTGAGATCTGCACAGCAAGTCTCGAGTTCGAGTCAGGGTGTGCACCTCTTGTAAGAGCCTGGGACAGCTGGGGTTTTACACGCTCATCTGGACCCACAAAGTGTGCTTTCTGGAGGGTGAGGTTTCCTTAAATCCAAAAAAAAGGTATGGGGACACTATTTGTATGGATCTCAAGTTTAGATTTTTACTAATCATAAAAGTTTAAGATATCTGATGACATAGAAGGAACTAAATATGTAACAATAGAGGTGGTTAGAGTTAATTAAATATTATGATTGTGATATCGACTACCACTTAGGAAAAGTAAATGTTATTGTAGATACTCTCAGTAGCAAAAATAAGGTAGTTATGGATGAGTCCATGAATTGGAATAATAAGGAATTAGTTGAATTGAAAGGAAAAAAAAATTGATGCTTGATTGGAAATTAGATCAAAAGGGTCTTTATTGGCGTAATTAAAAGTATGGTTAATACTTTGTGATAGAGTGTTAGAAGCCCAAATGATGGATGTTAAGGTGGGTAAAGTGATAGACATGGTAAAAGCAAGAGTTGAAACTTCTATTCAAGTCCTAGAAGATGGGATGATAGTAATGAAAAAATGAATATATTTACATGATAATAAAATTCTTAAGATTAAAGTGTTGAAAGAGGCATATGAATCTAGGTTTGTTATACATTCAGGGAGTATAAAGATGTATAAAGATTTAGAGAAGTGTTACTAGTGGCCAAATATAAAGAAACAAATGGTTTAGTATGCATCCAAATATCGTGTGTGTCAATAGGTTAAAGTGGAATATCAAAAGTCAGTATGGTTTTTGTAACCACTTTTAATTCTGGAATGGAAGAGGGAACACATCACGATGGATTCTGTATCAAGACTACCTAATGGAAAAAGAAAAAATGATGCCATTTAGGTTATAATTGATCAATTGACTAAATCTATATTGTTTTTGCCTATGAAGATGACATAATTAGTTGATAAGCTGACAAGATTACATGTGAATAAAGTAGTCAGGTCATATGGAATACCAATATCAATAGTGTCTGATTGAGACCCTAAGTTTACATCCAGGTTATGGTCAAGTATCCAACATGCTTTAGGGAGAAAGTTGAATCTAAGTATTACATTTCATCCCCATACGGATGGCAGTAAGAAAGAACTATTCAAACTTTAGAGGATTTGTTGTGGTCTTGTATAATGGAGTTTAGAGGGAATTGGGAGGAATACCTATCATTGGTGGAGTTCATTTATAATAACAACTATCAAGCTATAATGAGAATGACTTCCTATGAAGTTTTGTATGGAAAAAGGTGTTGAACTCTAATGTGTTGGGAAGAAATGGGGGATAGAAAATTAATTGGCCTAGAGTTGGTAAAGATTAACAAATAGAAGGTGAAAATCATAAAAGATAGAATGAAAGCAACTCAAAATAAACATAAAAGCTTTGTAGATAAAAGAAAAAGGCCCCTTGAGTTTGAGGTGTAGGATTAAGTGTTCCTAAAGGTTACACCTTAGAAGCATATTATGTGGTTTATGATGAAAGGAAAATTGACCTCAAGATATATGGGTCCTTTTGCGATAATTCAATGATAGGCCTAGTTGAATATATAGGCCTTACCATTGCACTTGTCAAAAATACATGATGTATTTCATGTATTGTTACTTAAGAAGGTTGAGATGGATCTAGGGGTGAGCAAAAAAACCAAAAACCTGATTAAACCAAGAAAACCGTGAAAAAAATAACCAAAAAAACCAAACCATGAAAAAAAACCGATTAAAATTTTAAAAAAACTGACCGGTTCGATTCAGTTTTGGTTTTATAAGCCTGAAATCAAAAAAACCGAACCAAACCAGAAACAAACCGAGCCAAACCGGTTTGAACCAGTTTTTGTCCTAAAAAACCGAACCGAAACCGGTCGGTTTGAACCGGTTTTGATTTTTTTTTAAATCGGTTTGGTTACTTTTTTTTTGATAAAAACCATACTGCACCGAAAATGATCACCTCTAGATGGATCCCACTCGAGTGTTGCCACAAGTTGAGATAAAAATAAAAGAGGATTTGACTTTAGATGCATATCACATCCAAATATTAGATAAAACTCATAGAAGTGAGAAACAACTTAGAAATAAAATAATTTTCATGGTAAAGATATTTTGAAAAAGTTCCTAAATTAAAGAGATAACATGGGAACAAGAGTCAAAGAAAGAGAAAAAGTATCCAGTGTTATTTGCAAATACAAGTATTAATTAAATTTTGAGGATGAAATTTTTGTTAAGAGAAAATAATGAAAACCCCGAGATAAATTAAGAATAATATAAAAGATATTATGGTGTCATAAAATAAGAAAATGAATAGAATAAATAGGGACAAAAGAGTTGAAAAAAGGGGGGAATTTATGGCCAAACATGTATATTTTTCTAGAAACAAAAATAGTTTAGATGTTTTGAGAAATGACTAGACCGATTTAATAAAACAGACGGATCATTTCTCAAAACAGTTAGACTATTTTGGATATTATCCCTGTTAAAACCCAATGGTTTAGCCAAAAGAAGAAAAGAGTGTTTTCTCTTCTTCTTCTTCTTCTTCTTCTTCTTCTTCTTCTTCTTTCCTATCCCTTGAATGGTTAGAGAAGTGATGATTAAGAGTGAACAGAGAGAATTTTGAGTGAGAAAAACATATTTACGCTAGATATTAAAAAAAGATCAAAGTGAGAGTTTTGGAGAGATTTGAAGGAGAAGAAGAAAGGTGAAGGAAACTAGGGTTATTCTTGCATTTGACACTTGAATTAATATCTAACTAAGGTAACAAACTCATCTCAAATTATCAATTTGATTGATTTTGTGATATGTGAAATATTAGGAAAGTTAGTGTGGTAGGAATCTTGAGTTATGAATCTTGACTAGATAAATTGTTGTTTTTTATAATTGATTTATGTTTATTAACATGAATAATGGATTGGTATTAATCCAATTAAAATAATTTATATTTAAATCATGAATTTTGTATTAGGGATTGTAATAGAAATTTGGGGAAAATGCAAATAGATGATGAATTGAACCAAATTGATTAGATTAGCTTGTGATGAGTATTAAAGCATGAAGAAATAATGAATATAAACATGGTGTCTCCAAGGGAATATAAGGCCATCCAAGAGAGAACGAGTTAGCATATAATAAAATTGTGTTTACTTAAGAAAATTATGAGAGATTAATGTATAGTGTTTTGTGGGAAATGAATTTTTGAGTGAATTTGGTTATGTTATATAAAATAAGTAAAATTTGTAAATGGTAGTGAACTAAAATGTTGAGAAAGGTTACCGCATTTAGAGGAAAATATTGTTGTGAAGTGCTTGATTTCTCGTATAAAGAAAAAATCTTTTTTAAAAAAAAGAGAATAAATCATGATATAAAATAGTGACCAATATTCATTAGGATTAAGTTGAAAATGGGTAGAGTAGCAAATTCCAAAAATTATCTAGAAATTATTTCAGGGAAAAGACTTTAATGGTGAAGGTTATGAGAGAGAAATCTTTAATATGAACTAAGTGTAAATGGTGATTAAGTGCGGGTGAAATTAAATTAAAAAGTCAATGATTGGTTCAAAATAATATGATGTTATGTTAAAGCATAGAATAATCGAGTACAAAGTCAATGCATGATGAATTAAAGATTGAATGGTAAATGATGTTGTGTGCCAGACGATTGTAGGACAGGTAGCAGGTTCAGCTCAACAACAAGGGACTTCTTCATGAGTTCAGGGGTAGGACAGGTAGCAGGTAGGTGTTCTTTACCTCCACCGCGTATATGAATTTTCCTTAGAATTTCACGTCATTATATTGTTAGAGTAATTGTCGTTAATGTATGTTACATGAATGTCAACATAGAAAATAAATGTTTAAATTAGCCGATCTTAATAAGGCTAGTAGCATCCATGTTTGGATTATCAGAACTAAATGTGTAGATTAGCTGACCTTGACGGGGCTAGTGATATTCATGTTTGGATGACTAAGATTAAATGTTTAGACTAGTCAACCTTGATAGGGCTAGTGATATCTATGATTAGATTGTCAGGATAATGTTGTTTGAATTACTTCTTGAAAGATATCGGTAACCATGACTTGTATGATTATTTAATAAGTTTAGAATCGTTATAAGAGTAAAATATAAACCTAAAATGTTGTGTATGATTTGGAATATGGAAATGAACTATAATTGTTTAAAAAAAATAAATTCATAGATAAATAAAATATGCACGAGATTAATTATTAAATCCTTATAATATATTCTAATACATTGTATAAATTGTAACATGTTAACATGTACCTCTAATCCTAGAGAGGATCATTAGATTTCGGTTAATTATTTTTCTTTTGTATTAGGTAACTTAAATGATGTTAACTTTTTATTGAGTTATGAAACTTAGTATAATATAGATATTTATGGAACTAATGACTTGTAATACATTAAATTATCCTAGTGAACCAAATATAATTTTATTTGATGATGGAGGGGTGTGTGTGTATAACATATAATCTTTATAAAAAGTATTCTATATTTATGCATTATGGAATTGTTGTTTTTAAATGATATGTTGTGAATGAGTTTGGGGAGAGGTCTAGGACGATTAGACCATGATTGTCATAACTTGATTTTTAACCTCATTTTATTTATAATTTTTTTTAATTCAAAAATATGAAAAACTGACAAAAAAAAACCTAAAAAATATATTTTTGATATATTTGTGTTATTTTTGGAATTTTTAATGTTTTTTCAAAATTATTTAAAATTCAACATCATCTTTTCAAAAAAAATTAAATCTTGTGTTGATGTAATTGATATGTGTGGAAACAATAGAGTAAAACAGTCATTACGAAGGACACTGAGTTTCTTCTTCTTTTTTATTTTTTTTAACGCAAAGATTTAGTTAATAATGTTGCCTAAGATTGATCTTTATTGGAGAGAAGTATGTCGTTGCTACAGGAAAATACGAAGGACACTAAGTTTTTTTATTACGTACATGTTAGTTTGTCTTCCTAGGGTTTTTTTTAGTGGGCTGACTGTTCTCTAGGCCCGTCGTGCTTTCCATCAAGGCCAGGGTCTTCTTCAGGGTTTTTATTACCTATGTATTTTTTGTTCCTGGACAAGACCTCCACCGTTTTTGGATTAGGTATTGCTCTTTCCTCGCGACTAGGCTGAACCCTTGGGATTTTAAGTTCATAATTGACTAGTCAAAATGTTTTTTTTTTAAATGTATTTGCATTAAGATATTTTTTAATTAATTTGTTTTTTATCAAATAAACCCAAATAATTTTTAAAAATTGTGAAAAAAAATCAACGATTATTTTAAAATTATTTATGGGTCCCTTGCATGTTTTTCAATATTTTTATTTAATATTTGGATTGTAAACTTATGATTCTAACTCTGTATTAAATATATATGATTTTCTTTAAATTTTAAGAAAATAAAGAAAATCCAAATATTCCTTATTTAAAAATTATAAAAACATGTTTTTATTTATATAAAATACAAAAAAAAATACATTTTATCATACTTTGAAAAACACAAAAGTCAATTAAGAAGTGTCACAACAAGTTTGTGATTATCCATTAGGATTTAATCAAAATTTCAAAAACATCACAAAAACTAATTTGTTTAATTAATATTTGGGGTATAAATTTTATAACATAATATTTATTCCTAGTATTAAATTAAATGAATTGAAAAAAATAAAATGTTAGGAATTAACTGTAAACTTTAATATTTTGGGTATAAAATTACACTGTAAAGTATATCTATTAGTCTTAAGCCAAAAATGCATCATTAAAATTTAGACTTTAAAATAGTTAGATTAATCTAGTAAGATATGAACCTTTTTATTGAGGATGATTTTTTTAAATCTTAGATGGATCAATGAATAGAAACAAGACTTAAGGAAAAACAATTAATCAACAATGCAGCTTATTATAGGTAAAGTGTACTAGAGGTGATGCATTTTTTCCTTGTATAATTAGTCTCCTTGCTTAGACTCTCGCAAATCATTAGGTTTTCTAATGACCATAATATTAAGTAGAAAATACCAACCATTATTGTAGCCCCTTTTTTTTCAACTAAAATGTTAGACAATAAGGATCTTCACCCTTTGAAAACCTATTTCAACCTCCAACTTATTCCTATGCATAAACAACATTATCCAAGATCATTTGGCGTTATTAACACAACAAAACAAAACAAAACAATAAACCTTTTATTTTTCACTTTCTCCTTTTAAAATTAAACATACGGAATAAACCTTAACAACTAATGTTCTTACATCATTATCATTATCAAAACAATAATTACACCCTATTAATTACAATCTATGATAATTTTCATCAACTAATCAATTTCCAACAAAATATTCTTATGACCGGCCTTATACAAGCCTTGTTAACCAAATTCTTTCTCTTACTTTAATGCATTTCCTCCATCTCATTCACAAACATACGCATAAATTATTCACAATCTATTTAATCTTTCATTTTAACATTGTATACATACAATTTCTCATTCTAGCATTTCAAATATTCATTCTTGATCATGCACCACAATATATCTATTTTATTCACTTAACAAAGCTTATTTTTAATGCATTATTCTATTATTATAGCCTATTCAAACACTTCTTATTACAAGTTTTAACTCAAACTTCCACCCCTCATTTTCTTCCAAATATGATAAGGCCTGTTGGTAAGGTTTTCTCCTCAAATATTTCAATTTTCTTCCATCATTTCTTGATTTAAGCCTTTTGATTGCCATTTTAACACATTTGTTCAAATAAACCTCCATTTCCTACATATTTTCAAGAACCTTAGAATTACAATATTGAAGTTTTTTCAATTATTCTTTATTAACTATGAAATCAAATAGGAAAACTAAAGAAAAATATTTTTATCAACAATTTTGAGCTCAATTTGAAGAATTCTTCTAATTTTTTCTTCGATTATTCTTCTTCTTCATTACCCCTACTTGTCCCTCGAGCTCCTCTCCTCCAAACAAGCTTCTTAATTTTAGTCTAAGTGTGTTTCTCTTCTCACAAATGTATTTGCAAGCATTAATCTCATAATTTTAAAAGGATTTCTCAAATGATTTTGAAGAGAGGCAAGAGTGAAGCCTCTTTCTCTCTTCTTAGCTACTGTTTAGCGTGAGCAGTAGCATGTATAGTGGTTATATCAGGTTTTCTAGATCAATTACTATTATACCCATATTCATCCCCTCATAATTCTAGCTTATTGCACTAACCCGACATTATATCTTTATTTTTAGGACATTCTCAAGTTTTAATTGCCTTTAAATTTTAACCCAAGATAAAAAAGTATGTCAGAAGACCCCTTGTAATATTTTAAACTAATCCAACAGTCGAATTATAAGATATGCTCAATATTATTAAACTAGATAGTCGGTAATTTCACACCAAAAATCTGAATTTCATATACCATATGATTTACTTAAATTAATTCGATAGAGATTCTTATTTATAATTACCATAAAATTCTTCTCGGATTTAGCTCTGAAAACACAATTATATATGGGGTTTATACCAGAAATTAATGCTTCTGTTGCAAGGGTAATGCTTTGATTTATTTGAAAAGATGTTCTATTTTATAAATAATATCATCCAAATTTACAAAAAAATTTCTTTCAAATCATTTTTTTTCTAACTAGAAAATTCACATGATTTATCGCAAGTTAATATTTTGCGATTTATTACTTTCTCATTTGAAATTTAAATTAATCTCCTGAGAATGTTCAACTCAACTCACAAAATTTTTCTCCTTAATTTATCATATTACAATTAATAATTATTCCATTTAAACAAAATTTATCAATTTTAGAACGGGGGTTTATAGGTGATGACAGTATCTACTCATTATGCTTATACATCTAGTTTTGTACGTAGCATAATATACATGATAGATCCTATAACTACAAAGTATAGGGTGTTCTTTCTATCACTTTCTCAATTTGAATCTTAGGATACATATTCTTGAAAAGATATTCATTGCAAAACAAGTAAGCATCCTCTTTTGGATTCTTTCATTATAAATAATTCTAGCATTTCATTTATATAACCTAGATTGGAGCTGAGGATTCTAGTTATATGACTTATTTTTTAAAAAAAAACAATAAATTAGAAAATTAATACATGTTCAAATATAAAATTGATTTAATTAAAAGGTACAAGGACAAGCTAAAAAAATACCTTATCATATAAAAACAAATTGAGCGGTTATATCTATCATATTTCCTCGTAATGTTGTGGCAACTACATATAATAGGAGCTTTTGTTGATGCTTTTCGAAGTACTAATTCAAATGAAATAATGGAGTCTAGCCGAAACTGCTTGGATCAAATTGAATTTGGGCATGTTTTCCTTGGAATCATTTATCACTACTTTAGGCTCTATTTGGGGTCATTTCTTAAATATGTACTTGCTTGAAGTTTCCTTAAATAGGAGAAAACAACATGGGATAGCTTTAATACATCACAGCTCGACATTCTTCTCAGTATTATTTTTATTTTTGGTCATCAATTTAGAGGATTAATTAGCAAGACTTCATTGCAAATAGAAAAGATTTAAAATTCAATAATGACAAAAAATAACCTTAAAAACCTCCATTTAATAGGGTGGCAAGATAGTTGAAGCCTTTGGAAAGAAAACTCTTTGATAGGTATGGGAAACTTCCAAGTTAAAAAAGATTTACAGCACTGTTCTCCTTCTCTTCTGAAAACCCTAGAAAATCCTCACTATTACTTAGCAAATCACAGGGGTTTGGGTCTAATTTATTTTTGTACAAGTTCGAAAGGTTCAATTCTATTTAGGATTCAACTCTTAATGCTAAAAAATATTCCGAATATAAAAAAAGTTGATTAAAGTGTTCGGACCAGCAATTTGAGCAATTATTCTGGGATATTACTCTCCCACTTGCATAAAATAAAAGCAGGCAATGTTCTAATAATTCCTCTCAACAGTGTCCTCACCCTTGAGAAAGATTAATAACCACAAGAATGTGGGTTCTTCTCAGTATTTTTTTAATTATTTTTGGCCAAACTCACCGCAAAGCATCAAACTTTATTATCCTAATATTTCCAGCTGATATCTAAAATCTTTAGCAACAAAGTAACTGCAAAAACTGAAGTTAAGCTACAACCCAAGAACTCAGACTTCTCGTGAGTAGTTGATGTTTTGAGTTTGCTTGCAACAATGTCAGGGCATTACAGGCAGCAAAAACATGAAACTCTTTAAGCTGCAAAGCGCGTCCCTTGTGTTCATTATTTGCACATTATGGTTTAGGTCAGAAAATCAATATAATTCAATGATCCCAGACCTCAGTACATGCGCAATATGAAATCTGAACAAATTAAACCTTCAGTGCTATGCGATCGAGCCAAAGAGATGGAAGGGAAGGAGAAAAGGTCAAGAGAACTTACCAGTTTCTAAGCTCAGCCGCCACTCATGTGAGCTTATGTTAAGTGAATGTGGGTATTTATAGGGTGCTGGAATCGTCATTAGGGCATTACAAGTAAATTCTATATGGGCCCAATTCTTGGTCTTTTGAAAAGGAAGGTGGTAAATTGAAAATCATAAGGTAATTTGGGATTTGATTTCTTTTTTTCTTTTCCCTATGAGTTTCTTTTGATTAATCGTGAGGTTGATTAGATTTTCGCCTACCAATGAGCACCTCTCTTCAGCTCGAGGTTCTGTAGCAATGTTTAAAAGTATGGTAATATTATGGTTTAAAATATTTTTTATTTAAAATAATATTATTTAAAAAAAATTATTTTTGATATTAGCATATTAAAACCGATATAAAAAATATAAAAAAAATAATTTAAAATAAAATATTTTTTTATGAAACACAATTCCAACTACATTCTCAAACCTCAAACACTATCTAACTATCTAAATGTCTATTGTAAAAAAAAAATTCTTTTTTATTTTTTTATGAAAAATTAAAATATTTAATCATTTATTGAGGACACAGGGAATATTTTTTGAAAAAAATAAGAAAAATACTTCAAGGTTACAATTATTTTATATAAATTTATAACACTAATTAAATATAAAAATTATAAAAATACAATAATTTTAATGTTTTACCTTGTTGTTTGTATATAAAAGAAAAATATTATATTTTTTTTCATATAAAAAGGAGAGAAAAACTTACAAAGAAAAAAAAATCTGAAAAACCTCTAAAATATATAAGTTCCCGTTTTTCTTTTCTTTTTTAACTCTAGTTTTTTTTTTAAAAAAAAAATAACTAGAGTATTACTTTGTTTTTTAATGGCCCCGATGTTCTATTATAAACCATTTCAAACAATACTAAATTCTATCATTTAGATTTGTTTTCTTATCTTAATTAATTTGGAGGTTGTAATTGAAAATTTATTCTATTTCTAACTTTATTGCTAGTTTCATCTTTATTTCTAGTTTTGAGCCCTTGCATTGCTTTGGATCGTTATAGTTGTGTTCTTTTTTTATCATCACATACCTATGACTTTTATAAACTAGTATTTTTTTCACATATTTTGTTATAATCTAATTTTGATCCATTTGTTTTTTTAATCTAATTTTAAAGTGGTTTAAATTTAAAATTAAAAGATCAGAAGCTTGAATGCAAAATTTTGAAACTTTAAGGATCAATTGAAAAGGGTTATCCGAGGCCAAAACGATGTCGTTTCAAACAGGCACTGTTCTTCGTCTTCTTCTTCTAGCGCTGCAAATTCACCTAAAAAAGAAAAAGAAATTATGGAATGCTAGCATCCCAGTCCAACCAAAACATAAATTGCAAGTCTTATCTTCATGAAGATTACTACCCCGAGAAGATAAGGATCGAACCTCAGGTGTCCAAGTCCCACCAAAAAACCAACACCTCCCTGCTAACCATGCTTGTTAAGAGAAAAATCATGCGTGGAGGGAGAACCTAGGACGTTCCCTATAAATACAGAGCTCTCAAGAGGAATGGGGGAGGGAAAAATCCAGAAGAAAAACAGTAAAAAAACAGAGAAAGACTCAAAAAACACAACACAAAAGGCAAGAAAAAGAAGGAACAAAGGGGAAGAAAACAAAAGCAGAAGGAAGAATCCCAGTTTTCCCAGCAACGAGCGCCTTCATCAATCTTCGCCCAAGACGTTAGCAACAGTAGTCCAGCAGCAGGTAAGTTTTCATTTTTCCCTCCCCCTGCATTTTAATTACATAGTTACTGTGATTGGCGTGTGTGGATCTACAGCCTGTTAAACCGACTAGTTACCCCAACGACGTCCGCCCGGACCATATGGCTAAATGGGCGATCCGCCCAATAAAAAAAGGAAAGGATAAGAATAGGTCGGTTGCCCACTGGCTTGTTTTAGGCAAGGGTGTGTTCGGCAAAAAACACTCTTATGCCTTTTCCATGTGTTTTATTCCCTTTCTATTTTGATATTTGGCTAAACAAGCCCCTCTTTGATATCAAAAAATTTCTGAAATATTTGGGGATCACCGTGGATTCATTTGTGACCCCCTCACATTTTGTTTTATGTTTTTCTTTATGTGTTTGTATTTTTTCTGGTATGTGCTCAATCTATGAATCATTACTGTTAAATGCAAAATCTGTTATTTAACGTTTCTTTTATTTCCATCTAAAAAGAGAAAATAATAATAAAGGATAAACAAAAAGAAAATGGCATAGAAAAATTCTTCTTCAAATTTAATTTTTTATGAAATTATTCACTGACGCTAGAGTTAAGAATATCACAATTTTTTTGAGTTTGTGTAATATTTACCAACGCAAAAGTTAAAAATATTCGTACGAACTATTCATTGACACTAGAGTGAAGAATATGATAGGAAGAATAAAAAAAAAGAAAAATGAGAAAAAAAAGAACATATTCTTAGCAATTTTAGACAAAACCTGCAATGCAGCCCGTCTTAGGTAGGACGCTTAATGGGTGATAGCATCTTTCCTTTTGCGTAATCAATCTCGTACCATTAGATTAATCTATGTTGAATAGTTAGAGTTGCTAGTGACCATAATATTAGGTGACGACTCTTTAAATAAAATATTTTTTCTAAAAAGAACAAGATACAAGATATCTATTCTTTTTTCCAACAAAAACCTTATATATATATATATATATATATATAAGGGTCATATTAAAAAAATCATATTGTTTAGGGTGGAAAGTCAGAGATTTTTAGCTCAGGGCTATTTTGCAATTTAGCCTTGTCAAAAACTTGGGATCTTCAATCAACTTGCCCCTTTTCCCTCTCCCGACCGTCTCACCGAGTCCTGCCTTACTCATTGCAACTCACTCTCATCTTCCTCCCTCTTAACCAGGTTTCACTTCTCTTTGTCTTGTTGCACTTATTTTTCATGTTTTCTATTGACAGTTGACTTATAAATGAAGGGAAAATAACAGAAAGAGTATTTATCTTCCACAGTTTGCATTTTTCTATGCTTCCTTTTTGAAATTTTAATGACGATTTTACTCTTCTGGGTACAGTTTTTTTCTATTAAGAGGATTCAACTTTGGAGCACCTTTTCCAGGTTCTTTGATGGATTCTTGAGCTCTTATAATTGTTTGATGGTGTGATTTGTGAGCTTCTTTAGAAGAAAAAAAATGATACTTTCAGCTCTTTTAACTTCAGTTGGAATCAATCTTGGACTGTGCTTGTTGTTTTTCACTTTGTATTCAATATTGAGGAAGCAACCTGGTAATTTTTACGTGTATGCACCCCGTTTGGTCGATAAAGAGAAATCTCAGCCACAGGAGAGTGATGATTTTTACTTGGAAAGGTTATTGCCTTCTGCTGGTTGGGTTAAAAATGCTTGGCAGCTTTCTGAAGATGAAATCTTGTCAATTTCGGGTTTAGATGGTCTCGTGTTAACTCGGATCTTCACCTTCAGGTAAGGAAATCAAATGTCATTTAGTTGTGTAAAAGATTTCAAGTTTTAATCAGGGTTTGAAAAGGGTGGAGTTTTTCCTTTTTGTATGTGAATTATCTATAAAAATCACAACTTTTTTTATTTATTTATAAATTAGAATAGAGAGACTCAATGATCATCAAATGAATTGTGGAGTTGTATAAAATAAAAAATAAAGATGACTGACTGATTCCTGTTTGTGGATTTCAAGATGAAAAATTGTATTTGGTTTGATGGAAATAATGAAACAAAGAAATAACGGAGACAAAAGAGAGAATATCTTATAAGTTTCTTATTAAGACAGAAGGATGGTGAATTTCTTGTTAAGGATCAGTAAAGTTTAGTGTTTTTTTTTTATTAACAAATTTTTATCACTTGTGTTGGCTGAGGATGAATTCAACAACCTAAGCAGAGGAATTAATTAGGCTATACTTAAGCAGAATGCATAGTACAAAGCTGGAAAAGAATGTCTAGATTGTCTCGACTCAAGAGAACAACTTTCAACTTAACAGAAGCACTCATCTGTCATGGATTCTATTGAAAACTTTACTTGATAGGCCACATATATGCTTGGGGTTTCGACATATGGTTGTGAGAAAAAAATTTAGTGGCAAGATACAGTAGGAGAGTCCATAAAGGTGTGTTGAGGTTCAATTCATACAGGACTTTCTGGCTTTCTATTTTGAATCGTATTTTTTAATGAGTTATATACTATCTGAAGCTACACTTATGCATTTTTTCTCTCCACTTATAACAAAAACCTCACTTTCTTTGCCATGCTTTCAGGCCCACTGCCTGTATTCCTATCACAATCAATTAGTATATTACTATGCCTAATGATTCTTTTACACTGCAATCTATTTTTCTTGACTTTCTATTCATGCATTATTTTCATTCAGCCTTTTTTTCATATCCTTCTTTTAATGCAGCTTGAAAGTGTTCACCGTTGCTGGGGTTATTGGAATCTCCATCCTTCTTCCAATTAATTATTTTGGGAACCAGCTAAGTGATGATTTTGGCCATTTGCCAAACAAGTCTTTGGATTCATTTAGTATATCAAATGTCAATGACGGTTCAAACAGGTAATCATTAGTTGGCTAGATGAACAGAATGTCATTGCTCAATTGTGCAAGATCAAACCATATGATATTAAACTTATCATCAAATGTATTTGATAGAAAAGTTCCATTGAGAAGATCTCTAGTAACAACGTATTTTTTTTTTCAATTTACAGTTCAAGTTTCTAGTTTTTCACCTTTTTAGCTGAATGCATTCTCTGTGCTCTTTGAAAATTTGAAATTTGTGCATGGAGGGACCTCAGGAGTAACCAAGTGAGCAAGAAATGTTTCATCTATTTTCTTTTTCTTTATCTTTTTTTATAGAGAAAGAATGATATTAAGTGAGGAGAATGAGGGCAGTGCAATTCAAGGATTATATATCCTCCATAGAAAGGGGAAAATATCATACTAATACAAAAGAGTTCCTGACCTCGTTGCATGTCTGCTAAAGATTCTTTTCCAAAAGTTTCTATGAGAGTGCACCATATTTAAGCCAAGAAACTTACTTTATCCCTAGGTAGCTGAACATGTAAAAGCCTGTCTTAAAAGCCTCTTGAGTGAGCTCAAATGGACCAAATGATTGCAAACACTGGGCATCACCAAAGAACATCAATCTCCCCTTTTCCTCTTAAAAACCTCGTACTTCATTAATAGCAATGCATCCTAGGTATTAAGATGCAGGGAAAACCCAAAACTCAGAAAATAAAAAATAACCTGTTCTGTTGCAAGAAATGTTTGTGTAAATTCTGATATGGAAATGGAGTCAAGTTTCCTAACGGGTTCTGTTTCCTTGTGCTTGTCTAACAGAGGTAGTGAAGCTGTCTATGTATAAGTTGACTTTTTCTGAGAGTAGGTCTGTCTTGCAACCTACTAACGGACTGTTATACTAAATTATGATGGGATAAACACCTCTTATTTGATAAAGTTTCTCATTGGCCCTTTGCTTACTCTTTGTAATGCTCTCTTAGCTTGCCTTCTTAAATTTGATGTTCAGTATAGAATCCTAGGAAAGCCCAGAACAGCAGAAATGTTCATCTTTCCAGAAACTTGAGCTTTTCCATGTTTTCCTTAATGATGAAATGTAATTTGTAGTACTCCCAGCCATAGAAAGTTTCCCTAAATCAGACTTCCATAGCCCTTAGTAGTCGGTGAGTATTATCTTGCAAGCTGGCAACTATAAATGGGATAATTACTTTTTATTCAAATGGCTATTAGATATGCAGGAACCCCATTCTTTTGCTGTTTGAACCATGCAAATAATAAAGGGAATAAAATTGACCATTTATCCAGGTGTACTAGACAACTTGTTATTAATCTTGCTTGTTTGGTTTTTCCATAATGTCATGACCTGTAATCAGATCATTATGCTAACTGATTTGGGAATGGGGATAATGGTTTGAGATGTGGATTAAACATGACTTGGAATGCACCAACATAATAATGAAAATAAAGTTTCTGAATGTTATCTGGAAAGGTCATTTCAGCTCACTTTAGACCATAGGTTGCCACTTTTTCCGAAGATAACTTCTACTTTGGTCGGCAATTGACTTATTTTGGTTGGATAGAACTCCAATAAATGCCCATCACCCCAAGTACATTCAAACTATGGGCATTGTTAAGAAAAATTCATTGAGATGGATTGAACTTCATTTTAATTTCATATTTTCTAGTCTGTAATTGTGTTCTTTTTAATTTATTTTCATATAACAAAATGTTACTGCTGACATATTGTTTGATACTTCTGCATTCCACCCTATCTCTGTGCTAATTCTCAAAGCTCTCCTTTTGCCTTAAATAAAAATTCTTATTCTTTATCCTGCTGTCTTAAAGTTTTATCTCTTCTTTTTTACTGCTTTTACCGACTTTATATTGGTTGTAAAGTTGAGTATTTCATTTTGTTGAAATAGCCTCATCTAAATATTGCTGTTAGATTCTCATGGTTTGCATGATTCTTTATTGCATCAAACAATCATTTAGCTATTCTTTGTTGAAGTTGCCCTGAGTATTAGTTTTGGTTTCTCTCAAGGTTATGGGTTCACTTTTCTGCTGCATATATTTTTACTGGAGTTGTCTGCTATCTTCTGTATTATGTAAGTACTATTATTATTTCTTCTGCAAATGCCACCGGGCTTATTGGTTCATAAAAATGAAAGTAATCAGAGAATTTCTGACTTGTTAATTACACAATGTGCAGGAGCATAACTATATGTCAGCAAAAAGGATTGCTTACTTCTATTCATCCAAACCGCAGCCTCATCAGTTTACAATATTAGTCCGCAGTATCCCTTCCTCATCTGGAAGAAACTTTAGTGAAACTGTTGAGAGTTTTTTCACGGAGTATCATCCTTCTACTTATCTTTCACATTCAATGGTTCATCGAACAAGCAAAATTCAAGATCTCATTGTAAGCATTCTAGGTGAACGTGCAGACCACTTAACTAATTTCAGGCCATTGTGGTCACATACACTTCAGAACCATAGTTATTAACTTGTTTTTCTATTTGAATTATGCCTTTTCTTGTATTTATGTGTTACTTAACAGTTTTTGGACCTGTCAATCATGCTCTCTTAGTTATCCCTGAAGATACCCTCCTTGGAAAAGTGGGGGCTGACATAAGATTAAAATAGATGACAATGTTTACAATTGAAAATTCAAGCCTGATTGTCCTGAAAAAAGTTCATCCTTTCATTAATGCATCAAATCAGCTTCTTTTGGAAAAGGGAACTGGTCATGAAAGTTGTGTGTTTTATTGTCATGCACAAACATAACTATTGAAATGTTCTAGAAAGCTTTGTATATATTGTCATCATGTAAATTTCAATATGTTGATGGAACATGGAGAAGACTGACCTTACTGACATGATATGCGGTCGTTGTTTATATATCTGATTGTCACCATTTTGAATCTCTTGCTTATTGTTGTTTAAAAATGTGTTATCCTTGGTAGAATGATGCGGACAAATTGTATAGAAAGCTTGGCTGCATGAAATCAAACAACCATTCTCAGCAAAACTTCATACGTGATGGCTTTTTAGGACTCACCGGACGCAAAGTTAATCTTTTAGACCGCTATGAAAAGAAGTTGGAAGATTTGGAAGATAATTTGAGGAAGGAGCAAAATTTATTGGCTGGAGAGGTGCGTGGCATCAGTTCTCAGTATTTGAATTTAATAATTATATGAGACATTCAAATGGTACTAGTGATATATATGTGGAGAATAGTGTCCACTTAATCTGCTTAAGTTTTCTTTGGCCATTAATGCAACTGTTGGCACACAAGGGAACAGCTTTCAGGTTTTCTGTGTCAATCATCTCTTAATTTTAAAAACATATATGCCAACTCCCACTGCCAGTCTTGTGGAGGGGGTTCTAGGAGGGTGATCTGTGTATAATTCTAGCTTTCAGAAGCTTTTGGATAAAGTGGATTATGAATTTGATGGTTTTTGGAATAACTGAGTTTGAGATTGGGCAGCTACTTCAGTTTATAGGATGAACTGCAAATCATTATGCACTCTTCTTCATTTATAATCTAAGACTCTAGATTTGTCATGGGATGTTATTGCTTAAGAAGCTCCTGCTTCTATTCATGCCAATAAAATGCACTTTTATTCAGAAGAACTTGTAGGAATAGTAATAGAGTATGGTTGCATATAGATGGATGAATATAGAACACAAGCACAAAACATATGAAAGTTCTCATTTGTTTTGAGTTCAACTCTGATCATCTGTTCTCTGGAAGTGTGGAAAATACCCTTCTTCACATTCTATTGTAACAGAATCCATTTCATGCATTTGATGTCAATGCAAAGATGACATCTTATGCAACCTTTTGCTCTTACTATATACACTTGTAAATTTTCAGGAAGTTCCAGCCGCTTTTGTTTCATTCAAGTCGCGGTTTGGTGCTGCAGTAGCCTTACACATTCAACAGGGGGTTAATCCCACAGAATGGGTCACTGAGCGAGCTCCTGAGCCTCAGGATGTTCACTGGGCTTTCTTTTCTGCATCATTCATTAAAAGATGGATCTTCAAACTGGTGGTGCTTGTTGCATCATTTGCTCTAATTGTTCTTTTTCTTATTCCAGTTGTGATAGTGCAAGGTCTTGCTAATCTGGATCAGTTGGAAAAATGGTTTCCTTTTCTGAAAGGCATACTGAGCCTGTAAGTGAAAATTGTAATTTCTCATTGATATAATCCACCCAAAGCCGATCATGGGGTTCCCTGGAGGCTATTTGAGGTTATTTTATGTAGATATATGTTATAAAATTCTAACTACCTTGTTAAGCTGCATACCTGCCATTAAAACTTTGAGCATGCAGAAAATGATTAAAGATTTATTTGAATATACGAATTAATGAATTCAATTAATAGGGGAAACACTACTGATGGCCTAATGCATATAGGTGAAAAACTGTGTGGTCAAATCTGATACATGTAAAAACATTTTTTCTTGTCTCTAAAACTTGGCATGCATTATATACAGTAATTAGTGATGTGGCATTCACTGTTGAACTGTATGTTTTAATGTCTGAAGAGGAAGCAGGTTGTAACCATGTCATGATTTTGTTTCTGTGGTGTCCTGATTTTTCATTTAATAGCCTGCTTGACCCCTTTTTCTAGTCTAGAAAAATTTTATAAAGGAAAACTTTAGGACCACAAAAAACATAGATAATGGCTAGACATTGAATATTTTATGCGGGGAAGTCACTTTTAAATTTGAATAAAAATTGTTGTGTCAGAACTATAAAATGGCCATGGTAATATGATAATGTTAATGAAAAATTATCATTATATATTTAGAACCTATCAAGTACATGCTTGCAATGCATGTCCTTACCAAGAAAACTTGCAAATATTCGCAATAACTTGATGAATAATCAACATAAATAAAGGTTTTATTCCTTCCAGCTTCAATCCAGATCTATTGATTTTGAGTATCAGTTTCCTGGCAATCACATTGAAGTTAATGTGAAATTAGAGTTTGTAATTTATTTTGTTTTTGTTCCTAACTTCCACTTCAGATAGTTATCAGGCATCTTGATCTGATTAGAAAATAGAGATGGATTGTGCCTAGTTGGTTTTGTGTGAAGTTGCAGATCTAGAGAAGCTTAGAAAGAATTAATTACTGATTTCAAGTTTTTCAAATTCCTTGAAGTTTTTAAGTTATTTGAAATCATTGATTAGTCTAATTGTTAAGACATGGAACTAATATGCACAATTTTTTGAGCTGCAGAACTGTTGTCAGTCAAGTAATTACAGGATATCTTCCAAGTCTCATTCTGCAGTTATTTCTTTCTTTTGTTCCACCAATTATGTTAACATTTTCTGCCATTCAAGGATACATTTCTCGCAGTCAAATAGAAAGAAGTTCTTGTTCCAAGATGCTATGGTTTATCATATGGAACATCTTCTTTGCAAATGTACTGTCAGGGTCAGCTTTGTATCTAGTCAATGTCTTCCTTGAGCCCAAAAATATTCCCAGGGTGCTAGCTGAAGCTGTCCCAGGTCAGGTGGGAATGCATCTCTGTTCTGTATATTCTTTTACAACTGTTGCCTTTTCTCCCTAATGTGTGCAGTTTCTTCTCAGTTTTGTGATTTTGAACAAACCTTAAATTCCTTTATGCTACAAGTTACATTCACAAGTATAATGGATTCCTTATTCTGGCTTTATTAGGCATCGTTCTTCATTTCATATGTTGTGACTTCTGGGTGGACCAATCTATCATCAGAACTCTTCCGATTGATTCCACTGGTTTGCAGTTTTTGGAAAAGACTATTTTCAGGAAAAGATGGGGATGAATTTGAGGTTCCATCAATTCCTTACTATAATGATATCCCCACTATTCTCTTCTTTGGACTTCTGGGTATAACGTACTTTTTCCTCTCTCCCCTAATTCTGCCATTTCTCTTGGTTTACTTTTGCCTTGGATACATCATCTTTCGCAACCAGGTAAGCATAACATTTCTTTCTTATTTTATTTTTTATTCATTTATTAGTTTTTCCATGTTAGATATTAATTTAGATGATTATCAAGGCTTCATATGCAGCCAGCATTAAGAGTATTAACAATTCCTGAAGACTTAATTTTCATGATGACATGTGATCTTGAATTAGAAAACCCTTAGATTTCTGTTATCTATAAAATGGATCAAAAGTGAATTTCGATCCTTCCAGGTTTTTAATTTGGACTTGGCTGACATGTAAAGTTACTTTTTTCCATTTGATGCCAACATTCTGAAATTTAACAATTAGATGCCAATATACATGTGACTTAAGGTAATGCTAGTGTAGTAGCAATTTGCTCTGTACCTTGCTTGCTGTGAATATCTGAGCAGTTCAATTCACTTTCATTTGCCCTCACCTATCCACCATGATGCTATAAAACTATAGCCTCTCTCTTGAAGTCTTGATGATTAGAGCCTTATTTCAAAATTCAAATCGACATATTCGATAGTTGGTTACTTTTGTTTTGGCAGAACTCTGGCTTTGAAAGGCAATGACAAATTAACAGCATTGCTGGACCCATATTATCGTATCTTACATTCTTAATATAATTGACACTTCAGGACTACAAATTTTAGTGCATTTGGGTCTAAACATGATTTGTGAAAATTAATTAGTACATTGTGCTATCTAAAATTTCCAAATTGAGTTCTTAAAGGAAGTTATATTAATATATATTTCATTGTATTTTTATTTTTACTTTTTTTGCAGCTGTTGAATGTGTATGCCCCAAAGTATGAAACAGCTGGGATGTTTTGGCCTATAGTGCACAATTCAACAATATTTTCCTTGATACTGATGCATATTATTGCAATTGGAATATTTGGGCTTAAGAAGCTACCTTTGGCATCTAGTTTAATTATTCCTCTTCCCGTTCTCACTCTTATCTTCAATGCGTACTGCCAGAAGCGGTTCCTACCTTTATTTAAAGCTTATCCTACTGAGGTACATTGGCGTATGCATCTGTTATTTTTCTGGTTCTAACAGTCTTGTGTTCTACTAATGCTTTCATGGTATTCTCTTCAATTGCTTGGGTTTTTTCCCCTTCACTTCCATTACACAACTACAGTACCAGTTTATGTTTCATGTCTTATAGATAGGGAAATTTTAACATTCCCTTCCGTCCTTTGTGTGTTTTTCTTTAATTGAATGGCACAGTGATTATGTTAATTCAGTTTCCTTGTGTTGTGTTTTTGTCTAAAGATAAAAAAAAAAAAACTCCTGAGTTGATTTTGCTAAAATTGTCACATATTGAGTGTTAAAAGGATGCCAACTTTTCAATTCTTATGTAAATCCTGTGTTTGAATCAATGCAGAGATTAGGTTTCATGACTAAATGGTAAATGAAATAATTTCATGACTAACCTCTGATCTTCTCAAACATTCTAGTTTAATCATTTTCATCTTTTTTGCTCGCAATAACTTATAGAGACACCGATAGGCTTCTTTCTTCAAATCACACATTTTTAACTTCTTAGAGGTCATGATATTTGATGAGTTAAGACCCTAAACCATCATGATTGAACCTGCATGAATTCTGTTCCCTGTGCTGAGTTTACCTTTTTAGCTTTCCATTTTATATGGTGATGAATTTGTGCCTGGCATTAAACCAGGAAAGGGAAACAATGCATGAAGAGAATAGGTATTTTAACAAGGACGTTGTCGTCTACAGTGCGCCCCTTTTCAACATTGGAAGATAGAACTTTTAAATTCTCCCTCACAGGATTCCTCTTTGATGAGACCATTAATGTTTGACAAAGTTGCTTAGTTATTGCTATATAGCAACACATCCTGTCTGCTCCAATATTTCATATTCTGTTCTGATAATTTCCTTTATGAGAGTATATGTAGTTGCCATCCAGATGTCTAAATGTTATGTGTTCTACTTCTGCAGTGTTTGATAAAAAAAGATAGAAAAGACCTGAATGAAGCAGGCATGACCGAGTTTTATGATAAATTAGTCACTGCATATCAAGATCCAGCTCTGAGGCCAGTTCATTATGCCAGAAGCTCAGACAGGGACACTTCTCCCCTACTTCACAGTACTGAAGTTTGAACTCTCCGTGTGTGGGTTTTTTTTTTATTTTTTTTTAATGAATGAGTTTGAATTCATTTGGCAATCCTCGTCTTAATCTTAACAGGGTAGACCATGTGTTGTTTTAGCATCATTTTTTAAGGCTGTGGATTCATTTTTTAATTCATTTAGATACACAGGGCTCTTGGTCTTGGACTTTTTTTTTTTTTTATTATTGGTTATCTTTTTGGTTTTGTTATGTTTGTCAACAAGTTGATATCAAATAATTCCGAGTTGTGTAGTGTTCTATTCACTATAAAAAAATTATTCAGCTTAAAATTTCCAGTGTTGGTATTTGTCATAGGGAAAAGAATTGTGGGGTTCATGTGGATCACTGCTTCAATGAAAGGCTTAAGATGCTTGGTTAATGTCCTGGATTTTAGGGTATATTGATCTTTTTATTGTTTTTAAACTAATGAAATTGTGATGTGAATTTGAAATTGTTTACTCAAACTTAATGAACTTATATCATCTCTCCTTAGATGTTTATTTTGAGGAGTTACTTCACAAAAAGCAACGACATCTCTTTACACAAGATATTTTCAAACTAGAAAATTTAGTTATAGTTGCTTTTGTGGCTCGAGGAAAAAGAAAGGGTAGGAATATGAGCAATTTATAGTATAATAGTGAAAAAAGATTTAGTTGTAGACTTTAATATTTGAAAGTATAAAATTACATTGTAAAGTATATCCTCAAGTATTAAAGATACAAGGTAAAAAATAAATACAATGCAAAAATTTAGGCCTTAAAACTATTAGGATTCAACCTGATAAGGTAGAGAGTTTCTCATAACGGAAGATTTGCCTTAAACTTTAGATGAGACTAACTGATGAAACACGACTTGTAATAATAATCAATTAACAATGCAGTTTACCACAGGTAGGGTATACTGAAGTGATGCGTCTTCCACTTGCATAACTAGTATCCTTACCCAACTCTTGTAGACCATAGATTTTCTAGTGAGTCGTGACCATGATACTATGTGGCGACTTCCTCAAATTATAATTTTATGATTAAACCTAAATTACCTTTCAATCCAAAAGGCAGTTTTGCAATTTGACACTGTGCATGCCACATCAAGGAGTATCAAAATGATTTAGAAGTTGCTATGATTAGAGATAATGTAGTTGAGGAGGGGAAGTTACAATGTGTAGGTTCTTAAATGAGTTGAATAGAGACAATTAATGTGGTGGAGTTATAACTTTATATGGATCTAGATAAGTTGGTGTATTTGGTTATAAAAATGGAAAAACTAGATAAAAAGGAAGAGTAGTGCATATCTAAGTAGTTTTGTGGGTTTTTTTTTTCAGGTTAGAAGTCGAATTACAAGAGAGAAGGTAGCGTGCCATCGAAGCAAAAAGCTGGACATAAAGTTGCTGAACCTTCCATCCAAAAAGAGCCAATTTCGACCAACAAACATAAGGTTAAAACCAAAACCCAACTTCAGTGAAAATGTGATATTAGATGCTTTAAATGTCATGGTTTAGGATACTATGCATTAGAATGTCTAAATAAAAGGGTTATGATTGTAAAAGATGATGGATTGTTTGAATCTTAGAATATGCATTAGAATGCTCTCATGTAGTGGCTTAAAATCTGCTTTTAGAATATAAACTCCCTAATAATTTATTTTTCATTAAGGCAAACCTGATCAATAATTCTAAATTCCGTAGGATCTTTTAAGTTAAACTATGACTTTTTCTAAATACAGGCAAAAATCTAAGATGATGTAACTAATTAGGGGAATTGCCCAAAGACCAAGGTTGGGAGATTACTACACATAAAAACCATCTTGTCTTTTTTAAATGAAAGTGGCTCAGAACCACCTTTTTGCTTCGTACTCTCTAATATGTATGCGATTTAACCGAGATGAGGATTTAGGAAAAATCTTTTCAAATTAATCAGAATATAGATTTTTTCCTATATTCAACAAAGAAGTCATGGATTAGATCTTTGAACAAGTTGATCCATATTTGATGTACGTGTACATACACTTGCATTCATAAGCATATATGCATTCATGTTTAAACGGCATGTGGATATACACAAGTTGAAATATAGGTCCCTAGAAAGCCCTAATACGTAAAGTTTATAACACTCAATTTTGTGACAAAGAAGTATGGAGGATGAAGAACATGCTTGTTATGATGCCCACTTCCTAGAGGAGTTGGACTCCCTGAAGGTTAACATGGCTCGCATAATAAGCTTGCTTGAGTAGAGACTCAAACACCTCTATGGTGAAGGCTCGTCTAATCGACTTGTTGCTTTTTCAATAATTGAACCTAAAAAAAGGATGAAGGGATAGGCTTAGGACCCCCAATGTAACACAACCTTTATGTAGTCCACAATACTTGTATCGGCCCCGGTAGTTGTTGACGTATTTGTCAACGAGTCCAAAAAAATAAAGTATGTTAAGGATATTGACTATGACAAGATAAAGAGTTATGAAGGCTATCAAGCGAGCAAACTTGTATAACCCCATACAAGCTACAAAAATATATCTAATCCTGAATGTGATTGTACCAAAAAATTTATGTGTACCTGAGTTCATAAAGTACATTAGAACTCAATGCCCTAACACTCACATTAAGTCCTATTGTAATAAGATTGCAGAAGTTGTACACGATAAAAATTATTCATGCATTTCTTTCAGGATAATCTAAATAGGACAACACTAAGCTGTTATATGAGGCTAAATAACACCAACTTTCGAAGATGGAAAGACCTTGTGGATTTCTTCATCAAGTAATATAAATACAAAATGGATATGACTCTAAAACAATCCAATATATTAGCATTAAAGAAAAGGAGCCATGAATTAGTACACGAATATGCTAAATGGTGGAGAGAGAAGGCTGCTCAAGTTGATCCACCCCAGTTTGACAAAGAAATGGTCAATCTATTCTTTAATACTTTTGAATACCCTTAATTTGACCATCTAATTGGTGCCCCAGCCCAACACTTCACTGATACAATGGTGGTGGCTAAGAGAATCGAGCAAGCCATAAGAGTAGGTAGAATTATAGTCGGGAAAACTAAAAAAAGACAATAAGGTTCACCAGTTGGGGTTCAACCAAAATCAATCAAGGGAGAAATGGAATAATAAGAGGACAGTAGGGCAGCCACATGGCCTTGATTCATATCAGGATTTGTTAAGACTCTTGGTCCTTAGACTTGTTATATTATCATTTGAATGTATTCTGGATCTATTATTCTGAAAGGCTCGTTCATTTATAGGTTTAGGGTTATTCTTTTATCTATATTCCTTTATAGTGAATTCTCATAATTAGTAAATTTAGCATTTGAACTACTTTTAACTTCCTCTATCATTTAAGGCCTTTTTTGGACCATTCTAAGTTCAAACAAAGGATTGTTCTTTATATTGTACTGTTTTGGCCAACTTGACCATTTCACATTTTGTTTAAGATCAATTTTTAAAAAAAATTTTGATTTCTTTTCCTCCTTCTCATCTAAGTGGTTATTGACTTCAACAACAACTTGTTTTGAAATCTTATTCACTGTTTCCATCATAGTATGATTAAATTCAAAAATTACTTCATCATTTTCTTTTCTTATTTTTCCATCCAATTTTAAATTAACATCTTCTAATGCTTTGATCATTTCTTTATAAGATTCCTTAGTTATGTCTTGCAATTTCCTTACTTAATGTTCTAGACTTCTTTCACCATTGTCTATACTTCTTTCACCATTTTATCTCTTTCCAATATTTTATTCTAGAATTACTTGAGTAGATCTCTCATTCATTGCCAGAATCTCATTATAATGATCCTCAATCATTTTCATCTTTAGTTATGTTTTTCCTCAATTTCTTTAGAAAAAACCTATATCTTTCTTCAGGTATTTTGTTAGCTTATTCTACTATTTGTTCAAAGAGTTATATCTCTTTTCTACACTCATAAACATGTGTTTTCCCTCTTTATTTTTTTATTGTTTTCCTTTGAAGGATTGATTCTTTGTTTCCTTTTTCAATAGAGACATCTACCAACTATTCTCTTTCCTCTAAGTCTTCTTATAGTTTTGGGTTTTTTGGTGCCATGGTTTTAAAGAAACAAATATGACACTCTCATTGTGATCATTAATTATTTTGGGTTTCTTTGTGTCTGCCTCAACTAAAAAAACTTTGAATTTCAAAGTTAGATGTTAAATTTGATGTTAACAATATGAACTTCAAACATTGTTTCTACAATTCCAAACTTGTAACAATGTTTCTAAATTTTATGGTCTTTTTATATGCAGAAAGAAAAATTAAACTTGAAGAGTAACCAAATAACCTAAATGTTTTAAATAAAATAGATAACTTAACAATTCAAGATCAAAAAGCTTATATTCATTAGATGATTCTTTAATTAAGAATTCTTTGATAAAAGAACATGAAATGATATATATTTTTTTGGTATTTTCTGGGTTTTTTAGTAATGGGAACTGCAAGTCTATTAGATTACAATGAAAACTGCAAACCTACTGATTATTGCCTATAACTTATCAGCCTACAAGTTATATGCCTATTGATCATTGTCTACAAGATTATAATCCTACTAATAAACAAATTTTGAAGATCTTTAAAACATAATTCAATTGTAGAGCAACTATTCTTGTTGATTTTTGATGAATTTTTGTTGTTGATTTTATATTCCTCCAGCCTTGATTTATATAGGGAATGTTATAGATAACCTTTTGTTAACTACTCATTCTCTCTATTACTCTTTATTTTGAGAGTGCACAATTAAAACTGCCCAACTTTACTTATTTTAGTCAGTTTCTTTTACAAGTGTGGATCATATTTTTTTTATGTATTCTTTCCTTTTTAATCCAAAATTCATAATACACCTCGTTCAATCTATAACCAATTTTTTTTCCTTATTTTAATCATTCCTAGACTTTATTTTGATATGGAAATATTTATTAAGTATAACAGATTATTTTATCTTTCTTATTCTTTTACCAAAATTACATTTCTCTTATTTGTGTAACAATAACCAACATGAAAAAGTGAGAAATTATGGGCATATATGATATGGTACATCTCTTCTATTATGGCTCTGCAGGTCATCCCCTTTCAAGATCTTATACGTCATATTTACTGTTTCTCAAACTTATTTAGAATGAAGAGAAAAGTGAGAGCAAATTAATGAATTATAGTATCAATAAATGCTGAATTAAATTTGAGTTATTCCCTCCCTTACTAAGGTACCACTAGATGCATAAACCTTCAAAATCCTTGAAGGCTTAGATTGAGTTGATAAGTGAATTTGTACTCTTAATTTGAAGTAGAAATACAATGAGCTTAATGGTCTTTCCACTAGTGACAATATTCACACTAAACCAATCCTTCATAAATACAACATTTTTAACTGTTTGTGTCAGTTGCTTAATAGGAATTTCTAAAAGGACACATATTTAGTGCTTAACTCAACTTTATACCAATAAAGATTGATGAGAAGGGTAGAATGACTCATTCAGGCTTTAGATTTCAACATAGCCAAAGCAACTAAACAAACCTCCAACAACTATTGAGAATCTAAAGAATTTGGCATTCTTAAAGAAAGAAAGAAATGACTTGGAAAAGAAAAGTCACTGAAAGTGTTGAGGACAAGAACTCTAGTGAAGGAACCATTGCCTTAGAAGAAATAGTTAAGGAAAGCAGCAGCACTAGGAGGAGTTGGGAGAGCTAGAAACCGATTTGTTGGTGCTCGAAAAAGGCCTTCGAGTAGATGGTTGGCTGAGATTAAAGACATTATAAAAAAATAAGGGTGTGGTTAGGCACCTCTGATACTCTTGAGGATGCAGCAAGAGCTTGTGATGAAGCTACTTGTTTGCTTCCCAATTTCAACATAAAAAATAAGCTATTTGTTAGTATATATATACCTTATAGCTAATCATTTGGGTTACAAATGGTATTTAATTTGTTCAAGTAAATCTATTTAATTTTTAATAAAGGTTTTATTTATCTTTAATATTAATCAAATATTTAATCAATAAACCTAAAGTAAAGATAAGTTTTTGGAGAAAAAAATATTTTGCAAACGAAATTATAAAGTTATTATAATTATAAGATTTTTATTGTATCAGAGCATTGTTTCTAAACATTCTTAGTCAATGCTCTATTAAGATTGAATATTAATTAGAGTTATTAAGACTGATACATATTATGTTCTTTCCTTTATGAAATAAAGAAGTTGTTCTCATAAGATGAGGAATGAGGAATACTAAGAATTAATGTGTAGGTTCTTGTTAGATAACATGTGCGCTGAACTAACCCGCATGAAAATCCTATATCAAAATATCACTTATATCTATTGAAAGGCTCACATGATGGCCGTGTTAATAATTCTTAGACTTGATATCAATAAATTATTTTATATAAAAAAATATTATACTTTGATCTTGACTACGCGTTATCCTCATCAAGGTTAACAAAAGAGCAAATATCGGGTATAAAATGAACTAAATGAAGGTATTAGAGTGATCAAGAGAGGATTCATCATCTTGAGTGAATTAGAAAAAAGTTCCACATGTTATCAAATAATATTGATTGTAAATCCTTGCGTAAGGTAGAATGAGATTTGAAAAGAGTTTCAAATCTCATTCTAATAAAGAATGACTATATTGTTGAAAACAAACATGATTTGATAAAGTAGACACACTCTTTGCTATAATGTCTAAATTAGAACATTGTTGAAGAATGAATAAAAATTACACTAAGAAATTAGTCACTTCAAAGTTAAGTCAAACTATTTATGACTTTCCTAATATTTAGAGGATCTTGATAGTTGCTAGATATTGTATTTGATTTTCAAATATAAATCAATCAATTGTTGAATTGATAATAAATAAATTTGTTTAATTTATTTAATCCTATTTTATTTAGGATTGTGAATTATATTTGGACCAACTTATTAGAAAATCTAATAGGTCAAACACATAAGAACCATTGGTCAAAAACTAAAATTGGATTGTTAATCACGTGTGAGTTGATTGTTAATAAGTTTTAGAAATTGAGGACTATAATTTAATTTATACAGAGAATTATAATTCTAAACCTAGAAAAATCAAGTAGAGACTTGATTGAATAAATTTTTAAAATTATCCTGAAATAATATATGTGATATTATTTAGGGGAAATTGATAAAAAAATTTTATAGAGTTTTTTAGTTTTCCTATAAATAGAATGTTATGCCTCTAATTTTTTAAGTAGAAAATAGTATTATAAATAAGACTTGAAAAACACAAAATAAAAGGCTAATACTCAAAGGCATAACAATACATCTTTCCTAAAAGGATTTGAAAGATTTCTCATTAGTGGTTCGTGTAGATTATCATTAGATGTCGGATATTTAGACGGCTTGTGGTTTGCAATAATTGACAATCCTAAATAAAATAGGATTAAATAAATTAAACAAATTTATTTATTATCAATTCAACAATGTAACATATATAATTGTTAGTATATATGTCATGAGCTAATATGTTGGTTACATGTAACATTGACTTTATTTATGTAAATATATTTAATTTTAATAAAGACTTTATTTATCTTTAATATTTATCGAATATTTCATTGATAAATTTAATATTTGATTAATGAATCTATAGTAAATATAAAGTTCTTGGGACAAAAATACTTTGCAAATAAAATTATATAGTTGTTATAATTATAAAATTCATATTGCATCAAATCATTGTTCCTAAATATTTTTGGTCAATGCTTTACTAAGAATGAATATTAATTAAAGTTGTTGAGACTGGTACATATCATATTCTATTTTTTATGAAAGAAAATTGTTGTTCTTATAAACTAAGTATGAGGGATATCTAGACTACTATGCAGGTGCTTGTGAGATGACATGTATATTGAAATGACCCGCATGAGAATCTCATATAAAGAGATTATTTGTGTATATGGAAAGACTCATGTGACAGTTATATAAGTGATCTTTAGATTTGAGAATACGAAGTTATCTTATATAAAAAAAATTTATGCTTTGATCCTGCTACACATCCTAATTAAGGGTAACAAACAAGAAAATATTGAATATAACAAAAACTATATGATGATATTTGAGTGATCAAAAGAGAATTCATCACCCCAAGTGAATTAGGGAAAATGTTTCACATGTTCTCAAATAGTACTGATTGTAAATCCTTACGCAAGGTGAAATGAGATTTGAAAATAGTTTCAAATCTTATTCAAAGAATCAATGACTATGGTGTTGAAAACAAATATGATTTGACATAGTCGACACACTTCATGCTATAATATCTAAATTGATTTTTTTTATAAAGGGATAATAATTATTCTGAGAAACTAGTTATTGAAAGGTTAAGTCAAATTATTTGTAACTTTGCTAATATTTAGGAATCATGACAAGTTGCTAGTCCTCGAGGGGCGTAGCGTGATGACAAAGGGTTTGAGATCTGCACAACAGGTCTCGAGTTCGAGTCAGGGCGTGCACCTCTTGTAAGAGCCTAGGACAGCCGGGGTTTTACTCGTTCATCTGAGTCCACAAAGTGTGCTTTCTGGAGGGTGGGGTTTCCTCGAATCCAAAAACAAATGACAAGTTGCTAGACATTATACTTGATCTTCAAATATAAATCAATCAATTATTGAGTTGATAATAAATTAATTTGTTTAATTTATTTAATTCTATTTTATTTAGGATTGTGATTTATTTTGGGCCAACTTATTAGAGAACCTAACGGGCCACACACGTAAGAACCATTGGTTAGAAATTAAAATGAGATGATTAATCAAGTATGACTTGATGATAAATAAGTTTTAGAAATTGAAAACCATAGGTAATTTATATAGGAAATTACAATTCTATCTAAAAAAATCAAGTAGGGACTTGATTGAATAAATTTCTAAAAATATTCTAAAATAATATATGTGGTATTAGTTATAGGGCAAATTGATATTTTGCAATTTATAGGGTTTTCAGGTTTTCTTATAAATAAAATGTTATACATCTTATTTCTAAAGTACTATGTAGTAAGTAGTACAAAAAAAACTATGTAAGTTACAGAACACTTAAAAAACCCAAAACAAAAGAGCTAGCACTCAAAGGGATCTTGGAACTCCTGAAGAAATTTCAAATTTATCATTTCTACTATGCATATATGTTTTAGGAAGCCCAACAATATTATGTTAAAACAGTTTAACATAGAAAAATCCAAAAGATGATACTTACCTATTTCGTATAGAATTCCTCTCTCCAAAGATATGTGCTTTAAAACAAAAATTGAGAGAGATAAGATGAAAATGATTCCATATACTTTGGATATATGATCCATAATATATATGATGTTATGTACAAGACCAAATGTATCGTATGCTTTAAATAGAACAAGTAGATACCAATTTAATCCAAGTGAATGTCACTAAAAGATAGTTAAAAAAATATTTTTCTAGTACTTGAGAATTAAGAATGTTTTTTTGTTCTATAGAGGAGATGAACTAGTAGTTCATAATTATTTGAATGCTAGTTTTCAATCAGATATTGAAAAAAAAAATCCAATTGGGTTATATTTTACTTTAAATAATGATGGTGAGTTGGACGAGCTCTAAATAAGATATCAAAGTAGATTTTACAACTAAAATTAAGTACATATCTACGTTTGAGAGGATAAAATAGGTTGTTTAGATCAAGAAGTTTATTATTAAACTAGGTGTGGTTCCTAGCATTATTGATTTTATAGTTCTATATTGTGATAACAATGGAGCCATTGCACAGGCAAAGAAACCAAAGTCTCATCAATGATCGAAAAATATACTTAGACAATTTTATTTTATTAGAGAATCATGAAAAAGAAAAGATGTAAAGATAGAGTGAGTACGTAATAAAAAGAATCTTGTAGATCATCTTACTAAGTCACTATCCCAGTAAAAACATTATCGTCAAGTAAAGCGATATGATATTTATACATGTGTGATTGGCATAGTACAAGTGGAAAATTATTTGTACATATGCTCTATAACCAATCAATTGTTACACGTCATATTGAATTTGTTCATGTAAACATATCTAATTCTTAATAAAGACTTTGATATTTATCAAATATCTAATTAATGAATTTAATATTTGATTAATGAATCTAGAGTAAAAATAAAGTTCTAGGGACAAAAATACTTTGCAGAGAAAATTATAAAGTTTATAATTATGAGATTTATATAGCATCACAATATTATTCCTAAATGTTTTTAAATAATTGGGGAATAATAATTATACTAAGAAATTAATTATTGAAAAGTTAAATCAAACCATTTATGATTTTCCCAATATTTAGGGAATTATGGCAAATTATTAGACATTATACTCGATCTTTAAATATAAATTAGTCAATTGTTAAATTGATAGTAAATTAATTTGTTTAATTTATATAATCCTATTTTATTTAGGATTGTGATTTATATTTGGATCAACTTATTAGGGAACCTAATGGGCACACACATAAGAACCATTAGTTAAAAATTAAAATAAAATAATTAATCAAGTGTGACTTGATTGTAAATAAATTTTAGAAATTAAGGATTAAAATGTAATTTATACAGAGAATTACAATTCTAGACTTAGAAAAATCAAGTAGAGACTTAATTGAATAAATCTCTAAAATTATGTTGAAATATTATGTGTGATATTATTCAAGGGAAAAGTTAATATTTTATCATTTATAAGGTTTTGAGGTTTTTCTATAAATAAAATATTATACCTTTTTTTTTTGAGAAAATAGTTTAGTACAGAACACTTGAGACTTAAAAAAAAAAGAGCTAGCAGTCAAAGATATAGCAATTCATTTCTTATAAAAGAATTTAAAAGATTTTTTATTGGTGATTTATGTAGAAACTTGACACTTAAATAGTAAGTGATTTATAACAAATTATTCTTAAATCAATTATTCAAAGTTGGAAATAACTTCTGATGATTGAGTAATTTTTATATAAACTTTAAATAACTAGAAATCTTTGAAACTCTGAAGTCACTTGCTTCGCGGTGCCAATACAAGAAAATACTTTTGGCCTTGTTCGCCAACTTCTTTGACAACTCCAGATCTTCTATCAAAGATTACTAACCTTCTCCTCCAAAGGCTTAAAGCAAGAAACAACTCTTGTTCTCCTTCAGCAACCTCTCAGCCCCACGATCAGCATGAAAAGCAAGCTGAGGAATATAGAGAACCATCAACTGATTTCTCAGACACCCAATTTTCTGATTTCCTTGATGATCACGAATATTAAACCATGTGCAACGATAATATACATATCGCTAAAGGAAGTGCAATTGGTGGCACGACTACAGTTCTTGAGTCATGCTTTAAAGAGAAAGAAGATGGTAGGGGAAAGGAATTGGCTTTGACTATAACAGGAATGATGTAGCACGGTCCTCTAGCGGTGATGGCAACAACTTAGGTGGTGAAGGGGAAGAGGATGGTGAAGGAGAAGAAGAAGGGTAAGAAGGGACCGATATCGGAGCTCTGGATTCCCATTTTGTTGATAATGTTGAGTTTTATTGTTACAACTCTCCTTTCGAGATTGCTGAAGAGATTGAAGAGCCAGTGGAGCCAGAGTACTAAGCAGATGAGCCTTCAATGCTTAAAGCGGCCATGAAGAGATTGAAGTGTGAGAGGAAGTTCTCTCAGCTTCTCTTCATTCTTTTAATAGAATTCCTGAACGCTTCTTTAAAGTTGGAACTTGGAACAGGAAATGCCAAGGGGAAAGGAAATTCAGATCAATTAGCCAAAATTCGGAATGCATGTAACAAGAAGAAAGAGGAGAATAGATCAAAAGAAGAAAGCATGGAAATGATGCAGAAACAGGATGAATACTTGCAAAGCTCAATCGAAATGGGGTCTTCTTCTTCCTCTTCTTTGAGCAATGACGGGGAATTCTCTTTGGAGCACTCTTGATCTACCACCACTCTGTTTCATCAACTAAATGGTCGAGGATCTTCATTCCATACGCATTTCATGCTCTAATTAACTACACAACATTCCATTCTGGTAAGTGCTGAGCTTCAGATTTTTTTTGACGTAATATTAGCTTTCTGGAGAACAACAGAAAGTATCTTACATCAATTTCAGAAGTCATTAACAGTTAAAGAAAATTCAGATGTATAGAGCCCTGAAGCATTTGAGGCTTGATCGCATCATCCAGACTGTAAGCAAAAAATACCATGTCTCCGTTTTGCTCTTTTAATTCTTAACCGGTGATAACTTCGAAAGGATTAGTGGGATAACTGTCATGAATTCTAGTTCTTATTGTCTAGTAAGAAAATCTAAAGATGCAAAGGAAACGTTTTGCAGGAGTTCAGGAATCTGGACTTTAGCACTTGAACATGAAACTATTTCAACTTTTTAATAAAGATTTAGCTGACATCAAGATGCAAGAAAAAGCTAAGAGCATGAAGTTGAATCCTAATGGAAAGCTTATGGATCTTAGTTTTTCCTCGGTAGATTCTTTTCTAAGAAGATAGCAGAGCAATGAAGTGTATGATATTATTTCAACTGATGAAAACAAACTGCCATTAGCAAAACCGATTCTGTATGATCTCCACTATCTTCTTTTGGTAGGATGGAACATTTGGATTGACAAACCATGACTCTAAGAAAGTATTTCTTGTCATCCGAACACATAAAACAACAGGATAGAAAAAGAAAGCACTGAGGCAGCAAGTAAAATTGTCGAGTGAACGCTGCATTTCACTGGAACAGCAGCAGCACAACTGTTACCCGCAGGCAAAAATGAATTAACAAGTGCAATCAAACCCTAATTTCAAAACTTCGCAACTTTACAGGCTTGGACATGGCAGAACACCCAAATTTGCATGCTTGTTCAGGCGTTTAGTCCATCATCCTGCACTGAAGTCAGGGTGAAGAAACTAGGACCTCAAAGTCATAGCTCATAGTTTGTAACATATAGTTCGAAAAAATAATTGCATGCACAATTATTGTTACAATAATGTGTTACAATAATGTCATAACTTCATGGAAAACAACTAGATTTGGTTAATCCTTTCCTAGAAATTACAAAAAGAAAAATTCCTCATTGGTCACATAACTTTGAGGGAAATCCTAGTTAAGATAAAACCACTTTACGTAACAAAGACTACTGGTGATTTTACCCACAGCACAGCAGGATGTTGGCCTCAAACAACTATTACCCACATAAAACCAAGGGAAAATTTTAAAGGTAAAGACAGGCTCAGGTCGAGAAGCTATATACATCACGAGTGAATTCCTATTCACATGCATGACAAGAGATCCGTGGGCAATGGTCCTCTCAAAAGCCTACCTACAGGACCCGGAGCTGAGCAAGAAAAGCTGCACAAAGATCCAAAAAGAGAAACTGCGGGCCTTGTACTCTTTGCAAGTCCAGCAGGTACTTCTCATCACGAGTTTTGTATAGCTGTTCAAAACCATTGCAATAGCACAAATATTAGTAAAACCTTCAATCTTAGCCATCAAACTCTGGAAATCAGCTCAATACAAAATCTACAAAGCTACTGACATGAAAAATGATCCTTTATCAGCAGTGCACATTTACAGTCGTCTATATCAAAACAATATTTCGAGCATCTTAAAACTAAAAAAAATAAAGCAATCTCCATTATTGTCTTTTGTCCACCCACTGAACCCAACAAATGACAAACTTTTTCTTTACGAGTTCTTTCTAGGAGGATCGAAATGCAATAGTCAAAGAAGCAATCAGAATGGTTAACATTACCTGCACTTCAAACTTGACCACATTTGGTGAATTAGTGACTCCATCATTTTCAATAATGGTGGGTTCATCCCCAAAGAAATGATTGGTGTGCACTGGATCATTAACCATTCCTTCATGGTGACCAGGAGTGCCTGGAATCCACCTGCACTTCATATTGTACTGACCAATTTTCTTCCAGGATACATTCAGTTCTTGCAAAGCTCTGAGAACTTCTGTCATTATTTCACGAGGGTGGGCTCGAGACTGTCAAAGTGTAGGGGGAATATATGATCAATTATAATTGTAACATAACCACAGGTAGTCTTAATAAAGCTGTTCACTCCATCATTTCACATGTTCTACAAACTACATGGCTTGAACAATTGCCTAGACTTCCCAAACAAAAAGGGCTAAACAAGTAAAACTCCACATTCCTCAAATATCATGTCACTTGTATATGACCTTGGACTCTTTTCCAGATCAAACCCCCTTGATTCACACTAGAAATTGGCTCTTAGCATTCTACCATTGGAAACACCTAAAGAGCAAAGAAACTTAACCTGGAGTCCAAGAGCCCATTTCCTCTCTACTAGGAACTGTGATTTCAAACCCATTCCTTGATAATCCATGAATCCTGGAAGGCGGTGTCCACCAGCTGGAGAAGAAGATTCATTCTGTTGCATTCCATTGAATGCACATTCCTATAAAATTCAGAACAAAAAGGGTCAAAATGATTATGGAAACAAAAAAGGGTCCAATGTTTTTATCCTGGTCAAATGAAAAAAGGAAGTGAAGAAAAACAAGTATAATGGAAAGCTTGTTAAGAGGAAAATGTAACCATTGATCAAAAAATGATTGAAACAGCAGTGCACAGAGTACTATCCCACCTCAGCCATCACACCCAAATATGGCATGCCAAAATTTAGAGGTCCCAAGTCTCTTTTAAAAAATCATTATCGACTCAATATGACTCCCTATACATAAAATACAATGAGGAAACATTTTCTTCTTCTCTAAAGTAGACTTGGGAAACCAAACGCACCATAGTTTCTTGGAACTCAGCTCCAAGATAGCCATTGGAAACACGAAATCGATTATCCAGTAACAAATAGTAAGCAACAGTAGCCTGAAAAATCCATGGTAAGTGATGAGACCATATCGATTATTGTATACAAAAGGAGTTCTAATAGACCAATCACAGAGTTTCAGAAGGACCAAACCTCATTTTGCATTCTGTTGCGAAGAGATTCAATTAGCTGGTTCCTGTCAAATCCCATGTTGATCACTTCTTGGAGAATTTCCTCATCAATCTGAGCAATGACAGTCAATGGTTCACTAAATTGCTTGACAAATCTCTTCATACATATACAATAAAAATATAGACTGAACCTTTTTAGCTTGTTGCATTGTATCTGGTGGGGGCACGGCCAAATAACGGGGAAGGCGAGCTTGGAACCATTGATGTTGACGAATTTCAGGAATGGTCATTCGCTTCATTGGATCAACCACAAGCATCCTTGGGATAAGATCTCTTGCTCCAGGTGATAAATGGCTGGGAAGAGTGTATATCCCACCCTAAATACATAGATAGAGGACACTTTAGGTTAAATCCATGGACCACTGAAATATGATAAAATGATCCTAGTCTTAGAGATCTCATGATCACCCATTAACGGAAGTTGTTTGATGGCAAGCTCCTCAATGTTACAAGCCATGGACACACTACTTTTCTTAACAAAACAGGATTTATATTCTTAAATCGAACTCCGACACATGCTAGGTGAGCCATCGAATGCAAGAGAATCTACATGGCAGAACAAGCCATAAAGAACAAGTAATGTGACATGGGTCACAGCTGGACAGTCAGTGTACTATGTTAGAGAACTTATAACCAACTCAAAAGCTTAAGATGGGCACTTCCCCTTCACATTATAAACCATGCCAATACTCTTTATTTTAAATTGTGTTATTTTTTATCTGAATACCTAATAATTTAGAAAATCAGTAATTCCAAGACCAGTAAATAAAGTTAACAAAATGATAATATTACTATATAGTAAATTTTTATTAGAAAAACAATGAGAAGGGAACTAACTGCTGAAGTAAGATGGTCATGTCATCCAGGAAAAAAAAAAACCAACAAAACAAGTGAGGTCCATTGAAGCCATGCATGCAAATTATATTGCAGGGTCTTCAAATCTAAGAAAGAAGTTTCAAAAAACAGAAATGAACTCTGGGATCCAGAGCAGTCAGCAGAAATGCAAAATTCAAGTCCAAGCACGCATAACTGGATCTGTAAGATAAGTAATAAATAGAAATAAGTCTACAAACTACTTAGACAATATTCCAAAGATGTTGATGATCTAAAGCCATGAAAAGCATTATGTGAAAGGTCATTATTAGGCATGCACTGATCTTAGTGAAAAGAATTCCCAATACCTTTATTTTCTTAAAGAGGTTGGGAATGTTTTCATCATCGAAAGGTAGTGTACCGCAGAGAAGAGCATACAATATAACACCGCAGCTCCATACATCTACTTCAGGTCCAGCATACAATTTCCCAGAAATCACCTACAAAATAAATAAATCAACAAATAATGCAGAAATTAACCTTAAAGTTAAAACCAATACAAGGGAAAACTGTATTTTACATGAAAAAGAAGGGTGTCTTCGTTTTATCAATTAAATGTTTATAAATCCATTAACAAGTAATACCACAACTCCATACCTCTGGGGCGGCATAGTTTGGGCTTCCACAGCTTGTCTTTAGAAAATGACCATCTCGCATTATATTGCTCAGCCCAAAATCAGCTATCTTCACATTCCATTTAGAATCCAATAACAAATTCTCAGGCTTAAGGTCTCTGTGAACAACCATATTCCTGTGGCAATATTCCACACCAGAAATTATCTGCACCGAGAAAGAATTTGGCATACTGTAAATGAAGATAAATTATAAGAAATTTGTGATGCATATTAGTAGGCAATACTACCTGCTGGAAGAAATTGCGTGCCTCATCTTCCTGCAATCTACCCTTCTCCACAATATAATCAAAGAGCTCCCCAGACTTCACATGCTCCATGACAACATATATGTCAGTCGGTGTTTCTATAACCTCATAAAGTCGTATAATGTGAGGATGCATAAACAATCTCAAGATTTTGATTTCTCTTCTCACTGCAAAAGGGAAGACAACAGAGGGCATAAGCCCATCAAATTGAGCTGCAACAATCCTTGAAAATTTGAACAAAACTATCACCCACAAGGAAAAGAACAAAACCTTACTTAAACTCCCTAGAAAAATGTTTAAATAACTTCATATATAAATCTTGATGGTCTCAGTATAGCATTTTTCATTTAAAGTTTCAAATGGCCTCCTTTTAGTCATATAAATGCTATTACATTTACTATGGAAAGAAATCATCCATTCACATCACAAATAGGAGCATCCATCATTGAAGTTAATGGAACAGCAGATTACCCAATCACATCTACTTGTTTTGATAGAAAAAGAGTCACAGGCAATACATACCTTTTTCTTCCATATCCATGTTTTTTATCTTACGGCGGTTAAGTATCTTGATGGCAACTTTGTGCCCCGTCAAAGCATGCTCTGCTATTTTCACCTTGCCAAAGGAACCGATTCCAAGTGTTTTACCAAGCTTATAATTTTGTAAATAAATATCCACACTACTGCTGCCTCTGTAAGATGACCCATCCATTTGCCTATTCAAAAGGAAAGGAAAAGGCAGAAATTCAGAGAAACGTGAAAGCAATTACACAAATATATCAGTGTTGTATATATGCACTAGCATGTTGAGGTGGCTTTAGAACTGGAACATAAATACAAACATTTCAGCATGGCATTTCAAGGAAACTGGTTCATTATTAATAAAAGAAGTTGGCTTTAAAAGAAACATTTCATACATGCATAGAAATCTCCTCCTTCAGGCGATGACATAAAAGCTAACACATATGAAACAATCAACAACCCAATGGGTAGCTCAAAATAAATTATGAAAACCTGATATGGAAATTTTAGTAGCACGCTAGGAACAGTTGCGTCAAGAACAACTATCTGTACACTCTACAGGTCTCATTGTTGATAAAATCCATGTGTTGTGAGCATGGAATCAAATAATTGCCTTGAAAGGAAATCAGAGGGGTGGGATTCCACTATTCAGTGAACGAGGAACGATTTCAGAATAACACCTCTAACAGCCATTGATGGCCAGTAACAGACGTTGATTGCTCAACATGTTGTGGCCATTTCATTTGAAAACTATCGATGTATTACTTCTGGGAGATAATTGAAAGAATCTCTTAGCTATGCATGTACTAAGCTCAGTTGCCAATAATCAGGTAATAGGGTAACATGCGTATGTTCCATGAAAACTAAGGTATTTACTCATTTAAAGTATCAAAATTGTCATTTATATAGTAAAACTGTTAAAACCCACGCACTAAACAACTCAGCAACAGCCATTACCATTACCTAACCCGCAATCGCCACGGAGTAGTGATCCTAACCAAAATTTAAAACCATGGCTGTGAGCCGCATCAGTGGAATTTCCCACGATAATTTCTCCAACAGTGAGATCCATCTAAATATTTTAATAAACAACTGCTCTAAATCTACCGTAAATAAATTCTACTGTCTAAGTAGTTTCCCCAGTTCCCTAAATTTTGAAGAAACAAGAACACCCCATGAATAAAAAAGCACACCCATAAGTAGTCATGCATGGCTGAGATCACAAACAATTTCAAAAACCCCTTTCAGTTTTTACAAAGCAGTGAAATTTTACAAAATTGTTACTCCCAAGAATTTCATAAATCCCAAGATTTCACATTTCCAAGCATGACAGCTTAATCACTCAATTAATTGATGATTTCACCCAATTCAATTAACATGCCAGTGCATTTCGTAGCCCTAACTTGAACAACTCTCAACTTTAAAAAGAAGAGAAAAAATAAATGAAAAGGAGAATGGGAAATTATCAAAATCATATCAAATTAAGCTCGAATTACGGATAAAATAAAAGAAAAAAGAAAACAAGAAATGAAATTCTTAAATCAAGTAAAGAACCCCAGCTTCCCACAGATCTTACAATCAAACATAAAAAAGTCAAACATCTTACAATCGAAGACATACACAGAGACGTACCGAGAATGGGAGAATCTGTCGCTAAAGTCGCAAAACCGAGCTAAAAAAAAGACAACAAGAGGCAGAAACAGAGATTCTAAGATTTTATAAAGAGACAGTTCTAATCATCGATTAACGTGATTACTTTGTAGTTAGACTTAGGAGATCAATTTACTTTTGTTGTTAATCCTCTCTCTCCCCCTCATTTGCTAATTCTCTCTGATTTAATTACAGATTCACCTCCGAAGACAACAAAATCTTTTTTTTTTTTCTTTCACTTTCTCGACCTGACTTGCCCTTATAATCATTGGTTGATGGCAGTGGTGTCCTCTGTTGGGCATTGAAATAATGTTTAGGTGTTGAGGGTAAATTTGGTAATTTAAAAATGAGATGGTTAGCGTGGAGTGTGTTATGGTAGATTCTCTTTTCTCTCCTAGAAAGCGGTACAATCATCGGTGAAAACGTTCGCAACTTTGTATGTCAAGTTGTCAACGCAACGAGTTTTTTAGCATTATTATTAAATTCTAAAATATACTCATTTAAAAACAAAATCAAACTTTTTTTATCAATATATTTTTTTATTTTTATTAATGAATACAAGGATTTTAACTAAAATTATTGTTTCTATTAAAAAAATAAATATTTTATGATTGTTAAAATAATTTTAAAAAATATTAAAATAGCATACTCTTTATTTTATATGTGATTAAAAGTTAAAAATATCACAAATATAATAAAATTATATTAAAAATTTTAAAAATAAAAATAAAATTTTATTGAAAATTTATATTAGTATTTAAAAATTATATCTAAACTAAAAAATAAGCAAAAGTGTAAAAACAAATCTTGATTGCGAAAAAAAAAAGAAAAAAGGAAAGGACATAAAAGGGCCTGACTCAGAAGAATTAGACAGGAACGAAATATTATTGCCAACAGCATTCAAACCCACGATCTATACCCCCTCTCAATCATGCGCACCTCAGCCACCTCAGCTATGATATAAAATTGTTATAAAATAATTCTGACGTAATTCTTGTTTATTTCTGTATTTTAAAAGTGTTTTTGATAAAATTTTAAAAAAATTTATTGTTTTATTAACTTTAAATTAATATATTTTTAGTGTTTTCAAATCATTTTAATATGCTGATATAAAAAATGATTTTTAAAAAATAAAAAAATATTATTTGCATGTATTTTGACACGAAAAACTATTTAAAAGGCAACCGCAACCACACTACCAAACACACTTGTAGTTTAACAAGGTTAGATCGTGCATTTACCTTTTAAAAATTATAAATCCAAGTTTTATAAAATTTAGGTTTACAAATGATTTATATAATTATTAATTTTAAAATTTGTAAAATTATTTAAGATACGGGCAAACAAACCCGAACAACAATATTAATAAAAAAATATTATAAAATGATCAAACAAAATAAATTAAAGTATTTCACTGGTTATATTAACAGTATTATGATTTAATCCATCTTATTTAATATATAATTAAAAAGAATTAGTGTTTATTATTGATTGTAAATTCACAGTAAAATAATTGATTTATTTTTTAAAAATATTAAAAATTAGATTACATATAAAGATGGAATAATACTTTTACATTTTGTTGCACAGTATAATTACATCCATTGAAAAAAAAAAAGGCTTATGTCTAGAGCATTATTAAATTTTCATATTTTTAGTGTAATTATCAAATTGCCTTGGGGTCAAATTTCTTTTTCTAAGGGAAAGGGCATTTGGTTTTTCAAACCTCGGTTTTTTTTATAATTATCACATGAAATCAGAGATATTCTAAATTTTTATAACATATTTATACAATCGAATAATTATTGGGAACAACCTTTTCTTGCTCAAAGTTAAGGGGTATTTTCAGTTTTTTAACATCGTGTTTTTTTTTTTAATTATCACGTGGGTCAACCTAACTTACTAATTTTACTACATGATTTTGAGACCATGATAACCTCCACATAGAAATATTAAATAAAAAAATAGAGTTTAACTCCTGAGCAAACTAAATGATGAAAGACGAAACTGAAAAAAAATTCAATTTAAAAAACACGTTGAAAAACAAACTTGAGTCAACTTTGATTAACTTGATTAGCTCATGACTTAAGATATAAGATTAGGATAACCTCATAGAAAAAAAAACAAGATAAAATAAAATCATGAAACTCAAGGTCCAATAATTTAATGTCAAAAGATAAAATTAAAAAAAAAATTAGTCCTAAAAAAGACTGAAGTAAATCAGTTAATATTCAAAACTTGTGAATGGGATCATGAATCCGAGATTATCCTATAGAAGAAAAAATATGAAAAAATCACGAAGCAAAATTTTTAATCATCCAAAGTTAAAAAAAAACAAAATAAATAGCAATACAAAAAATAAGGACCAAATATGATATAAAAATTAAATGACAGAAAATAATGAGGGACTAAATTGAAAAATAAAATAAATTAAGAAAAAAGATTAAAAAATAGTAATTAAAAAAATGAGACCCAAATTGGATACAGAAATTAAATGAAATAAAATGTTAAGGGATAAAATTAAAAAAAATCAACTTATAAAAACAATAAAAGCAAAATAAATAACAATAAAAAAATAAAAACCAAAATTTATTTTTTAAAAGGTTAGTGCAAAATTCATGGCACTTTGAAAAAAATAATTAAAATATTAATGCATTTTGTTTTGAATTAACTTTTTTAATGTTTTTAGATTATTTTGATTTATTAATATTAAAAAAAGAAAAAAAAAAAAGAAAAACATTGTTTCAAAACAGGTAAGCAGGAGGGAAGGACACCATATGCTGCTTCTAAAAAGTTTGGTTACGTGTTTTATATGTTTTTGTTTTTCATGGAAACTAAACTATTCTCAAATGTTTTTCCTCTGTTTCTAAACAAAAACTTGTGCTTTTGTGCTCATCGGGAACAACCTTCAAGTGCTGGTTCTGCCACTGTAAATCCTGACTGATACGGGTTTCAAGTTCTATTAAGGAAGACCTTTTCTCTATTTGTTTGAATGCATGGTGGTCTTACTTGGTTTGCATGTCCTTCGCATTCATGTGTTTTTTACCGATATGAAGATCTTAATTTATCTTTTAAGATCTTAATTCATGAGAGAAATCTGAGCTTTTTTTTCCATGTTACGTTCTCTTTGACTAGATCATCACTGTCCTTAGAGTACATTTTCTTTCGCAAGGTTTGCTTGCTCTTTCCTTTTTGGCTGGTTTGTATCGCACATCCTTCTTAATTTTCCATTGTCGTTTGGTTCACTCCTTGATTATTTTTTACCTTGATACTGCTCCTTGTGAGTTTTGATCTCTTAATCATTAAATTGTTTTCTAGCTACCAACACCAGGCTGCAGATCTTACATTCATCTTCGTTTTGAGTGTGTTTACAGTTTTTTTTTTCAATAATAAAGCTGTTTGCATAGCACATGTAACAAAAAAATATATTATGTTGGAAGATCGACCTTTTTTTTAAATGTTTTTGGAGGTCAAATAGTTAGTGTAAATTCCAGTTATGAATAGCTGCCACTACCAATAAGCAACGAACTGTAGTAAATTTAGCTATCGAAATAAAAGTCTGTGTAGTCGGCTCCTTCAACTTGAGTGAATCTTCGTACTAGCTATTCCATCAGCTTTATATTTAATTTTGTAAACCTAGAGTCAATGCATGTTTTGTCTGAGGAAGACGTTCAAGGGTCCAGGTATTGCTGGCTTTCAATGCTTGAATCTCATTTTGCATGCCTTCTTTCCAGCGAAGATCTTGATTATCCTGTGAAAAATTACATGGCCCATCTACAGAAGAAGAAATGGCTACTAGAAAAGCCTTGTTGGAGGGTGAAAAATGATTGCATGTCATTACAGATGAAAAAAGGGTCTTTGATCGTGCATGTCGAGTAAACAAAAAAGAGATAGTTGAGAGCTTACATTCAATGAATTATAGGGAAAAGAGGGCTTTTAAATTTGTAACTGTGCCACTGTCACTCTGCATTTATCGTGCAGCTGCATGCTTAATTTCTCCCCTAGATTTTTAACAAGCCATTGCTGCATTTTTTCTTTAACATGACTTCATGGGAACCATACTGTGCATCACTTTCTCACGTTTGCAGCTAACTTTTGCGCCGTCTCTTTGTTGCAGGCTAGAAGAAATGGCTAGCAGGATTGAACAGAACACCTTCAAAGATAAATGGGCAACCCTCCCTGCATTTTCACTATTTTTTTGTCAGCCGATTTTGTGGCTTTGTTATGCCTAACGTTGTTGCTTTTAAAACACTATGACTTTTGTTCTTTTGATTGACAGTCGTATATTGTTTTGGTTAGTTTGTACGTACTTTCATTAATTTTACGAATTCTGAAATTAACGATTATATAAATCTTCGATGATCTTGAAATTTATGGAACTCGAATTAATTTTTTAATTTGCTTTATTCTCTATAATGCTAAGTAACTTTTATTTTTTTATTGTTTATGTTGATAAATTATTAAATTAAATTTTAAAAACCCAATAATAATTGATTTTAAATTAAAAAATGTGTTTTTATTATCATCCCTTGTACTCGATGGAACTATGGTAGGATACGAAATACATCTTTGATGCCATATATTAACTTTATGTAGTAAAAATTCAAAACATATAACATTGAGTTTCAAGGCCGGAGATTGAAATTCATCAAAAATACTTCAATTGCCTCCGTTTTTAACTTTATATTATTATTATTATTATTATTATTATTATTATTATTATTATTATTATTATTATTATTATTATTATTAAGGATTCCATGGTCGAAATATATTAATGAAATGTATTATAAAAGGACTTTATTAATTAATCGTATTAATAATAAAAAGAACCAAGTAATTAAATTCCAATAATAGATAAATGTGGCATTTATTAAGCATCCTCCTCGAAAGGCAAAGACTAAGTTGCCTAGCTTAAGCGATTCTAGTTGTAGAGGAGATTAGTACGTGGCGCGCGGTGGATGCATTGATCTATTGTTCTCCGACATTAGATCAAATGTTTAGCTAAAGTTTATTTTTTATTTTCTTTATATCTCTTAATTAGTCCTTAATAATAAAGTTCCATCCTATTCATAAAAGAAAAATGTTAATTTGGCAAGTCTGAATGACATCTATGATGATAATATCATTGGATATGGATATTAGGGGTGAGCAAAAAAAACCGAAAACCCGATTAAACCGAGAAAATTGGAAAACAAATAACCGAGAAAACCGAACCGTGAAAAAAATCGATGAAACCGATTAAAATTTTAAAAAACTGACCGATTCGGTTCGGTTTCGGTTTTATAAGCTTGAAACCAAAAAAACCGAATTGAACTGAACCCAAACCGAAAAAAACCGGAAAAAAACCGAGCAAAACCGGAAAAAACTGAGCCAAATCGAAAAACCAAACCGAAACCGGCGGTTTGAACCGGTTTTGGTTTTTTTAAAAAAATTTGGTTTGGTTTTTTTGATAAAAACCGAAGCGAACCGAAAATGATCACTCCTAATGGATATAATAGGTGCGGCTTTTCACTTGTTTCATTATAATTACATACAATTACAACTATATATTAATAACTAAATTGTTAGATGGTTTTAATATATATGTATTTCTCACAATTCATGGTGGATTTTAATAATGAATTCTTTTAATTTTGATCATTAATTTTTTTTTATTTCATCCTTTCATGTGTTGGTCTTTGTGAGTTGATGGTTTCTTTACTTTGCATGTGCTTGAGAACTATTTTGATAGGATTTTAGAGCTTATAAGAGGTCGATTTAATGAGATATGATTTTAATTTATAGGATAAAGACATAATTAAAAGAATAAGGACTATACTTAGAAATAAAAAAAAAATAGTTTGGCCTATCTTGAATTCAGTAGAAAAAGTATGATTTAGTCCACATATTCTATGTTGATCTCTTTTTTGGTCCTTTTAGTTTTAACATTTTAAGTTTTTATCCAAAACTTCATTATATTCACGTTTAAATCCTTATGTTTGAGAGAGAAGATGGAAAGTCGCTGGAAAAAAAAAGAGAAACAAAGTGTTTAGTTGACCACTTTCATGCAACAAATAAATCAATATTGAAGTCAATAGATTTTATTTGATGAGAGGAGTTCTATTAAGGTATTTTTAACCCTTCATCTTGCTGGAAAAAATATATTAGATCTCATAATTATTTATTTGATTGAGTTTTTTTTTTTTACATGATTATAGGTTGGTATGAGGTTGAAAACGGGTTTATTGAGATATCTAAAGTGTTTTTTTAGGTATTTTCATGAAAAATAAATTATTGAAAATGAGTTTTTTAGGTCTTTGAAGTCAAACCTTAACTTTCCAGCCATCACAGAATTCAACTAGTAGACAACTTTTATATACTTTTTTTTTTTGTCATTACCCTTTTTTGAACCTCAAAAATTTCCATGTATTTTCAAAAATATAAAATTAAATTCATTTAATTTCCATCATTTCATTGTTTTTGATATGTTCATTTATTTTATATTATTTTTTTTTGTGTGACAAGATAGAAAAATACAATAAATATAATAAAATAATAAACAGATAAAAAAGATTGAAAGATTAAAAAAAAAAGAATTAAGGTGCAAAACAACAGGAAAAGAAGGAAAATGAACCAAAATGATGAAAAAATAATAAATGGAAGAATCAATCAAAACTGGAAAATTTTAAAGAGATCCTATTTTAAAAAAAAAAAGTATAAAACCCTAATATTATTTTTTGAGTTGAGGTTTTTCCTGTTTTGAGAGAAACATAGAAAATATAAATAGAGAAGACTAGATAATATAAATAGAGGAGGCTAGACATAAGAAAACCTACAAAAAAAATCAAAACAGAAAAAAGAAATAATTTAGCCAACTAAAACTAGAGCAAAAGAAAGAAAAAAAACACCCTAAAAAACCAAAACTTACAACAACCCTTTTGTTTTTCCCCTTTTACCAGATCCACCCATGCAAATTCATATTAGCTCCTCCATCTAACAGTCTTACTCTCATCTCACCATTAGCCTTCCTCTACCTAAAACCTAACCACCATCTACACTGAACATGACAACCACAAATCTCCATCTTCTTCCTCCTCTCCCTTTAAAGTAGCAACCATTGTCAAACTAGTCTTCCTATTAACACTAATAGCCATCATCCCGAAAACCATCTCTCTTTGTTAATTCCACAACTCGGATCACAGACATTATGCTAGTAGCCTCAACACAATATAGGCTCAGTGACCACGACCTTTCCCCCACCAAAATCACCTTTTTTTCCAACAAAAACAACCCAAAATTATAGTTTTTTTTTTACCACTAAACTCACCAAAAATCACACCATAAAGTCCATAAGTTCTAACAATAAAGACAAAACAAAAGAGTCTGAGTTTTACTGTGTTTTTTTATAGATCAATCTCGATGCATGAAGAATATGTGCCACCATTACAATATATATTCAACCTAATAGTGCATGAAGACCATTGCTTTTAAAGGTCAAATCAACATCCCTAACACATTGAATCATTTATTTTGATTAATATTTAATATGCTATTGGTTTCGAGTTATGATGAATTTGTGTTTGGTTGATCAATGAGTGAATTTGTTATTGGTATTTTTTATTTGGCCATGTCATTTGATTTAATTTTGTTTGTAACTAGAAATCAACCCATAAGTTGTAAATTCTATTTAGATTTATCATCAGAAGTGGCATTAAAGGTAAATGATTTTGTATTGTAAATATTAATATAGTGTATATGTTTATGTGCTTTTATTTTTCCCTTTTTTTTATGATTGGTATTTTTATCGTAACTCGAGATTGGCTAGGAACTGTAAATCATAATTAAGTTTTATCACAAATGTCACATTAAGGTTAAGTGAGTTATGTATGTAAATATTGATATAATTTATCTTCATATTCTTTTCTTTATTTAATTTGATGTATTTTGTATCCTCATTGTCACTCAAAATCGACTCAGAAATTGTAAATTTTAATTAGGTTTTTCTTTAGATGTCATATTAAAGGCAAGCTAGCGAGTTTATATTCTTGACGAATGTGTATGAATTTTGTTTTGCATTATAACAAGTGAATTTAGGCTAGATCAGCGCAATCCCGTGTAAGCCCATTGAGAAAGAGTGGTGATCTTCATACCATTTTAGACATAACAAAATAAAACAAGCTAAAGCCTAACTAACCAATATCATCCTCTTGGTTCCAAGGTCTGTACTCAAAAAGTGAGTATTAAGCCTTGTTACTAGGCTTAGGTTCCAAATCACTTTCTTAGGTTCGAATAGTCTAACATCTCCAATAACCAAAGCACATAATCCAGTTTAGAAAAAATATTAGCATGTATGCAAAATAAGTACCCTTTTATTATTAAAAATAAACATGAAACAACTTGTCTTAGGTAGGATATTTTAAAGTATTTTTAATTTTTTCTTTAGCATAACCAGGTTTTTACCTAGAACCTTTAAAGACCAATTAGAATTCCTAGTTACCATAAAAGTAGATAAAGACTCTTTTTTTCCTCTTTTATTTTACCCTTTTTTTTTACATATAGTTTATTGAGATATCCCCTGCAACAAAATGGTGATTGCGCTGGGTAACCTTAGAGCTAAGCATTTTTATTTATTTATGATATGTGTTTGGTGTACTTTGATATATGCTTTGAATATATTTGTGATGCTTTGATAATATTTTTATGATAATGTGCTTTGATAATATATTTAGAGCCAAACATTTTTTTATGATAATATGTTTGGGGTACTTTGATACGTGCTCGGAATATATTAATCTATGATGCTTGTCTAAATTAATTAATACATGTTTACTATATGGTTTGACATTTGTATTTTTGTTTATATAATTCTTGTATGTCTAGATCTTACGCATCATTACTTTTATTTTTATTTTTATTTTGTTTAGATATGGATTTATGTTCACACATTACACAACACTTTATTTTTTTCACACACTTTATTCGTAGGTAAGTATAAGGAATTAACGATGTCCTGATTGTCATTGACCCAAATAATGCAATCAAACTCTCGTAGATAGTCTACTTGATAATGATTTGTAGTCAATGAATGTTGCCCTAATCAACACTATTTGCACCTTATAGGCCTTGGTTAAGTTTATTAGGGCTATTAACTAAACAGTGAGGGATCATCTTGAGACTAATTTAGTTAAATAACCTACATTTACATGAAATGATTAGAAACTTTTCTTATGGTGCCTCCATGTAACATCATATCAAATTAATCATTTTTATTCTTTATGAATATTTATCTCTACACATTATTTCTTAATTTTCACATAAAAGGAAAAACAAATCTAAATCAAGTTTTAAAAGTTTAATTTTCCTCAAAACCTACATCATACCAAGCTATGATAGATGAAAAGAAAGATCATATCGAAAAGAACTATACATATAAGATAAGCTCTTTGAATGATTAAATGAATCAACTAATTGGTTTGTTAACGAAAATTATTCACTGTGAACAATTTGATGAAAGATTACCAAAGACCACCACCATAAAGCTCAGTGTGGCAATGTCTCTCTTTTTATCCTACATTGATCAAAGTAACATCCTCTAGATGTCGAACAACTCTAAGCACCTCCATCATTATCTCATCGTGCTTTTCAAAACATGTAATCCAAGCTATAAAAAGAAACACAATAAATTGTCATCTTTGTTTCCACTTCCTCTCATCAAAATCTATAAACACCTTGTGAATACACATTAGATAACACATCAACCACTTAAACCCATCTAACCATCTTTTTCTAAATGGTACAATAAGAATGCCAAGTTCACATGCTATGTACAAGCCGCGAGACATTTCATTAATCATTATAGAGGCTTCAAAAAACAAATTAACAACCTTATCAAACATAAGCAGTTATCATTTAAAGAGATAAATAATATTTATAACATAACCATAATGGACACAAGACCATTAAACGAAAATACTTGTATGAGCCTTTTTTAACTAATAAAATATGTCATGTGTCAGATATTGACATTTTTAGAAAGTTCAAAGTCCTTGAATTTGTTAAATACACAGGGAGCTCGATGTTTAGAGACTCATATCAAGGTATACTATAGTAGGATGACCAAGGCTATTCATGATGAGAAAATTTTGATCAATTATTTTTGTGAAAGTTTGGTTAGACATATTCTTAGCCGATATATAGGTTTGAATGACTTCAAAATGAATACATGAAAATAATTGGTTGATGCCTTTCTAAATCAATATGGGATCAACTTAGAGGAAACTTCAAGAAAAACTAATCTTTAAATAATAATAATAATAAATAAGTTGTTAAGGAGTATGCTCTAAGGTTGTGTGGAGAGACAGCACAAACATATCATCCTCTATTTAGGAGGGAGCTCACCTCTATTTCTATTGACACCTTAAAGGTTTCATATTATAAATACTTGTTTAGTAACTCATCAATCTATTTTATAAAATGGTGATTGTAGTAGAAAAGGATGAGCAATGCTTAAAATAAAAAAGGATAAGGAATCCAATAATGAGGTTTGGTGTTGTGTTGGTTAATGAATCATAAAATGGATATCAAATTAGATATTATCTTGATTATAAACATCTTATCCAATTATCTCTGGTACTATCAAGTTTCACTACATCACAACGTTCTTGAATACCATTATCTGAGATTAATATACTTCTACCGTTCATCATCATTTACCAACACCTTTTAAGTATCAGATACTCTACCATAACCCCATCAAATCTTGTACAACTATTATATCCTAGGTGGTGTAATCCAAACATGAAGTGTAAATATCATGATAGAATTTTGGATCATTCAATAGAAAGCTACAATAATTTCAGGTATCAAATTTGAAAGTTAATAAGTAGAGGCCATGTATTTTTAAAGAATACATCATCATCAATCTATTATCAACTATAGGAATTAGGAAGTGATTAACAAAAATGGTGAAAGAGGTATTGGATGAAAGTTGTCCAAATGCAAATGTTTGCTAAAAGAAGTTGATATGAAAATGAATAAAGCATTATATTGTCGCTCATTTTGTAAATCAATTTTATGAAACTTTGTTTCGTGAAAAGAAAGCTTTATCAAGATTTTATATTTTTAAGATTTGTTGTGGATGGTGGAGACACTTTGAGATTAAAAAAAAAGATAATATATACTCTATCTTTTTAATATTTTTTGGGATTGAAAAAGAAGATTCTGGAATTAAAAAAAAAAATTTCCCCATAGCATTTGTATGATACATTTCTTGATTTCAACACAATAATTGGACATAAAGGGAAAGAACATAATTAAGAAAATGTGATACAGTCCCAAGACAAATGAAAAATAAATCCAAGAGAAAAAATTTTCAATAACTTTTAACCCTCTAATTTTTTCCATGTGTTTTCAAGAAAATAAATTAAATTAAGTCAATTTTTAGCATTTTCATTTATTTTATATTATTTTACTTTTGTGATAAGATATAAAATGAAAAAAATAAGGTGTAAAACAATAGGTAAAGAAGGAAAAGGGACCAACAGTGATGAGAAAATAATAAATAGAAGAATTAGGTTAGATAATTGTAAAGAGATCCTAGTTAAAGAAAGAAATAATATAAAAACATAATATTTTTTTTCTAGTTTAGGTTTTTCTTATTTTAAGAGAAAACATTAAAAAAAAAAATCAAAATAGACAAAAAAAATAACAAATTGAGCAAACCAAAACAAGAACAAAAGAAAAAGAAAAAACCCTAAAAACCCAAAACTTGTAATAGCATTTATTCCTCTTACTAGATCCACAAAGTCATAATAAGTCCTTCATCTTCACAATATAACCTTACTCTCATCTGTCTTTCTCCGCTTAAACCCGAGTAATAGCTACATCAAGCACGACAACCACAAATCGCCACCAAATTCCAACCTTTCTCATCCATGACATCAACCACTATCAAATTAATCTTTTAATCAATGGTAATAACCATTAACCCAAAACCATCTCTCATCACTATTTCTATAACCCAAATCATAACCACTACACCAGCAGCCTCAAAACAGAACAAATCCAACAACCATAACCCTTTTTCCTAACCAAAATTTCCTTTTATTTCAAAAAAAAAAACCTTTAAATAAAACCAAAATTATAATCCTTTTCTTTTCTAAACTCGCCAAAAATCACACCCAAAACTCTATAAGTTACAGCTACTAACACAAAACAAAAGAGTTCGAGTTTTACTATGTTTTTTTTCAGACCAGTCTCAATGTGTGAAGAACAACATGTTACAACCACGCGATGTCACTACCGAGTCAAATTCCAGCAGCCTTTTTCTTATTACAGCTGCTCCTAAAGGTCAAATTCGAATCTTCAAAGAACTGAATCATTTATTTATATTAATATTTAATATATTTTTTTTATGATATATGATAAATTTTGTGTTTGGTTGATCAATGAGTGATCTTCTTCTTGTTGTTTTTAATTTACATATGTCATTTGATTTAAATTATTCATAATTAAAAATCATCTCATGAGTTGTAAATCTTATTTAGGTTTCTCCTCAGATGTTGCATTAAGAGTAAATGATTTTATATTCTAAATATTAGCAATATATATATATATATATATATATATATATATATATAAACTTTTATTTTTTCCTATATTTTTTTATTGACATTTTTTTTGTAACTCAAAATCAATCTAGAAATTATAAATCATAAATTAGTTTTTTCTTAAATGTGATATTAAAGATAAACAAGCTTATATTCTTAATAAATATGTATGGATTTTGTTTTGTATTCTACCGAGTGGGTTTGGGTTGAAATGGTACAATCTCGTATAGACCTATTAAGAGAAAGAGATGGCCTTCGAACCTATTTTAGACACAACAAAAGAAAATAGACTAAAACCCAATTAATAAAAACCAAGTATCTTGTATCCAACAACCATATTTAAAAGGTGAGAATTGGATCTTATTACAAAGCCTAGGTCCTAAATCACAATCCTAGGTTTGAATGGTCTCATACTCCAATAACCAAAGCACATATACCATTTTAGCTAAGATCTTAGCATGTATGCATAATAAAGATTGTTTTATTATTAAAAATAAACATTAAGTAAGATATTTTAGGGTGATTTTAATCTTTTCTTTAATATAACCAACCCCTTAAATAAAATCTCTAAAGATTAGTTAGGGTTTTTAGATATCATAAAACTAGGTGGTGATTTTTTTTTTCTAATTTCACTTTATGTTTTTACATATTGTTCACCAAGATGTCCCTAGGATTTATTTTTTTTAAAAGGTAAACAATGTGACATTCACCCAATTTAACCAAAAAAAAATATATATGCCTAGACGTGTGGGCTTAGCTTTATAGACCTACACATGTTTGGCCCAACAATTGACACTTTTATGTTCAAGTGTTTGAGCTCTTTTTATAAGGTTTTTTTTTTAATTTTAATTACAATCCCAATAAAATAAAATAATTAAAATTATATGTATTATATGAGTAGGTTAAATAACTTTTAGTTTCTATTTTTTAATAAGATTATAATGTTTTTTTTTAATATTAGCAAGCATTCGTTTTATATAGCCTTGCTTTATTATTTCATTAGAAACCATTCTATTTGGAATTTATTTCTAAATAAGATTATAGTATTTTCTTATAATGTTAGCAATCATTACATTAATTATCATATGTTAAGCTACCGTGAAGACTTTTTTTAAGTTTATGGCCATGGATATTTTATGAAAATGTATGGTTTTAGGGGAAAAAAACAATTATTGGTATTTATGTTTTATTTAATGAACTTTACTATTTATAAAAAATAATTTTTTTTGTCAAACAACAAAAAATCACTTGAATAAAAAAAAGATGATTTTGACAAAAAAAAATGATATATTTTTCTTCCATGATTTAATTTATTATCTTTCATTTGAATATCTTTTTCTATCATCGAATGATTAATTAAAAAACTAGAATAAAAAAAGTTCAGGTGGCAAGGCAAAGAAATGTTAATTTTTTTTAATACATTCACATCAAAGTTATTAAAACATATATTTTTTTTTATTAAAACATGTTTTTATAGTTTTGATAAGCTATTATTTAACAAACAATATTATGGTGAAAAAGGTATATAAAATTAAAAAGTGAGCATATTAAGAAGATAAAGAGTTTTCATTAAAGAGATATTTTTCTTATTCTTATTTTTTTTTAATTTATTCTAATTACTTTTGGTTTTCATTGAATAAATGACAAGCTCAAAAAACTATTTTTTTTGTTAAAAAAATATATTAATAATAGAAGTAGTAATTATACTATGTTATTTTAATAAAATTTAAATTATTATTTTTATTGCAAAAAATAATTTTATTTGTATATAATTAAATAAAAAAAATTTGAAGAGCTTCCCATGGATTGAATAAGATAATTTACATTTGTCTCTCATCTTTTTTATTTAGTTTTTAGTTAGCGTTAATAATTATTTTAATATTTATTGATTCTCTATTTATTTTATTACACATACACATCAATTTTTCAATATATAATTAAGATTTTTGATGATGTTAAATGTTAAAACACTTATATATTTTTTTATGTTAATTTTTTTTTAATCTGACCTCATGCAGTAGAGCCCAAGTGAGTTGGCAAATCTTTATATATTACATAAGTCGTTGCTGGGTTGGGGAATTTGGCCCTCGCTGGTGAGATGTTTTCAATCTTGTATTTACTTACATTTGTCCATTATTATGTCAGCAATCTAGCTGTAATTGGGGCGAATCTTTTATATATTCCGTCACAAACACCATGTCTTTGATCTAATCGGAGAAATTAATGAACATAAAACTTTTCATAAATTTCTCAGTTAACCTGACAAAGGTAGTTGTAGCGTCTAATTTCAGCCTTAAGGAGAAATGAACACAAAACTTTTTCATAAATTTCTCAGTCAACCTGACATAGGTAGTTGTAGCTTCTAATTTCAGCCTTAAGGGTGTAATAATAATTAGGGATCAGGTGTCTGTTTTAAGGATACTATTATACATAACTTTTTATTGATTTTTTTTTTTTTTTTTTTACATTCTTCTGGCAAACTTGAGATACGCAAGTGCTTGTATGGGAACATGAGTGCTGTCCTTGGTGACAGAGTCTAGAAAAGGCTCTTAGAACTTGAAATGATCATGAAGGGATCCAGTCTTGATGGAGAAGATGCATCAATTAATCTTGAAATATTTACTTGGAGATGACTGCGGGAATAGCTGCCCTCTTGGTTGTCACCATCGCTAATTTACACCACCAAAGGATGCTGCTGGTCGACGATCGGTGGTAGTCTGTCACCAATCAGCAGTGTTTATTTGGGAAATCAGTTGCGGACTTGCTTGCATCTGGGGTTATTTCCTTCAGGCTTAAGCCTTTTCTCAAGACATCTCCTTAACCTCATTTTCAGACCTTGGATGGGTTTGAAATGACCCTCACCCTTCCATTGACTCCCTTCGACCAATAGAAACAAAGAGCTTCATCTCAACTCCCAGAATATAGCTTAATTAACAGGTTGTAAATTTGTTTATTAGATGTTATGAATTCAAATATCATAAATTTTAGATTTTAGAGTTATTAAAATTTTACCTGATTATTAATTTTAAAATCTTAAAAAATTAGTTATAATAGGTCAGATATTCATAATTAAAAAAAAATAAAGTTTCACCTCTCTTTAAAAAAATATATATCATTTCATTTGTTTTCAAAAGAAAGATGGTAGAAACAATCATAACCCACCAGTGTCCTATGCCTGCGAATCCACCAAGAAGATCCACCCTTCAGGCTAAACGTCCATAGTAGTATGTTCTCAACTATATCGGAGAGATGAACTTAATTTTAAAGTGTAAGAATTAGCTCGAGAATTCACTTTGTGGGAAAACAAAAATAAAATTAATTTGAAATTGCTTTGAAGTGTAGTGTACATTGTATTGAAATCTGTTCGTATAAAAAAATATCTAATCCATATATAGCCTGTATACGGGGCTAAAGCTAAATTCTTCTGGGCATCCATCTCAATATAAGACAACATTGAATGACAACACAAGCATCTATGTTCCTTCTAAAAGGTGACAAACATGCGTGCTCGGAGTCTTTTTCAAGTGTCTCCTCTCTTTTTTTTCATTGTTTTGGTATTCAAGCATGCGTATGCTTTCTCAATTAGATTCAACAAGTCGTCCACACAACGAAATGACTAAAAGACGCAATGCTTAATTTGTCCTGGTTGGCAACACTTCTCTTTTTTTCCATAGCTGCAGTCAATGGAGTGGAGATGCACTTGCTTCATTCTTGTACCGAAAGAGCAAAAGATGGTGGCTTGACTTTATTAAAAACAATTGCTTATACATGATAGCTCTATTGGCCCGATGCATGTTTCATGAACAAGCTGGTTAAAACATTGTGTAGATAATAGCTATTGTGCCCAAACTTTAACTAGAGAAGGTGGCCCGCAGGAACTGCACCTGCTGCTCACTATCTCCATCACTCTCTTTATGTTTATCAACGTTTCTGTCATAATTTATCTCTGATTTGTGGCTCAGGAAGAGGTTAGGAAGGCTTCTGATTGCTAGATTAGCACCCATATGTAGTTCTTATCTGTATCTGATCTACTGGATTTCGGTCTAGATATAGCGTGTGCCTTCACTTTTATTTTGTTCATCTCCATTGAATGGCCCTGCTTTTCCTTTCTTTTCTTTATTTCTTGGGATTGCTGTTTCTTTCTGCCATATGTAGTTATGTATAGTAATGTTGTTTGTTAGCCCATGAAAGAAAAAGGACAGGGAAGGCCTGGATAGACAAGAAAGGTGAAAAGGAAAAAGGAACAAAAAAAAAAAACAGTGAGCACTGCAGAAATTAATGCAGGCGCTCAGGCAGTGAATAATGCAAAGATGGGCAGAGATCGAAGGTAAGCTACACATACTCTCTGCCATGAAATATATAAATACAAATTTATCATTAACAATAAATCGAAAACTCTTTCTATTATACTCTCTATTTTCTTCCTTTCAACTTCCACTAGTTACTTACCTATATAAGGAAGCTTAACGGTTGTGATACTATGTTTTCTATTTATATAAGGAGGGCTATATATAAGTATAGCACACTACACAAAATCAAAACTATAAAGCTATACAAGGTACATATAATTTCCATAACTATGCATCCTATAGTTCAGCACTGACAGGATTTATATAGTTGTAGTATATTATGTGTAGTATATTATGAGATGTAATTTATCGCAATGGTGGAAAAACTTTATACGTATTACTTTTGACCATGACGATAAAATTGTTATTATCAACTGTATTGGCAGGATTTGATGTATGATTTATTACCGATTGAAATAATAAAAATCACAAGTAATTTGTATTAGACCGCCACAGAGAAAATTAATGTCTAGTGCGTGTGTGTGTGTGTGTTAGAGAGAGAGAGAGAGAGAGACCTCTAAAATCATTGACGTTTGAGATAGCCCGCAAGTGAATAGATAATGTTGTGGAAAAGGTGTTTCACATCTTAATACCTTATTCAACAAATTCATTATATCAAGTAATGCAAATTAATATATTAAATGTGGTATGTTCTTATCTTTATATTAATATGCAGAAAATTTATTGGGGAATAATGAAAAATGTAAGATGTTAAAAATTGATATAAGATCAATGTTTTTACAGAAAAAATTATGAAATTGATTTTAATCATATGATTGTTAAATGTTGGTAATTGAGAAGATGCAAAAGTTTAATATGATTTATTTGTAATTTTATGTATGTCACAAATAAATCCCTTTGAGGACATCTATTTTTTAGGGTCACTAGGCTACCTAGTATTATACAAAAAGAATATTTGTATTCTTAGAGGAAAAAAACTTATAAATAGTTAATATGGATGTAAATTTTAATAAAAGTTGTAATAAATTATGTACATTTATAAAACTATTGAAAGAATATTGAAACTTTATATATATTACCATGTTTTTTATGGGTTCAAGCCGTATAAGGTTGTTAAAATATCAGGTTTTTACAATGAAAAATGGGATTCGCAGACAAATAGGTAGCACCTTAATTATCTCACCAAAATATAATAACAAAAGTAAGAGAAAACCATAGGTCTAACAAAAAAGAACAAAGTCATAAAATATCAACAGTACCATAAGCTAAAGCCTTGTATTCGGCTTTAGAAAAATAGCCAACAACAAGGTGTTGCTTTCCAGATTTCTATGAAATAAGAGTGTTCCCTAAATACACAAGGTAACCACCATTCGACTTATGATCATGACACCACCAGCCCAATCACCATCAGTAAAGCCTTGAAATGACAAAGAGAAACAATGAGTGATGTGTAAACTATAAAAGGTTATAGCCTTCAGATAACATATAATATGTTTAACTGTAGCCAAAATGAACAACAATAAAAGCATTTATAAACTGGCATACCTTGTTCACAACATAAGATATATCCTGCCTAGTGAAGGTTAGATATTGAAAAACATCAACAATTTATCTAAATCTTGTGGGATCAGGAAAAAAAAATCTCTAAACATTATATCAAGTTTTGATGAAGAAGCAAGAACATCAACAGGTTTACAAGATGACATAACTTTATAAAAAATATCAAGAGAGTATTTATGTTGACTAAATATGAGACTCATACAAGTAGGGGTAACTTCAATCCTCAAGAAGTAATAAGCAACACTTAAATCATGAAACTTGAACTTTAAACTCGACAAGGTAATCAATAATTTAAGCAAGACTTAATTACTTTCAAGAAGTAAAATATCATCTACATAAACAAGTAGATAAAATGATATCACTACCAACAAATAAAATGAACAATGATGTATCAACCTTGGATGTATAAAAACTAATATAGAGGAAATAATCACTCAACATGTCATACCAAGCCTAGGGGGATTACTTTAAGTCATACAAAGATTTATGAAATTGATATACATGAGAGGAAATAGTAGGATGAATAAAACCCAAAGGTTGCTCCATATAAACCTCTTCTTGTTATATCTTATTTAAGAAAGTAATTTGAACATCTAGTTGGTTGATCTACCGACCTCTAGATACTACAATAGTAAGAATTAACCAAACATTAGTGGGTTTAGCCACGAGACTAAAAGTTTTTGAATAATCAATACCCTCGTGTTAAGTGAACCCTCTAGCAATTATATGAGCTTTGCATCTCTCAACATTACCATCAGCACGACACCAATCTTATACACCCAACAACTTCTAATCACATTCGTAGAAAGTTGAAATGAAACTAATAGCCATGTACAGCTACAATGTAAAGCATGAATTTTAACATGCATGGCTTGATGCCATGACACATGTATGTTTGCTTCTTGAAAAGTTAAAGGTTCATGAGCAGGAATGGGTGTTACCCGCAAAGTATAGGAGACTTAGAAAGCCAAAGATAAGCTCATATTTTTTGTTTTGTGCTTTCTTAGATGACGGATCATTAAACGCTGGCGGGAGGCTAGAATAGTAAATGTTTGATTTGGAATCAAGACCTGCTAAAAAGAATATTATGAAAGATCAACAACCAAATCTAATCTTGAATATAATGTCAAGATACTAGAATGGGGAAATCAAAACTGAAATTATCTATGTATTAATATCAAAAGAGGCAGAGACCTGTCAATCTAACAAGGTAGAATCTAAACCTAGAGAATGATCATTAGATAAAAATGCATGTGGAGACAAATTAGCAAGACTAGTTTGTGTAAAGATAAATTCAAGAAATATCAAGAAAGGCAATGATGTAGTTAAGAGTGATGTAGGAGAAGGCATAGATAATGATGCTATACGTTTAAAATTGTAAAATAAAAAAACATGTTCATGAAACCGAATGTCATAAGCAATGTGAATTTGGTTGATACCTATTATGATGAGTTAACTCAAGTTATTGGTGAAGTGGCTAAATTTTAAAATTAATATAGATAAAAATCTATGTACTTTTATATATAAGGGGGTGTTTTTAAAATTATTTGAAAAAATAAACCTTAATCTAAATTGATTTATAAACAAATCCAAGAAAAACGCTTACTGTAAAACTAGAATAATATAATCATAACTTGAAAATCAATTGAAACAATAATATTACATGTATGATCAAAGCCTATTCTCTTATGTGAAAAAAAAATGATAAAAACGCAAGAAATAATCAGCCATATTTTTATTTTGTTAAATGGTGTGCTATGCATGTCTCTGTTTGGGAAAAAAAAAAAAAAAACTTGTCACCATGCTTGTCTGTCTTTAAGAATTGGGATGGTGAGGGTAAATTAATAGTGAAAAAGATGAAAAATATGTTACCAACCTTAATCTGACCAATGGTTTGTGTCCGTGATCTGAGGACCATTCATTTGCCAATAACTTAACCTTTGGGTCAGTCAGTAGTCAGAACTGTGTACAGAAACCTTTCTACGGTTCTTCCACCGCCACTGCTTGTTTAGAGAGAGATGGTAAGAGATTAAAACCCTAAAAGTTTTCTCATCCATCCCTATCTCCTGTAACACAAGCAGTGAAGGGCCACACTCTCTCTCTCTCTCTCTCTCTGGATTGACAATTGCTCGTTGGGTAGCTAGGGGATGCATGTCGCTAAAGAAGCATATACATATTTTCAAGAGGAATGCACACTTTTTTTTAGTCTTATTTTTCATCCAGATTAACTTTATTTATTCAACTTCACAGGTGTTTAGGCTCCAAGATTTTCATAGTCTAGCTTGAAAACAATCTGCTTCTTTTTTGTTCTTGAGCCAACGTTACAATATTAATGGATTCGCAATTCAAAGTTTGGCTTGAATGTAATTATATTTATGTATTTTGTCTTGTTTTCTTGAAAGAGATTTCCATCAGGAAGCCATCCGCACCAGAAGGCGGTGGTGATTTAGAAGATGAAATAGCCACGCATTGGTCGAAGCAAAAGTCCACGGTCAACATAAACACTGTGAATTCCGGCTAGGGTTTAATTAGAAACTGGGTTCCACACATGCCTTAATTATCAATGAAGAAGGTGAAATGAAGAAAGCGTGGCCTTATATCCTTGTCAAGGAAAGAAAAATAAACTTGAATACGTTTCAATTTCCATCTAACAAGTCGGCTTTTATCCATCAAAAGAGAGTTTCTTACGCAGTGTCAGCTGTTTGGTTTCAACACTTCAACTTGCTCCATGCATATCTCTCTGCAGAAAGTTGTGTGGTCCTCATCTCAGTGGGAGTTTTGTATGTTGGTCCCTCACCTATAAGGTAGCTATACGGCCTCTCTCTCTCTCTCTCTCTCTCTCTCTCTCTCTCTCTCTCTGTGCTTCCTTGAGTAGCTGTCATTTACATCAACATGACAAGCCTCTAAGAGTACTGTAGACCACAACTTTTAATGCCCAGGAATACACTTCTCATCTTAGTGGATTTCTTTTTGTCCTTGAATTCTTTTCTACCCTAACTTATAATCTCATGACTTGATGACAAGATGTCTTATATTGAGACATTTAACTTGTTTTATTAGGTGATGGATCATAGGACGACATCTTCCAGGACTGCCAAATTTCCTCAATTACCAACCAAAGTCATCACTCCTACTTGGTGTTAAGAACGTGCCGGGGTTTGGAACTGGGCTGCCGTGTATAATATTGTATCAGACGAGATGCAGACATGAGCTCGCTAGCTAATTTGAAGCTGCTGTTTCTAGTTCTGGCTCCCTTTAGCACATGATGTATACTTGGTACTAGATAGGCATGCATTGATCGACCCATGTGACCAGAACTCAGCCACAAAACCTTTATTTGTGGTTGCCCATAAAGCATAACTCACCGCTTTTCGAAACGTCCAGCAGCGGTATGGTCCCCAACTCAATTTATGCAATGTGTTTGCGCAACATTTTAACATGGTGTTTTCCACAAATTGACACTCTAAATTTTTACCCTAGCTAGCCAAGGGAAAATTAATTAGTCCTAATGACCATTCATTGAGACAATGATTGCTCAACATGCGTGACAAACGAAATGATAAGATATGGACTAGCATAATTTATTTGACCCGAGGGGGGGGGGGGTATATGACACGCGGCTCCACTGATGCCATTGCTTTATCTTTACGTCTTCCTTGGAGCATGGTCGGTTGAATTCCTAGCTTTCTCAAATGGCGTACCTTCTCCAATAAGTTTATTCTCTGTGATCGAAACAAAGGAAAAGTATTTCCAGATATTGATACCAAATTGCATAAGATATATACAGACAGGCAACCTTGGTGCAGATTTCATTACCTTTCTTCACACTGTAAGTGCGGCAACTAATCCCAAAGTTATGTGCATGCCTAGCTATGATTACTAAAACCCTTCCCTTCCTTTAAAAATACTTCTTTTCTTGATTTATTCATGTAATACCAGCTAGTTACTTGTTTTCAGCTTCGGATTACCTCGTCGATGAACACAATATTGTAAGAGAATATGATATTGAATATTGTTGTCTTCTCTTCACAACTGAAACCTTCCAGAACAAAAAAAAAATGGCTAGTTGAGAATTCTTACCAAGGAATTCTTAAAATGTTTCTGATATATATTGACTATATATGCTTTTGTTGAGTACTGTTTTTCTAGAGATTCCCTTCTACTTGTGCAGAGATAGCTTGTTTTGATTATATTTTTTTTAATGTTTTTTCGATCTTCTTTGACCACTTACTCTTTCTTTAAGGGAAACTGCAGTTTGGACCGATCTTGTGCTGTGTGGTTATGTTAATCTGACTGCTCATTTTCTTCCTTTTATGGATCTGAATCAGCATGAGAAGCTGCAGCACAAAGAAACTTTATGCAGCAAGGTTTCTTTGACACTACAAGGAGTCTGTGCAAACCTCCAGTTATTTAAGGAGTTCAACTTGCTTGTTCAATTTCGTATGCACCGATGATGAGAGGCATAAGATGATTACTAGTTCAAAGCAAGTGGATTCTCCAACAAAAAAGGAAGAGGATTCAAATGATGGCAAGATTTCTAAGGCTTCATCTAGCTCAGCACCATGGTTAAGGTTGAAGGATCCAAGAATTGTGCGAGTGTCGCGTGCTTTTGGAGGAAAAGACAGGCATAGCAAAGTTTGCACCATTAGAGGGTTGAGAGATAGGAGAGTTAGGCTTTCAGTTCCCACTGCTATTCAGTTGTATGATCTTCAAGATAGACTTGGCCTTAATCAACCAAGCAAGGTAGTTGATTGGTTGCTTAATGCAGCCAAGCATGAAATTGATGAACTCCCTCCACTCCCAATGCCACCAGGGAACTTTTCCCTGAATCATCAAGCAATGCTGGGTTCTTCTAATGAAGTTGGCGCCTCACGGTCTAGCAAAGAAGTGTTTAAAATGAACAACGGCGTTGATTGGGAGGATACAAGTGCATTTACTAGACCGAGTTTCTGGAATGCTGATGCAATTTTGAGGGCTAAGTCGAAAGAGGTTGTGACAGATCCAGTGAATGAGAAAGAAAATTGGGCAAAAAGAGATGATGAAGATAAGGACGATGGCAGTATTGAAGGGAATACTGCGCAAGCTTTATCTAGCAGTTTCTTACAAAGAGCTAGTCATTCTTCCTTACCAGGTTTGATAAATAATGCCATGCCTTATGGTTCTTTCTTTCATTTAGAACCTCAAAGTTTTCCATTATCTCATATGGGAAACCATGGATTTGCAACACAAACAGGAGATATACACAACCTAAATGTCGTGCCATTGTCATCTGCCTTGTCTTTATCATCTGGCTCTCAAATTTTAGTGTGTCCACCTGGGACAACACAGTCTTATTTCCCTTCACATGCCACAGCTTCCATGGAGATTGATCCGAGACAAATCAACCACTTTCAATGGTTGACCCCAAGCACTCAAAATCTCTTACCAAATTCCCTTACCCCAAGTCCATACCCTATAAGCCAATCCATGAGACCTTCCCAGTATTTCAGTGTGACTCCTAGGGTTCTCCACTCTCACAATAGCGAAAGTCCACCGGACAAGGACCCACAATTTCCTTGTAAATGACATGATCAAAGCAGTGCAAGGATTGCAGAAGAAGAATACATGGCCCTTCTTCCTAAAACAAGCAAAGCTTCAGTTTGATTTAGTGTCCCAGGAGAGAGGAAAAGGTATTGTTCTATTAAAAACTTATACTAGAACACTTCTACCTGTCCTGTGTGTTTATTTGCAGACAGTTTTTCTAATGGTACTCATAGTCACAATCTCATGTTTGATTTCACATTTTTGCATCTTAGTGTCTGGTTCATCAGTCCTAGGAGAGTGTTTTATGTCGAACGAATGGCTTGATACTTGTGAGACAACCACAGAATCTTAATAATTTGATTTTCAGTTGATTGATCATAGTGATAGCAATTTGTACAGGTCATGGACCTAATAATTATGTGTTATATTTGATGTTGCATCTCAATTTTAGTTAATAAAAGCTTATATATGCTGTGCTGATCAATCTAGTAAGAAGTGCAAGAGGAAGTAGAGGATGGTTATTTGCACCTTAAGCTTATATGCTTTATATGATATTCAACTTTTTGTATGCCAAAGCCATGAACATTATTTGCTTCAACAAGATTTGGAGTCTTCAGCACTTTCGAGTTTGCAATCTCATGAAGTTAAGGCAGTTTTGACACCGGATTTCTCAACAAATACATACATACTTGTTAACTCAGAGTCCATGAGCATAATTTTGAAGCAAGAAAATTAAACCTTGGAGAAAACAAAGATCAGTAGAGAATGATAGGCTATTTATAGAAGTCTGATATGAACACTGGAAAAACTAGCAAAGAGTCAAACCAAAAATAGGTTTTGAATTGAGCTTGTGTAATTTCAAAGAACGAAAAAGAAAAATTAATTTCTTGCTTGTGTGAGTGAATGAGACATGATTGTGCTAGTATAAGTGTCAGCTTTGCACAGGATCCAACAAGATAATGGAAGGAGTAGCAGCTTTAGATGATCAAAGGAGCTCGTGAAAGTTGCATATATCCAATGAACTGAAAAGATCATCTGTGCGTGGTCCTCGAAAAGAAAAAAAAAAATTGAGGGAGAGACTAGGAGGGGTATTTTACCATTTTAACATGGCTGGTAAAAGTTAAAAAAAATAAAATAAATAAACGCAGGTTATAAAAATATTTGAAAAATAACACCATCGTCAACGTAACCATGATTTTAAATAATGGTTTTCTAACAATTCTTATTGAGAATAAAAGTTGTTTACTTAAGAAATCAAAAGTGAAATTAATTAACATTTATAAAAGTCAATATAACATTTTATATAAATTCAATAGTCAAGATATGAGATTTAAGATTCAATCGTCAAAAAATAAAAGAAAAGATAATTTGACTTTGTATGAGAGAGAAACGAGATTAGAAAAGAAAGGAAAGAAAAAATGGGTTATCCAAAACACGCTGGAACTTTGTTTTTTAAACACCCAATACCATTAAAAGATCTCGGCGAGACAATTCTAACCACACCATAAAAGACCACCGAATAAGATTATAATTTATTAGTGATTTTGTTTTGAGTTAACTAGAACTTAAAGTACCTTAACCCAAAACAAAACTATTAACCAATTACGATTTCATTTGGTGGTCTTTCATGGTGTAGTTAAAATCTTCTCGTTATGATATTTCTAACGGTATCAGATGTGTGAAAAACAGAATCCTGATGTGTTTCTGATGACTCATTCTTTTTTTTTCTTCCTTTTCTTTCCTTATTTCTCTCTTATACCGTATCAACTTATCTCCCCTCTTTTTTATTGACCATTGAATCTTGAATATCATTTCTTGACCTTTGAATTTTCTTAGAATTTTATATTAACTTTTGTACATGTTAATTAATTTCACTTTTAATTTCTTGAGTAAACAACCATTATTTCCAATTACAAAACCAATATTCCAAATCGGAGTTGAATTGAAATTGTGTTATTTTTTAAGTACTTTTGTCATATATCATTTTAATTATCAAAACTTTTACCAGTTTTTCAAAAAGAAAAATCCAAAAAGGAGTAGAATAAAAAGATTTTAGTATTACCGTTTATGTGTGATTAGGCAGGGGTCCAAACTCCAAATGTCCCCATCATATTTTCTCCTTGTACACTAAAACACTATCTGTCTAATTAATCAAATCACCATTATATTAGGTTTTGTCTTTGCTAAGGTATTATTCCCAGCCAGCTCTCCTAGGATTAGGGCATCTTCATGGGAGGTTGAGAAACGGTATGCAGATGAGAATTGGGGCATGCAAGAACTCACACCACAATCCCAAACAAAATCTAGCTACAGTTTTTATATATATATACCAGTTTTTTTCCTATGTGATGACGGAGAAGAGATTTTAGAGAAAAGGCATTATATAGGCCTAACTCTATAGGAAAGGGTAGTAAAATATGTAGTTAGTTATCAACATCTCCCAAAAATACCATATTGTTTTCTAATTAAGCAGATAAAATCTAGCTGTGGGTGACCCTAGCTATGGCGCCGAAAATAGCTTTCTGGTGCAGCCAACAAATTAAGACTAATGAATGTTTTCGTATCTAGAGAGTAATTAATTGGTGTATTCTGTTATAATGAATGAATATATATAATATAGAGTTCATATTCTGTTATAATTCGGTAGTTAAGACGAGTTTATTTTTTTGGTCATTTACTTATGGGAAAGCAGACAAGAATTTTACTTTCGTACTGTAAATTGTGCATGGCTGGAATTTAATAACGAGATTCTGGGAAGAAGGGAAGAGAAGAGAAGAAAAAAAAGAGAAAAATGGGATCTCTCATGTTAAAAATCGAAATTAAATCATTGTAGTGTATGGCGAAATTATGTTATTTGAGAAGAATCCATGATAAACAAGAGCTTAATCTCACGTACGTGCCATGGAAAGAATATTGCGATTTCAATGAAGATTTTGTGGAGAGAAGTAATCATCACGGGCTATTAATTTATTTGGTGATCATTCAGATATATAGGCCAAGCGCTGATTATAACCAAAGAGGTGCAGAAACCAATGCTGTAAAATGATTTTTGGAGCACTATATACAGACAAAGAGAGCGCGTTCTTCTCTTGCTTGATTTCCTTCTGCCTCTAAAGGAAAAGGTTTCTGGATTGTTACTTTTCTCACTTTTTTCATTTTACCCTCTTAAGCATGGCAAGATCGAGTATTATATACGGTATTATGGGGTGATATATACCTGTCCTGTTTCTGGAGTTCTTGAATTCCATTGCTTAGTTAACTCTTGCCCTAGCTATGAGTTAGGTATTTATCTTGACAGCACCAGGTCTCTGCTGAGCATGTTCCTTGCCAATCTAAAACAGTTTAGTGCGAATTAGAACACATCGGATTTAGATTCAAGTGTTATCTTCACGACAAAGAAATTATGATTAAATCCTCACTAGTTTCTGGTTTATCAGTAATGTGAACAGTCGTACGCGTTATCGGCCATGCTCCCAGTAAATTAGTGTCTGAAGAAGATTTTCTGTCGATGGTTTTGCTGAAATACTAAGTATGAATATTCTTGTTTATGTTTTTATTCGTCTTCATAGTTACTCTTCTTTTTGCTGGCCTGTATTCTATCTCTTTTGTCGCCAGCCACACTGCTGATCTGCTCGCTAGCTATGATCTGTTAATAAGATTTTTCACTGGTGATTGAAGTGATTATTTGTATGCGATATACTTAAATGATTTTTAATTTACAACAACATAGTTTTGAAGAAATTAATTCAACCGTATAAATATAGGATATAATATTTAGATAATCTTTGATAAAACTTAAATGACCCTAAATTGTCTAGTAAGATTTTTGGGAATCTTGAAAACAAAAATAAATTTATTATTTTTGTTGCTTCAGCTGCAGTGTTAGAAGCATGTCAATGGATATGCAGTGGATATGCTACAATAATTTTTTTTTTTTTCCTTTTTGTTTTTTATCACATCTTCTTGGGAATTATACGGCTTCAAAATTAAAAGGTATCGTATTATATTTTAAAAAACATTTATTGAATTTTTTTGGGTTCATTTTTTATAGGGTTAGTCTCAACTTCATGATTTAATCGGGTCATGAGTTTCAAATATTAGCCCAGAGTGTCTTTAGCCTTTTTTAGGTTTATTTTTTAAATTGATTTTTTTTAAATTTCATCATTCAACATTCGGTGGTTGGAGATTGAGTTTCGTGATTTTTTTCACTTTCTTTTATATGAAGTTATTATGATTTCATGTCTAGGGTCGTGGGCTTAGCGGGTTAACCCTTGTTGACTCAAGTATTTTTTTTTCTTTCGTTTCTCTTTTTTAGATTTTTTTTTTCAGTTTTGCTCTTCAATATTGGGTTATTTAAAATTTGAGCTTTATTGTTTTATTTAATTTTCTTACTATGGAATTATCCTGATCTCATGACTAGGTTATGTATTTGGAAGGCTGACTCAGGTGGACTCTAGTGGATTTTTTTTGTCCTTTCTTAATTTGTTTGTTTTTTCAATTTTATCCCTTAATATTTGATTTATTAAGAATTAAGTTTCGGACTTTTATTATTTTACTTTAAGATAATAACATCCTTATTTAATTTTTACTTCGTTACCAAATAAAATAATAGGAGACCTTTTAAAGATATTATGAGGATATTTTTTTGTAATATTTTTTTAGTTTAATTTATTTACTTTTGTTGTTTTTTTAATTATATTATTAAAGAACCAAGTTGAGTTAATAACCCGAGTTTCTAATTTTTCGTACTTTTAAAAAAGATACAGTATTATCTCAACATCTTTCTTTTTTTTAAATCTGATCTAACCTGCAGCATACCGCAAGCAATCAATAAATGGCTAGCTATTTTTGAGATTAAGAGCGCGGTTGAAACTGTATTTCTTTAAAATTCAAAATATTTTTTTTATTAAAGTTTTTTTAGATATTTTCAAATTATTTTAATTTGCTGATTTTAAAAATAATTTTTTAAAAATAAAAATATATATGTTAATATATTTTTAAATAAAAAATATTTTAAAAACATTCTAAACTACTACAACAATTCCAAACCGTACGGAATGGACCCCTGACTAAGTATGTCTTTCTGTTTTCTGCTTTAGGAACTCCTTTTCCCTGTCTACTGCTGCTGGCCTGCAGCCCTTAACATGACAGAAAATTAGTTGTTGTGACTATAAATTTGGGAGTTTGTCGGGAGAAGTACGGCCCAAGAACCAAATCCAAGCTTTCAAGGGCAGTCTAGCCCACTCAAACACAACCCGCGAGCAAAGATCCACCATCTAATCTCTCTCCTTTGCATTGCAAAATGCAAACTCCAGCAATGCAAAATAAAGCTGAATAAATTCGGACATGAAGACTCCAACCTTGGTTCTGTAATAATCGGAGATGAAGATATGGAAATTCAGTCAAAAATTGAATTTTATACCGCTTGTTTGTTTGCTGGAAAGTAATTTTTTTTAAAAAAATAGTTTTTTGGAAATAAATTCTGAAAAAGTGCATTATTTTCTGATATTTGGTAGTATAATAAAAAATAAGTTAGAAAACATTTTCTAGTGTTTGGTTATATCATGAAAAATGAGCTGGAAAATAACTTATTAATGTTTTATTTTTCTCAAGTTTATTAAAATAATGAGGAACAAATTTTACAAATTAAAAAATTGAATGGGAATGAAATTGAAAAAAAAATATAATTTCATAAATTATCTCAAATAAAATAAATAATAATCAAAATAATAGAGATCAAATTTAAAAAAAAATGAAAGATAAAGAAATTCAAATAACAATAATTAACATTTCATAAATTATTTCAAATAAAATAAGTAACAATAAAAAGAATGAGGATCAAATTTGATACATAAAAAATTTCAATAAAAAATGATAAAGGAAAAGCAAATAACAATAATAAAAATAAGGATCAAAGTTAATATAAAAATTAAATTTTAAGAGATGAAATTGAAAAATAAATATTCAAAACAAAATATATATAACAATTAAAAGTTTGAGGATCAAATTTGATATAATCAGCAAATAATATGACATTTCTAAATTTTTCATAACTTCCGGAAAGTGTTTTCCGTCTAAATTTTCTAGAAAAATACTTTTCTGGAAATCAAATAAAATTTTTTGTCTGAAAAGTGTTTTGTATTTACTAACTTTTTTTAATAATAAATAAATACAAAAAAATTTAAAAAATAATTTATCAGAAAGTGAATTCTACAAAAACAATCATAGCATTAAAGTTAAATTATACATCCGAACGGCTAATGACTGTTCATCACTTCATATGCTGTCACACAACGAAGTTATTTTCATTTTTTATTTTTTTTTATCATATCCTCCATGAAAGCAAGAACGTGAAGAGTGTTTTTCCATTTCCAATCTTGAGAATACTTTCTATCAACTCATAATAACTTCAGCTATCATCTCGAAGAGAAAAATTAAGATTAAATCAAGTTTTGTTTATCATTGAATAGACTTCTCAAGCTTCGAAAATGCTCACAGCAGCCTCCTCCTCCTCCTCCTCCTCCTCCTCCTCCTCCTCCTAGGTATCAAAGATAATGATATTATTAAATCAGTTTTCATAGACAGAAACTGTCATCCACGCATACTAATAATATATTTATAGGAAATTATTTTCTTACACTTCTTAAAAGAATCAACCTGTGATGATAATCGGAAAGCACCCATTAACTTGCCAGCGAAGTTGAGCCTCCAAAGATAGTCCCACTTGAGGCTATAATTTAGAATTCTCCCTTATTAAAGCACCCATTTGAATATATAATAGAATTTGAAATTAGAATAAATCCTTGAAAAACCCTCTTTCGAAAGGATTAGTTTTTCTTCTTTTATGAATTTTTGTTTATGATAACATATGTTTCCGAATTAATTAGTTTTCATGTGATTGATTTTTTTTCTTTTTTCCTTTTAATGGTGAGTCATTTAATAGATATAGTAATATTACCATTACAATAGTTACAATTTTAAGCCAATATATTGATATCATGTGATTGCAAAAAAAAAAAAATTGAATTTTTATGGAATAATTATTGAGACAATCATAAAAGTAGATTTATTAAAATGAAAAAAAAATCTATGATAATTGATTGAGAAAAAATGAAAGTTGAGTAGTGTTCGGTATGTTGTTTATAAATGGATTGAACATAAATATTATTTTATGAAGTTGTTTGGTGTATTTTTGAATAATATAAAAAATATTTTTTGTTCTATTTAAAGTTGTTTTAATGGATAAATTTTTGTTTTACTAAAAGAGATAGGAAAAACTTCTCAATTTTTTTGTACAACCGTTGTTATTTATGACATGACTATATTGTTTATTATATAAAATCAATTTTTTTGAAGGATCAAAACAAGAAAAAAATTTAAAAAAAAATCAACGAGTTTGTGATGGATTTTACTCAGATCACGGGTAATCTTTGATAATTTTTTTTTTATTTTTTTCTTAAACTCAAATCTATGTTATGGACATATCAATATTTCCTTTATCTTTTAAACCCAAATTAGTCTATGTCTTGGGTCTGCTGGGTCCCAAGTCAACCAACCAAACCGATCCAAATTTTATACCTAGAGTTATTATAATATTATTAATTTCAACACTTAATATAAATTAAAATAAAAAAATAATATCTAAATAATTTTTTAAAATATGTTTGTTTGATAGTAATACATGTTAAGAATAAAACAATATTTTTATATTTTACCTTAACCTTATATTTAAATACAACTTCTAGATTTTGATTTAAAAAATAATACATATTATAATTTACAATTCAAACATTAGATAAGATAAATGATTATTGTTATTAGAATATGCTATTCTATCTTGTTTAATGTGTGCTAAATACAAAATATAACAATTATTTTTATAGTTCAATTTAACCTAATCCATCCAATTAATATTATCTACCAAACACTACCTTATTGTAATAATAATGTAATTTTCATTTAAAGGGTGCTTGACAGTGTGGTAGTGGTTGCTTTTTAAATAACCTTTTGTGCTGAAATACATACCAATGATGTTTTTTTATTTTTTAAAAATTATTTTTGACATCAGCACATTAAAACGATTCAAAACGTACAAACCATATTAAATTTTAGCAAAAAAAAATTAAATTTTTTGAGAAAAAACATGTTCTTAATTGTACAAAAATACTTGATTGAAAGTTTTGAAATAATTAATAGATTAGAACAAAAAACAAATCCATGTACTCGATTGAGAAATATTGAAAAGTTGGTATACCAATAATGTAATTATGCCAAGATGATAACAGGGTGTCCAAAGATTTTTAAAATTGGGGGGATAGCTGCCACCTGTCAAGAAGAAATTAGCTCTCTCTTTTTATTTTCAAGTTATTAAAATAAATAAAACAAAATCATCCTTTTACTTTTATATTAAAAAACAAAACAACACAGCACTACAGTGCTCCACCACTACTCCACACCTGAAGCTAAAAAATCTCTTTCAAAGAGGTTTTACAAGGGTTTTTTTTTTTTTTTTTTTTCAGATTCTCAAATTCAAAACCCTAAATCCAACGTCTAATCCAATACTGATCAATCCTTCCTCGCTGCCTAGGGTTTCTACTTGTGATCGATCGATCGATTTCTGTATTTGTCTTCTCATTTTACTCCGTTTCTTCTTCGATGCTTCTAGTATGTTTCGCTCCAAACCCTAGAATTGAACGGTAAGCATTCACTTATCATTTATTATACGTTTGCTTCTTCTTATTTGATATAATCTCCTTTAGATCTCTCTCTATGGTTTGCTTCAATCTCTTTCTGGTTGGTTGCTAAGAAAATGTCAGAAGATTGAAATTTACTTCTTTATTTACGTAATTAGTTCCTTATTTTAATTCCCCATGTTTTTGCTCAAATTGGAGAAATTTAGGTGATTTTTTTATTTATTTTTCAGCGACCAAAGGAGGAATAAGAAGTGAGATGGATGATGTATGGGTGAGAGAATGGTGCTATTGAATGCTAATATGTAATGTGAAGTGATATGAGGTATTGAATATGAGCCATGGAGGTGGGGAGAGTGGAAGATTGCATGAAAAATTAGGGCATAATGGTAAGAGAAAATCCCGTGCAAGTGTAGATGAATTTGCTCGAGCGATTGGGAAGATTGCTGTAGCGCAAATGTGTGAGAGTATGGGCTTTCAGTCCTTTCAGCAGTCTGCTCTTGAGACATTGACTGATGTTACTACTTGGTATATACGGAATATAGGAAAGGCTGCACAGTTGTGTGCTAATTTAGCTGGTAGGACGGAGGGTAATGTTTTTGATGTTATTCAAGGATTGGAAGAGTTGGGTTTGCCACAGGGGTTTGCTGGTGCCTCAGATGTTGACCATTGTCTTGCAAGTTCGGGTATTGTTAGGGAGATTGCTCAGTATATTGGTGATGCAGATGATATCCCGTTTGCTTATTCTATTCCTTCTTTCCCAGTTGCTAGAGAACGGAAGCCTGCCCCAAGTTTTTCCCAGATTGGTGAGGAGCCTCCTGAGGAGCACATTCCAGCTTGGTTACCTGCATTTCCTGATCCCCAGACTTATGCTCAGCTGCCAGAAGGGAATGAAGGACGTGCTGATTTAAATGCAGATAATATTGAGTCTGTAAGGCAGCACCAGAAGATGGATGTGTCTTACATGAATTTGCCACAGCAGTTTAATTGCAATGGTTCTGAAGGTCCTTCCTCTGTTGCATTTGGTGACAGCGCTAAGGCAACACAAAGGACTGTGAGTAACCCGTTTCTTGCTGCTCCTCTGCAATTTGGAGTGAAGGAAGTGTCCCATGTTGTTCCTCCAGCTAAGCTTTCTGATGAAGCAGCTGTGAGATATCCTGTTGAGCAAACCCGTACCATGGATAACAATATGTCAGTGATGAAGACATTTGCTCCTGCCATTGAAGCAATGAAGAGTAGGTTATGTGATTCTGGGGAGGGACAGAAGAAGGTTTTTTTCAATCAAAGACCTGCCGTGCAATTTAAGATTGGGGTTGGAAAGAATTCCCTGGATGGAGCTCCAGATTTGAGCCTTCAGAACAAGGGTATTAAGAAGATCAGCATGTGGTCTGGGAAAGATAGTGAGAATGATGATCAGAAAAGGAGAGCTGAGAAAATTCTAAAGCAATCGATGGAAAACACTGGTGAACTGGCTCAGTTGTAAATTAGAAATTGTACACTTGTTTAGGAAACTGGCAACAGAATCAGGTTCCAGAGTAGTTAAGATCATGGCCATGTGGTTATCAGCACATGGCTCTAAAAAACAGGAATTACGAACTACAATAGAGAGTGGTTCTCACTTTAGAAAGTTTTGGAGGTATGTGAATGCTAATTTATCATCATTTGCAGCTGTTAGTCAATGATTCTTTTTAGTGGAAATACTGTCTCCTGTTTCTGTCTATACTGGATTGATACTTAGATTTTGCTATTTATGGTCAGAACTTAATTTTTTCTCAACATAAGAACACTATAATTGATCTTACAAATAAAACAGATATGTATATTATGCTACATGATTGAACTAACTGAACTTGGAAGACAATTTTCCTTTGAAACCCAGCTTATCATCAAATTCTTTATCTTAGTTTCTTGTCCTTTTGGCAACTCAATTCACGTTTGTGGCATAATTTGTAAGCGGCCATATATTTCCAATATCGACCATGTTGTCTTCCTTTCTCTACTTTTATTGAGAGTAATGTTTTATGCACTCATATTGAGGGCATTATTGTAAAGTTACCAGGATGTATTTTAGAATACAAAGTGAACCAACGTTTGGGATATCTGAAAATCAGGTAGAGATTGGGATGGAAGGTGTATGTAGTCAGTAGTAATTCCACTATTTTGAGACATTACCAGACACACTGGAGGTGTGTTTTGTGGAACCTCAAGTCAATAATTTCAGGCATAATTTGATTTGTAGGTGTCAAGCCTGATAACCTTCACCTCATAATCTGATAATTCTTTTTAACTATCAATGTAAAGAAACAGAAATCATAATTCATCCTGCTATTGCGTCACATACTGAGTTAAAACTATTTGGACTTGAAACAACTTAAAAAAAGACGCTTTGTACAGGCTTCTGTTGCTTATGAGATGCTATGGACAGCGTGGAAAGAATGAATCTGTTTTCTGATTACATTTGCTGCTTTAATCTTATGGTATTATTAGACTAGCTGTAGGAAAATAAGAACAAATAAATCTATGGTTGATGCTCTATGGCATGTAGTAACTTGCCGTGCGCCCTTTTGTTTTCAAAAGTTTGCTATGTGTTATGTTGAAATCCCATATACAAGAACATGCATCTACTAGATGCTGTGGGGCCAGAGACAGATTAGTGAATGAACTTCTTTCTTTATTGATTATTCTTTCCTCACCCAAGATCTTGTTCCCTGGCATAAAATTCTTTTGATCCTATAACACAGAAAGTTGCATGATAATACGGGTTTTTTTTTTTCTTTTCAATATAGCGTTTTCAGGAGAGTCTTCTGTCTCACAAGGATCATGGAGACAGAACAACATCATCAAAACTTTCACGAAGTTTTTGTTTCATAATGACTTTCTTGGAATGGGTGACTTCCCAATTCTCATGCATGAACTTTTCTTTCCTTTGCTTGATGATGTCTTCCTCTTGGACTTCTCAATAATGTTTCCCTTTTAGCAATCTGGAGGTCATGGGATGCAATATGGGGATGGCATTGAATTCTATATGATCTGTTTCATTTCATCTCATCTCATTTTTTGGGTAATCAAAAAAAGCATTTGTTTGCAACTATTTCAGTTATCTTTCTTTGGGCATAGTTTTTTTGGATGTGCGTGCTAAATTTAAAGCAAAGATGGCAAGGAGTTTTTCTTTTTAAGTTAAATTAAAGTGAACCATAGCATAAACATTCCTATCATTTAGGATATTTGTTTGGAAGTGTGGCTGCGATTGTTTTTCAAAGTGTTTTTCATTCTGAAATGTATTAAAATGATGTTTTTTTATTTTTTAAAAATTATTTTTGATATTTGCGTATCAAAATGATTTAAATCATAAAAAAATAATTAATTTTTAACAAAAAGCATCTTTGAAAGATTTACATGCTACCATAAAGCTAATTTATACTTGATGAATTGTTTTGATTTTTCCTAAAATTGGAACATCAGTGGGAGGGACTGACTAAAAATATGATGTTGAAATTTATATATATTATATTGGAAACAGTTGCCTGTGATGCCCAGCTAACCTTCCCTGTCAGCCAATCCTCTCACTGGTTATCACCTCAGTTACAAGTCCTTAAAGATCAAACGCTCTACATTCCTTGAGTTTCATCATGGCAAGTGGTCCAGTGATCTCTCTGATGCATCGTATCTTCACATCGGATGCTTCTTGAATTGTCATCTTCATCGTCGAAAAGGCGAAGCGTACCTTGTAGCCCATCTATCTCTGGGCACAATTCTCCCAGTAGCTGCTGCCCTCTTGTGTTTCTTCCCAGCCATCATTTTTCACCATGGCCACTGTTTGGAAGAATTTTCCGGTGGTAATTTGTTGACTAATATTTCATTCACAGCATCAAACATAAGTTTTCCTTGAATTTTGGCTTGAGTTTCTGTCTGGGAAATCTTTTTACTATTGCGATCATCATTGAGTTCTATATCTTCTGGATCATAAGGTTGCAAAAATGTGAAAATTGTACGACTAAAATCCTTTTTGGGACGAGTATGAATGTGCTCACAAAAAAAGGTCTTAAGTTAGAAAAAACAAGATCTCCCTGGAACCTATCTCAATGCCATAAATCTAAGTCACAACTCTAATAGGAGTTCTACTTCACTAACTAGAGAAATGGACAGAATAACCTATTCTCTGTAAAAACTCCTTAATAGGGCATAAAAAAAATCATATTGTCAAAGAACCCACAACTGCATATCTCAATTTTGAAATAAATAAAATAAAAAAAAGAAATCAAAGACTTGAAACAACATATTGCTTATTTAAAATTTGATTACTAGGATAAATCCTCTAATCAAAACCTCCTGTAAGAATATAGAATATGTCATAAAAATCTCTAATCTAGAAATTAATAGCATGCATTGGATTAATACCATTGGCAGAGTTATCACTTAGAAATGATATAATCAAATCACACTCTAATCAACAAAAAAATTAGATTAACTACTGAAGGTTTAGTTGATGTAATAGCTGATTTAATTGCATAGCTAAAGGACCAATACTATACTTGCATGCGTGCTTTCCCTTTTGCTTATGAAAATGCATGGTTTTCCTTTTGCTTGAAAGGTTTATGAAGACTTCATCGGTGCATATCTCATTCAACAGAGGCAGAGTCGCATTTGTTCAAGAAATTTGCAAGTTTAATGCTTTTATTTGTTCACTAAATGGAAGAGGACCTATGCAGAGGGCTCGTGTTATCCCCTAATGTTTAACACATACAAAAATTATCCAGAGGAAGAAATGAAACCTCAATAACCCTATAGCGATAGGCTCAAACATCTTGCAATTTGCAACTCACAAACGATTACCAAGCATATCCTATGCTTAGCCTTTGCAATTTGCATTGCACATGTCAACGTTTCACTGAACCTGTCTCAAGAGGAAGATCTAATGATTAAAACTGAAAATTTCCACTTGGAGGTCTCAGGTTCAATTGTTCATATCTGAAAATGGTGGAATGAGATTGAAAAATGTATAAAAAAAGAAATACCAATGTGTAGGTTCAATTGTTCATATACTCATTGCCCTTGGATCAATGCAAGTGAATATGCTATAAAATACAACATAAATTTCACATACCATCTCAAAATTTGGTGAATCTCTCACAAATACTATTTAGTCATGATAATTAGAGCTCATAACACCTTCTCAAAATGAAAATCCCTTTTTCAAAAAATAGAAAGAATCGACCTGTTCTATTCTTGAAGCTAATTTAGGAAAAAAGTCACTCATTTGATTCCTGGTTAGCAATTTGAAACCTTGATGAAAGCCATGCCCTGTTCTTTCTCCCGTGCTCTCTAAAATGCTGACCATGTGAACTAAATATTGAGATAGCGAAACCATACTGAATGTTAGCAGAGACTCACGTTATCTTGTCACTTGTACAGGACACACTGATCTGATAGCCTTGAGGAAGAAGCCCCAATTTGGACTTCTTTGAGAGATAGCTCGTTGACCAAATGGGTGGTGTTCTACAAATTCCTGCACATTATCAGCTGCTGCCAATTCTTCCAAATAAACCCTTAGATCACCTCCAGCACCTGCCATGAATTGGATTCTGTTCTTAACATTTTCCTAGTGTTCTGCAACTTACATATATGATAAACTTCACATTTCCATTTTCATAAATGAATTTCTGGCTAAGCTAAAGACATTTAAATCTAGAAGATTACGCAATTCACAAAGGGCACAAGTAGCATAGTCCAAGTCAGGACATCTGCTGGGTCTTCAGTATGAGCCTCATCCAACATAAATCAGAAACAACAGTTGAAGAACATTTGCATGGCACTGCGTCAAAAAGTTACTTACCTAAAGAATTATCATTGCTGTTCTGAAACTGGTACGGATAAGGGAAGATTGCAGTGTTTGCCTACAATTTAAGTCCAATACAAGCATCAGATCATCTGATCAAAAAACTGTAAGAAAATTAAGATAACCAGCCTAAAAGAAGATAATATAATTACAAATACTTACAGGATTAAGCAAGGCTTTGTAAGGAGAATCATCCAATAACATCGTATTTGATTCACTATAATCTCCCTTCTCCCATGGAAGTTCAGAATCGTCTTTTTCCCAAATTCTCCTCAGTTCCTTAAAAACCAAGGGTTTATGCTTGTTTTCTAGAGTACAGAACTGTGTTGCAGTGCATTTGGATAGATCCTAATAGAAATGAGAGTGAGCATCTTAAGAATCTGTGTACACGTCAAATGTAGGGTGATTTTGAAAGGATACGATAACTAGTTGAGTATAAATTTCTGCTACTCATCCCTATCCTACGATATTTTGCAGAATCATACCCACCAAAAGAAACTAGAAAACATTCAAGTCATCCAATGATAAGAATGCTTTCCACTAGTCTATTTAAAAAACCATACACTTCAGACTTTGACAAACTCATATATGCTGGTAAGACTAGTTCATTAAAAAGGGAAACTAAAATATTTTTGTTTTTTTTTAAAAAAGGAGCTTGAAACAGGGAGGTGGAAACATATTTGCTAATGCAAGAATCAAAATTGCATATTGTCTTGCAGACTTTACGGAAAAGCGTGAACAAAAAGGAAATACAAGACTTAAAAAAGTGCTTACCCAACAAAACAGCAACTTTTTCTTCATATCTCCCATCACAAACTCAACCACTCTATCAACATTCTTCCTACAAAAAATCAAGATGTCTAGTGGTCAACTGTAGCTCACAAAAAAAATTCCCAGTGTACTAAGGAAAAAAAAATGTTTATCTTATGAGCAAAATAAATAAAAAATAAAAAATGATTCCACATTACAAGGAGATTCAATTAGAATAAGAAGTAGGTAAAAGAGTACCTAGTTCTTGAGGACCAAACGCCCACTTCAAATCTCTCAAAGCAGAACTTTAGAAAATCAAAGCAAAAGGGTCTTCTAAAAACTGATACAAGAAAGCAAGCCAATTAGATTTAATTAATTGGAGTGAAAAAGCATTCAAGTAACTGTTATTAAAGTTTCAAAACTCACCTGCTTTTTTTGCAATCTTTATATCTGCTATATAGCCCTTTGGAGGAGGTGACACTATATCCACAAGCACCCCATTTATATCAAGAATAAGTAGTTTTTTCCTCACAAGACATATGGGTGTTATTTCTAGTAAGCAAGATAAACTCTCAGGGGGTACATTCTCTTTGCCACGAATAGCAAGAGAAGCAGAACATGTTTCCCTATCCAGACGATTATTTCCCCTCCTGTTTCTTCGTCTTGCTTTTGTTTTTTGCAAAGATGGTACTTCTGAAGCCTCCTTGGTTGTTTCCATGCCCTTGTTCACAAGTTTTGTTTCACCTTTATCTGATAAAAAAACCACTTCTCTGTCTGTTTCATCTGATAAACATACAGTTGACACGCTATTCAAATTATAAGTGCTCAGCATGCCACCTTCCTCCGCCTGCATATGAGCTGGATCACTATCCTGTTGATTATTTCTTCTCCTGTTTCTTCGTCTCGCTTTTCTTTTTTGCAAATGTACTTCTGGAGCCTCCTTGGTTGTTTCCATGCCCTTGTTCACAAGTTTTGTTTTACCACTATTTGATAACAAAGCAACTTCTCTGTTTGTTTCATGTGATAAACATACAGTTGACGCATTATTCAAATTATTAGTACTTGGCAAGCCACTTTCCTCAGCCTGCTTACTAGCTGGATCGCTATCCTGTTGATTATTTCTCCTCTTGCTTCTTTTTCTTGCTTTTTTTTTCCGCAAAGAAGGTACTTCTAGAGACTCCTTGCTTGTTTCCATGCCCTTGTTCACAAGTTTAGTTTCACCATTATCTGATAAAAACACTGCTTCTTTGTTTCTTTCATCAGATAAACATACAGTTGAGACATTATTCAAATTACAAGTACTCAGCATGCCACCTTCCTCAGCCTGCATATGAGCTGGATCACTATCCTGTTGATTATTTCTCCTCTTGCTTCTTTTTCTTGCTTTTCTTTTTTGCGAAGACGGTACTTCTAGAGACTCCTTGATTGTTTCCATGCCCTTGTTCACAAGTTTTGTTTCACCATTATCTGATAGAAAAACTGCTTCTCTGTTTCTTTCATCTGATAAAGATACAGTTGAGACATTATTCAAATTATGAGTTATCACCATGCCACCTTCCTCAGCCTGCTTATGAGCTGGATCACTATCCTGTTGATTATTTCTCCTCTTGCTTCTTTTTCTTGCTTTTCTTTTTCGCAAAGAAGGTACTTCTAGAGACTCCGTGCTTGTTTCCATGCCCTTGTTCACAAGTTTTGTTTCACCATTATCTGATAAAAAAACTGCTTCTCTGTTTCTTTCATCTGATAAGCATACAGTTGAGACATTATTCAAATTATAAGTACTTGGTAAGCCACCTTTCTCAGCCTGTTTATGAGCTGGATCACTATCCTGTTGATTATTTCTCCTCCTATTTCTTTGTCTCACTTTTCTTTTCCGTGATGAGGGTACTTCTGGAGCTTCCTTGGTCATATCCATGCCCTCGTTACCACTCTCAAAAATGGATGCTAACATGGAGGTTATCTTGTATTTTGCTTTCAAAGATTAGATACAATTAGTATGTTAAAACCCTTGGTGTTTTCAAATAAAGATCTTTTTTCCACTATTTTCCTCAACTTTATTAGCTTCCCCATATCCTATTTCTCCATGTATCTCTTTCATTAGATTCCTGCAAGTGTGGAAATAGGATCTGAAGATGAGTTTGAAGTGAATTAAAGAAAAATTCCACTAACACACAATCATGGAGTATCTTTTAACAATTATTTGTATCTGATGTTTTATGGATTATTTCCTGTTTGTATGCTTTTGTAGTAGGGTGATCTCCTACTTTGTGCCTTTAGCTAATGAAATTTCAATTATCAAAAAGAAAATATTGAGTGACATGTATTCCTCATCATATGAATTAGAAAGACAAATGAGAACATTATACAGAATTCTGGATAACAAATAAATCAAGAAACAAATTCTTGAAATTGGAGTTTCAGCCATCAATCGTCCACCATGTCTTCTATACATGAGCCTAGAAGACATCCCTTCTAGAGGACTTACACTTGTCTAGCATCACCTATCATCAATCAAGTATATTATGTGGATTCTCAGTGTTTTGCAGGAGTCAAACAAGATACTCAAGTGCACTTCAAAATTCTACCATTTATAGGAATATTGGCTGCAAAACGAGAAAGAAAAAGGCAAAACAACATCCTTCAAGTACTTTAGTGAAGTGATCAAAGTTCTATTATTTTCCCTCTAATTATATGAGTTTAGACTACCTAATAGCTCATCCAGGGATTAAGGCAAGCGCCACTCCAACTGTCTCCTACCCTACAAAGCAACACAAACTAATTATCAAACATTGTTTATCAGGTTATCTTGAAACTTCCACAAAATCAGCAATACCACTACCAGGTACTGTCATCCAGTTAATCAATTTACCTTCCTTTATCAAACATAATCCACATTAATACAACAATAACCATTTCTTTTACTTTGAATGCACTAGAATTCTGTATTAAAGAGGGGGATAAAGGAAGACAAGAATTAGATAAATGCAGACTCACATTATAACAAGCAAAAGGTAAGACACGTAGATAGTGAAAAGTGAAAAGGTAAAATGGATTTGTTTTGTGTAACAAAGGATAATGGCTCTCCAATAATGTCAAAACTTCATATTCAACTATTCGACGACAGGGGACGTTGTTCTAACAAAACGAAGGCAAAAAAAAAAAAAAAAAAAACACACTCCAATGAAGATTGTTCAATTGTTTTAACAGAAAAGTCCAATCGAAAAGGCAAGTGGATTTTCATATTGCTAATCCCATAAAGAAATAAAAAGAAGACACTCTCGGTTGTGAGCGATGGTAATGTTTTCTAACATGAACCAATATATGAGACCAGGAACTAGATGCATCGGTGAACATTAATACAGCACCATTAGGCCTGAAAACTTAGCTCTGACTGCCAGCAAAGCCAAAACAGTTTCAGACTTTTCCAATTCCCACAAGAAGAAACAGCTATTTATAGCCAAGAAATGATTATTCCAGATTAAGATTGACATAAATCCCACGAAACATGGAAAAACAAAATGAGACGATAACCAAGGCCAGCCATAAATCCAAAACAACTGGAGTAACAAGCATATATCATGATAAACATCTTATATAGAAAACTAAAACAACCCACTGTCATAAGAAGGGTGAAAAACAATTTGATAGCTGAAGATACAATGCCATTTTATTTCCAGAGTAAAATAAATAAATAAATAAAGAATTACCCCGACCATGCCAGAACTTTCAAAGAAATCAATGCAATGAAGCAGGATGTCGAACTCCTATGGTAGGTTTTTTTACTTTGTGAGAAAATAAAGGCAGTGGAGAGTTGGGAGCTTCGCTAAGTTAAGTTTTGAGAGAGGCGGCGATACTCCATGTGGGGGGGATTCACAAGGAGAAGGAAACAAAAGAAACCCAGATAGAATAGGGAACACAAAAAAGAGACGGAAGGACGCCAGAGCAGCGGTTTTCTCTATAACTACAGTTTAGTCCCCAATCTATTTAGTCAGCTAATTAGATCCCATAACATTAGACTCTTCCTAATTTTTCCCTGTACTTTCTATGGCCTTACATGTTCATCCTCATAAAGTTCCTTAGCGTAAAATTGAATTTATTATATTATATTTTATTAGAAAAGTGCTATGGTATTATATTTTAAAGTGCATGAATTGGTAAAAAAGTGTACTTTTTTTTTATTTTTTTAATTGATAAATAAATAACATCTACCTTGTTTTTCTTAGTTTTATCTTCTTCATATTTTTCACATGTAATTGTAAAATAAGATGGTGGTATAAATGTTGGTATATGTATAGATTTACTTTTAAGTAAAACTATAATAAAAATATAAAAATAATAAACTCATAGTGTAGATGCATGAATTTTTTTTTTATAATTTCTTTGATGAGTACAAATAAGAAAAATATGGAAATAATAATAGCAAAACTACTTTTAATGGAAATGAAATTTTTTTGTTATTACATTTTATGATAGTTATTTTCATAAATGCAAATTTGTCCCAAGTCTTTCAACCACTTGTTATACTTTTATGATAATGGAAATTGACTTTATGGATAAATATGTTAAATAAAAGAGAGATTGGGGAGAAATTAACAGAATTTTAAAGGCTGGAGATTGTTTTGATTGTTGATAATAGATTTGTGAGTTCACGCTATGTTGTGGGCCGAGGTATTTTTTTATCACTAAAGAAATAAGCTTGTTTTAAAAAACAATTGCGACATAGATCTAATCATAAAAAAAAATCAGTATATGAGCCAATTTTATTTAAGAAAAATCATAGGGAGCTTAAAAAAATAAAAAGAATGGTTAAAATAACAAAACAAAATAGATGACAAAGCTAAGGTTCCATCCAATCAAATGTGAAAGTTTTTTAACAAAAAATCTGAGATAACCTAGGTTATTTTAAAAATAAGTGAAAAATCCTACATAAAGCAAAAAAAAAAAAAAACTCAATCTCCTATTGAATTAAATGTTGAAGGAAGAAACTTAAAAAATATGAGCTTAAAAAAAAACAAGAAAACCTCAGCGAATATCTCAAATATGGGTTACTCTCTAAAGTTCACAACCTATTTGTTTTGTGGCTGCTTCTGCGTTTAAAGCAAACCACAAAAATAAACCGTTTGGTTACGGTTAAAAACGAATTACTGTTTGTGGGACCTATTACTTTTTTACGTTTACACCGCAGGTTAGCAAAAAGCACCTTCAAGCTGCTGTTTGACAGATGATGGTGAGGAATGGGTTGGTTAACCAATGCTACCTCCTCTCCTCTGTTCTTTTTGCTTGCTGGATTCTCTCCTCCTCTGCTTCTCTCTCTAGTCTAGGGGACACGGTTGAAGACGATGTCAGGCTGCTTCCTATTCTTTTGTAAATAGAGGCACAACCTGAAAGAGAGAGAAGAAGAGCAAAAACAGAGGCGTGACCTTCCCTTTCTCCTTCTCCTTCTCCTTCTCCTTCTCCTCCTCCTTCTTCTTCTGCTGCTTCCCCGTCTCCACTGTTCTGTAAAGTGAACAGTGTAGAGTGTCTCCACTGTAAACAGTGGCGCAGCCTGAAAGAGAGAGAAGAAGAGCAAAAACAAAGGCGCAACCTTCTCCTTCTCCTTCTCCTTCTCCTTCTCCTTCTCCTTCTCCTTCACCTTCAAGCTGCTTCCTCATCTCCACTGTTCACGTTGCATGTGAATAGTGGAAAGTGACCAGCCTCCAGCGTTTCCACCGTCCCTCAGTCCATCACTGCGGCGCTACTTTTCCCCTGCGCTGCTCTTCCCCTTCCCCTTTCCCTTCCTTATCTCCTTCGTTTGGGCTACTCTCCACTGTTCTGCAAAGTGAACAGTGGAGATTGTCTTCACTGTTCTAGCTGAACTGGGTCTGACCCAAACCTAAATGCATTGGACCGGTCCGACCCAGAAAAATAAAAAAATCCATAATTTTTTTCTCAGATATTGTATTTTATTAAAAAAAACTAGTGTTTAACATTAATCAATGACACTACATAATTCCATTAGAAAGAGATCGCATGATGACGTAGCATTTGCAGAATTTGATTGCAATCCCAATTTTGTTCTGATGATATTTTACCTGATGTTGTTGCACGCTCAGGAAGCCATGGAAACTGTAGTCCTTGTCGGATGGATTTCGTACGTGATGGAATTACAAATAGTTTAATGGAACAATAAAAAATATTTTATATAAAATATTATTTATTTCATGATGTAATAGCAGTAGTTAAGTCTACAATATTAAAATTAAAACCCATCAATATATATATATATATATATATATATATATATATATATATATATATAACCTCAATTTCAAAAGCATTCTTAATCAAATATATTAAATAATTTTTTTTTTCAACTTCAATTGTAACAACAGTTTTAACCAAACATATATTTTAACAAACCAACCTCAACTAAAAGTATTTTTTATAAAATATCTTTTTTCAAACCACAACCACAAAAGCTACCACAATACCAAATCATTCAATCTAACATTGAATGATGGAATAAAAAAATATAAAAAAAATTTGTCAATGTAAAAAATATCAATAAAAAGAACGTGGATCAAATTTTACAAAAACAAAATCTAAAAAGGATGAAATTATAAAAATAATAAATTCAAGAATTTATATCAAATAAAAAAATAACAACAAAACAATGGGGATTAAATTTGAAAGATTAAAATGTTAAAGGGGATGAGACTGAAAAAGAATTATAATTTTATAAATTATAAAAAAGAAATTCAAATATCGAATGATAGAATTGAAAAAAGAATATCAATTTCAAAAATAAAACAAACTCAATAAAAAATAAAAAATAAAAAGACCCGATATAGATGAGGTCTTTTTAAAAATCAATGAAAAATTATATTGAAAGCAAATAAATAAAAATAATAGATCTCGATCACTAATTGAATAAATAATAAAGGATTAAATTGAAAAAAAATATGAGCTTAAAGAAAAGGGGGGAAACCTTGGGCAAACTTCATAATCCGGGGTTAACCTCTAAAATTTACAATCCGTGAAAGCTCAATTCAAAAAATCAATTCCCAACCAAAATGTTTTTACAGGATAAAACAAGAAAAAAATAAATTTAGAAAATTTTCCAAAGTAAAAAAAATAAAAATAAAAAGAATAAGGATAAATCTAATAGAAAAACAAAAGGAGTATGAAATTGTTAAATTAAAATCAATTTAAAAAATAATCTCTGAAAGACATAAGGTCGTCTAACAAGTTTTTTTTAATATTTAATATTTATTAAAATACTAAAAATTCCCTTAAGTAAACTTAATAGTACAAAAAAAAAATTCATTGTAACAAAACCAAAAAGCCCCTTTAAGAAAGCGTATTTGATGTTGTTTTCAAGGGTAGTAAAATAATTTATATAATTTAAAAAAGACCAAAACACCCCCTAATAAAAGATAATCTATATATTTTTTTTAATTTTAGGGTTAAATTAGTAATGTTATCATGCAAAAAAAAAAAGAAGAATTAATCTAACCCTACATAATTTGCAAAAAACAATTTTATCATGATAAAAAGATCATCTTGCCTTTAATGCCTAGTTCAAAGATCTTATAGCTCAAGGGCAATTTTGCATTATATTATTACAATAAGTAGAGTTTTGCAATTTTGCCTAGTTCATTAGATCTTATAGCTGCACAATAATTTCTCTTCTTTTAGGTTTTTGTTAATAATTAAAGACTGATTTATAATCTTTTTTTTTCTAATTAAATTTTGTTTGAAATGGAATCTCACTTATAAGTTTGACTAAGTTCAAGCATTTTGTCTTAGAAAGTTAAAATCATTCTATTTAAGCTCTTAATGATGAGATTCTTAGATAAAACTAGTTTGTATGTTGAACAAATAAAATTTTTTTAAACATCAAAAAAATATATAGGTCTTAAGAAATTATTTGGTATTATTATTAAATCCAAAAATACACTTATTAATTTTGAATTTTTTTCTTCATTAAGATAATTTTTTTATTAATATATATGTTGTTTATCTTAGTCAGCACAATATTTTTAATTTGAATAATTGTTTCTGTTTAAAGAAAATTGTTTTATAATTGTTAAAACAAGTTAACAAACAATCTTAAAATAATATGTCCATGTTTTTGTGTGATGGAAAGCTAAAAGAAATCATAAATTTGATAAAATCATGTTCAAAGTCAATTAAAAATTTTAATAATAAAATACCAAGTTCATTCAAATTTTCATGAACAATTTATTATTGATATTGTTATTTTAAAATCAGATACGTACTAATTGAGAAAAATAAAATTTTAAAAAAATTATAATAATATTTAAAAACCATGTCAAAACTAAAAAGTAAGTAAATTTAGTAAATTTTTCTCAGAGTGTAAAAAAAAAACAAAGAAAAAAAAAGGAATGAAAGGATATTAAAGGGCTAAGCTCGCATACCTGACCCTTTCTTTAAGTTCTTTTTTTATTATTATTGTTAAAGGGACAGACACCATATTGTTTGCCTTTTTTTTTTAGAAACAAATGTGATAAACACCATGTTGTCTGTCATATTTAAGAAAATTTTACGCAAGCCAATGCTCAAACAGGCGATGTCAAAGTTGTCTCATGCACCTGACAAACTAAGTTGAAGCTTGGATTTGTTCTAAATTAAGGAGCAATAAAACATGATAAGAAACCTTAACTCTTTTAGTGTTCTAGGATAATTTGAGTTAGTCTTGCTTAAAAGTTGCTTACTTTAGTGTTTAAAAAATTTAGTTAAAACTAGTTAGTTCACTTATGCTATGTTCAGGTTGGAACAAAAAAGATTATGTCGCCAATAAGTAATATGCAGGCATTAATAACATGTTTTTAATTACAAGAAAAGTATTAATTATAAATTCAAAACTTGATGTGCTTGTTAAATAAATTAAATAGAGAATCATATGTGATAATAAATATTAAAAAATTTGTTAACACTTACTAAATACTAAGTTGTGAAGTTGAGAAACAAAAATAGATTAAGATATTCGATCCAATTTGACGAGTTAAAAACACGAACAACTGATAAAAACCTGGCTTAGCTTAAAAAAATCAAGATGATATATATATTTTTTTTAATATTGAGACAAAGACATCTTGGATCGATTCGAGTTAACTTCGGTTAACTTATCACACTTGTAACTCATGTCAGTGACCCGACTGGGTTTTATAACTTTGTTTTTTTAACTATTTTTTTATTTAATTATATAATAACAAAAATAGATGCTCGCATGAAAGAAACCTAATAAGTTATTTTTTCAAATAATCATGGTTGGTTGTACAAAAATAAAACTTTCTAATGTTTTAAAAGAATGTTATAATTTTATTTAAAATGAAGAATTACCCCTAGCATCCTATAGTTTGGTAAAAAATGTACCTGCTTACCAAATTTTGAAAAATTATGATTTACATCCCAAACTTTATATGTGCTCTAACTTAACACCTAACAAAACAAAAAAAAGTCAACAAAAAATATCTAATTATTTATAGGATTGTCATTAAATATTATAACTTTTTTATCAATTTGTTTTTAAAAAACCAGCCAACACCTTTTTTTTTGTTCTCATTGTTGGAATCCAGATACTTATTCCATCCATATGCATGAAAACATCACTAACTAACCCTGGTGCTAAAAAACCATACACCCAAAACTCTTATTTTCCCAACAAATCAATCCCTACATCTTCTGAAAGCTTCACATAATTTTCAATTGGATTCATGTCCCTAAGGTAGCATTGGATTACTATCTCAGGATAGAAAAGATAAAGATACTGGAGACAGTTAAGACAAGATAAAAAAAGAAAAGAAAATGAAGACATAATTGTGTATGAAGACATAATTGTGTATGGTAGTGAGGTAAGATAAAATAATTGTGTCTGTATCCTGTTTAATTATGGTGAATAAGACAAAATAAAATATAAAAAAATCTACTTTACCCTTAATATGTATTGTTGTCAAACTTACATATTTGTAAAAAATAATTAAGGCCCCATTTGTTTGCTGGAAAGTGGTTTCCTTTTGGAAAGTGAATTCCAGGAAAGTAAATTATTTTTCGATGTTTGGTAATGTAATGAAAAATAAGTTGGAAAACACTTTCTAGTGTTTGGTTATGTCATGAAAAATGAGCTGGAAAATAATTTTTTAATTTTTTAATTTTTTCAAGTTTATTAAAATAATGAGGAACAAATCTTACAAATTAAAAAGTTGAATGAGAATGAAATTGAAAAAAAAATTTCATAAATTATCTCAAATAAAATAAATAATAATTAAAATAATAGAGATCAAATCTAAAAAATAAAAAATTGAAAGATGAAGAAATTCAAATAATAATAATTAACATTTCATAAATTATTTCAAATAAAATAAGTAACAATAAAAAAAATAAGGACCAAAATTAATATAAAAATTAAATTCTAAGGGATAAAATTGAAAAACAAATATTCAAAACAAAATATATATATATATATATATATATATATATATATAAAACAATCAAAAGTTTGAGGATCAAATTTGATATAATCAGCAAATAATATGACATTTCTAAATTTTTTACAACTTTCAGAAATTGTTTTCCGTCCAAAATAAAAGGAAAACACTTTTCTGGAAACCAAACCAAATTTTTCTTTGACTGGAAAATATTTTTCGTTGACCGGAAAGTGTTTTCCGTTGACCAACTTTCCTAATGACAAACAAACACAGGAAAGTTTGGAAAGTGATTTCCCGGAAACCACTTTCCAGAAAACAAACATACCCTAGATATTATTATTTTTTACTTTAGTTTATATTGAGAGCTAAAATTAATAATATGTTAATAACCTTAGTTATAAAACCAAACTAACTTGACAAGTTGACCCAAGGCCTGAATTGATCCATGCTTAAGAAAAAAAATGAAGGAAAGTGAATCGACCTCAGTCAGTAAAAACCCCAAGTCAATCTAATATAAAACATGAGTTGAAAACCCATTGACTATTTTGAAAAATCTTTTGGTCAAAATAAGGTGCTTTGATTATTTTTTTAAAAAAATTAGGTCAGCCAGGTTGACTCTCTCGATCCGTAACCTAAACATTGCCTTGTATTGATTCTCGAGTCAAATTTTAAAATTATGATAATAATTATTTTTATTCATATATTAACCCGTGTTGACCTTTCTGATCTGTGACCCGAGCCTTGCTTTAGATTGACCCCTAAATCAAGTTTTAAAACTATAATTATAACTATTTTTTATTTTATGTTGACCTTCTAGACACATAACCTGAACCTTATCTCGGGTTGACCCCCTGAATAGGGTTTTAAAATTATGATAATAACTTTTTTTTTCTTACATTGACTTGGGTCAACGATGAACCCCACTCGCGACCTGAGTCTTGCTCAGGTTAACCCCCGAATCGGGTTGTAAAACTATGATAATAATTTTTATTCTTGGGTTAACTCGGGTCAACCCGACTCGCGACTCAAGCTTTGCTCCAGATCGACCATCAAGTTAAGTTTTAAAACTATGATAATAATGTTTTTATCCTTACATGTCTTAGTTGGACAATTTTAAAATTGAAAGTTTTTTATAAGGATATTTAGGAATAAAAAATTAAAAACATTATCTTTAGAGACCCATTTGTACATTCTATTTTGAAAGTATAAAAATTCACTTCTAAATTATTTCAAAGTTAAATTTATTTATATATTTCTTTTCTTTAACTAAACATATTTTTATCACTACTATTTTCATTTTTTTTAATCTTTGAACTATACCTAGACCGTACCTAAAATCATGCCAAAGAAAAAGGTTCACTTTCATCACATAATACCCTTCATCCTACCAATGCATTTCTAGTTGTGATAATTAATATCCTTCTATGGCCAAACGATCTTCCATCTCCTACCAATGCATCTAGTTGTTCTATGAATTGACATCACCAAAACAACAAGAACTCTTTTATAGCATAGTTGTTCTTTCCATTTCTGTTTTTTATTTATTTAAAAACAATTTTCAATTGCTCTAATATATAAATTGATTTTAAAATTCCTTATTTTCTTTAGCACCAACATGCTAAAAATCCACACACCCAAAACTCTTACTTACCCGGCTATCAACACCAAAAAACTAAATTGAAACTAAGAAAAAATACTTGAATTTTTTGTTAAAAAAACTCTATTACAAAGAGATTATTCAAACTACTCTAATCCTCTCCCCCACCAAATCCATCCTGAACATGCAACAACCCTCTTTCCCTTTCTACCATTTAGATTTTAATTTTGATTTAGGTTTGGATCTGAAGAAGGATAAATTTATAAAGAGAGAGAAACCCATGAAAGTATTGGGTGAAACATCTCCATTTCAAAGAAAACTTGAAATGACATTGCTTTGAATATTTTTGTTTTTTTATTGACATGGCTTGAGTCAAACCTTGAATCAATTGCTCATAAGATTAACCCGCGGGCTTGATGATGGATGGATTAGAGCTTCGAGTGTGATTACATTTTTTTTTTTTTATCAATTCAAGGAAACAAAAATATAAAATTGAGGATCAGTAGACTTGTTGAGAGGGAGGACATGGGAATAGTGCTATACCTTTTTACAATTCTTAGTTGGACGTGGCCCAGGCCTTCGTCAAACCAATCTTAGTTCTCAATCTATAGTTTGATTTTGGGTTTAGACTTCTTAAGAGCCCACCGGGTTGGAGTTGAGAGTTGAGGCTCAACAACAATGCCATGCCCGAAGGCAATACTTGGTGGCAAAATAATTCTCGAAAGGAAAAGGTATGGTAAAAGAACTTAAATCCCATTTGTCTAAAGTGCCTGAATTAAATTTTATGCACTGATTTTGGCACAAAGTCCGACCCCATTTGCCTCAAGCATTATAGCTAGGACATGCACTTCCTTGGCTTGTAAAATTTCTGAACATGCCTTTTCTTTCCTCAATTCGTCATGTGCATTCCACTGCTAGTCCACTTCTTGAGAACCATGGCAAATTATCATGACAGCTTGATGCCTTGTGGTCCAGATTTTAATGGACCACTGATCTTATGGAACAAAACCAGGTGAGTTTCAAAGGAACATTCTCTTTTCTCCAAAACCCATAAAGTTTTTTCGCAACTATTGGGCTGCACGCCCATTCTTTTTCGAGGGATATTACGTGAACCATATGTACTAACAAAAACAACTTGTTCATGTGGTGATCAGAGAGGTGTCATCATGCCTCTTTTGGCTGAAAAAAAGAGATTATATAGTACAATTTTGTACTTCCTTAATGGCAACGGGCGTGATCAAGTAAAAATGATCAAATCTTTGATGAGTGAAAACTTTATCACTTACATGTGCTCAAATCTTCAAAGTTAAGCATGTGTGACGATCACAGGAGGGTCCCTAGGGTTTGTGTTCACATCATGAATGTTATGATTCCAATACCAAACAGCTCTCTCTTGTACAATCCTGTAATCTGCACCCACACACGTATATAATCTGACAATATCTACTTGTGATACAAGTGCAAACCACATGATCTAGCGCTTTGCTATGATGCTCCTAATGTAATATCTGCAGAAGTGCAGATTGGAATAAGTACAGACGAAAAGGAGGAAGTGGTCCTGCGTTTACTTTCACGTAGAAAAGTAAAAGAAAGAATAATCCACAAGTTCCCTTCGTAAATCCTTTAAATTCTCTTCAAAACTTTAAACAACTCGTAAATGTAATTCTTATATTGTCCACAGAATAATATAAATTATATTTTTTTTCTTTTTGAAGTGAGACATGCAGCATAGGATAATGCGATTTATTACAGTGTTGTTAAATTGAGTATTTTTTTTTATTATAGACTCGGATATGTGGGTTGAAGATTCTAATGGAAATCGAAATAAAATCATCTTACCATTAAGTCAAAGATGTCGGTGTTAGCATTAGTAAGAGAATCACATATTAGGACAATATCCTAAGTGTTGTGTGGCTCTGGGGAATGGATTGACCAATCACAAAGATGTCGGTGTTAGCATTAGTAAGAGAATCACATCTTAGGACAATATCCCTTTAGCAAAAGTCAATTAATGTGCTTACATTTGTAAGAGAATCACATCTTAGGACACCCCTTTGGCGATTTGTGGGTTCAATGAACCAAACCATCCGAGGCATAAACAACGATGAAAGCAAGAGAATATAATGCGGTGTGATTTAATTATTGGATACAAGTAGGTGGGAAGTGAACTTGGCCGTAAGTTATATGGTTGGGCGTTTAAAGTGCATGACAAATACTTTACGCCATGCCACCTTGCCCACCACCCCCATACCTTGCTTGAAGATGCCAAAAGTCTTCACGCAACTAAAGAAAAATACCAAAACACAGCAATCAATTAGGGGATCTCCGAAAGACTGGCGACGAGGGACCATTTATGAGACAAAGGAGCTTGCAATTATATTACTACTCAACAGCCAACTACCAATGGAAGTTGGAAGAAATTAATAAGACTTCTGTGTTTTTACTTTCACTTGTCTTGTGTCTTTTCAATCAAAAGAAGAGGCAAGAGATATAAAGGAAAAGATTTCATCTATTTAATTGTCGGAAAGCTAAGATGATTCTCATTCATTCATGAATCATGTGCAGCATGGAATAGGACGAGGCGTCCTTTACCCTACGAAAAAAATGGCAAAGCTATGAAAATTACTCAGAAATAGCTCAACCAACATATACTCCATCAACAATATTCCATTGCAAATTCCCTTTAAGTGCTGATGAAATATTCTGTCTCCAAATCCCTTTGGAAATATTTTGTTGCCTATTATGTTGGAATATGAGTGACCATTTTTTTATGGAAACACCAACCAAATTTTTATTCGGCATTTCCATAAAAAAATTCAAAATTTTTTATAATGTTTTTGATAAAATATGACATAGCATTGCTGACAAAATCGTCAATGAAATAACAAATTTCATAAAACAGCCACACTTTTTTTATATTCTTTTGTTGTTATAATCTCAAAATGCATTTCGGATTGTAATTCTAGAAACTCACAAAAAAAATCTTATTTTATAATTAATATATTAAAATTAATTCCATAAAATATTTTTTTCAAACATATTGAAATTTCAAAAAAGGTGTCGGGGAAGGAAAAGAGCTTGAACCAGAAGCGCCAAGAGGGAGAAGAAAATGTAAAACCAAATATACATGTATTTTCTTTTGTTTTTTTATTTAACTTCTGCTCTTATTTGTTTTTTAGTTGTGCACTCACTTCACTCATTCATTTCTAAACTTTACCTCGCATCATCTAATCAATGACACATGATGTTTGTCTTGTGACTATTATTGAAAGAGTATGACCCACCCTTATATCTTAGGTTGATGTCATACGCATACCATAAACCTAATTCTTATCGGGTTCATTAATTGCTTTAGCCTCCAACCACAATTGAGTATTATGAAGAGGATGAGTGGAAACATCTTTTTTATGTTTTGCAATCATGCCGACATTGTATGTCTCCCACCAAACAAACTTTAATATACAAATTATACATTAATATAACAAAATTCTCTATGAAAAAGTTGTAAAATACTTAAATATACAATCAAAGAGAAAATAATACAAAGTAATTTTAATAAATTAACTTAAAACATAAATGGATTACAAAAAAAAAGATAAATTTCTTACTTAGTGTAGCCAAGCTTCACAATAAATTAAATTAAGAGAGGAAGCTAACACTATTGATAAATATAGGTTGACAATGATATAGGGTAGTCAAATTTATGAGGATGGTGGTTAGATTTGTGAGCAAATGGAGAGAGGGGGCTGGTGTTTTTTGGAGCAAAGAAAAGATGATGAAAGTGAAGGGAAAAGAGAATTGTCGTGTTTTATTTTATTTAATTTTTTTAATGAAATGTTCATCAATAATTTTGTCAAAAAATATTGAAGTGTCATAATTTTGATGGATTTTTAATATTTTTTTTATTTTCTCTATGCTGTTAGAATTCCTATCGAAAATTTTTGTTGGAACAATTCTATCATAATTTTCACCAGATATAAATTTTTCGTTGCTATTTATGTCAAAAAAAAAAAATACTGATAAGATAATTTTCATCAGCATTAATTTGCATTATTTTTTTGCCAATTTTCTAGTACTTGCTTCGGACAAAATGGCTTCGAACCTCGAGAAGTTGCCACTTTTCTATATTGCGAATTTCGTTTGATCTTTCCATATTGATCAATAGCGTCATAGGTTGTTCTCTTATTTGACCAGGTATATAACTATTAGACTTGGTGAAATGCAATCCCTTCCATCTAGCTTGATGATCGATTACGTCAAGGTTTAGCTCACATAATTTGACCATTTTTCCATTTTACGTCCACTAAGAGCTAGGAGCTAGGAGCTAGGAGCTAGGAGCTATCATGATTGAAATTCAAAATTCTACTCCTCTTTATAAAAGCCACATTAAAAAATCGTTGTGGTCTAAATTAAGTTAGTGAAATGATTACTTATTGATTAGTCTAATTAGCTAGGCTTTTATGAAGAAGAGAATAAAAACTCTTTATAATAATGCTATGTTTGTTTTTTCAAATTTATTTTTCGGAAATCATTTTTTAAATTTCCATGTATTTATTTGATATTAAAAAAGTTAGTCAATAGAAAATATTTTCCAGTCAAAAAAAAAATTTAGAAGATAAAGCTTACAAAATATGGGGACAAATGTTTAAAAAGAAAAGGGACAAATTTGAACTATTAAAACTAATCTAAGCTTAAATGAGTTTTTTGAAACATTTTAAAGGCCTTGGTTTACAATGTGGTTTCTATACACGTGAAATTTGCTACAATAACATTTTAGTGTAGATGACATATTACCTCCGCTATTAAAAAAAAACCTAGGGTATGCCTCAACTTCTTCATTGAACAGTGAAGGAGCTGTCTTTTTTTTTTTGTTAAATTATATTTTTTATTAAATTCTTTTTAGTTTTTTTATTTAATCTCATCTTTCTGTATTGTGTTAATTTTAAATTGGTTATCATAATTTATTTGATTTACTTTCTATAAAGTTATTGCAATTTCAAACAATCATCTTGATATTTTGTCGGTGCTTAATTTTATAAACGCTTATTTTTATTATCATATCATTAAGTAAAAAAAAATGGTTGAAAAAAAAAAACAAAGTTGTTAAATTTAATGAAATCCATGATTTGGATCACAGGTTCAACATATTAAGTCGCGAAGTTTATGTCCATTCAATATGTCACTGTCTTAATATTAAAAAAAAAGGTGTCATTTTGAAAGAAAAAAGAAGAAGCAAAACCACGTTTTTTACTGGTTGTTTTGGGTTGCTTTAGAACTTGTCAAGTTAATTGGATCACGTTAGGGCAACTTCTACGCGAGTTAATTTTAAACTCGGATTAGTTAAGGAGTTAGGTCAACAGATTTTAAGGTTGATCCGTTGTATCTGGCCCTTTCTTTTCCTTTTTTTTTTAAAAAAATTCATCTCCCATTTTTTTTTTCTTTTGATTGAATCTTTTTGCCTTTTTGTTGTAATTTTATACTTCAACATGTGGTTGGTTTTGAATTGCTCTTCATAATTTGTTTCGAGTTGCTTTCTTTGAATTATCGCAGTCTCAAACAAAAATCTTGGTACTTGATTGGTGCTTAATTTTATGAGGGACTATTTTTGTTATCATATCATTAAGTAAAAAATAGTTTTTTTTAAAAAAAACAAATTGCTAAACTTAGTGGAGGCCATGGTCGTGTCACGATATTAGAAGGTTGAGCTACAAAGCCCGAGTTGATTCAATGTCACCATCTCAAAGTAAATCATATTTTTACTATCATTCATGAATCATGTGCAGCATGGAATAGGATGAGGCGTCCTTTACCCTAAGAAAAAAATGGCAAAGCTATGAAAATTACTCAGAAATAGCTCAACCAACATATATTTGTTTCTGAATAGTGTCCATTTTATTCTATCGCTTTCTATCTCAACGTATCACATTTTGTTATGTGATATTTGAGTCATCCCTTAGATTTACTCATCCAATGCATTATGTGGACATAAGTGTGTGTGCGTGTGTTAAGATGACTATTACTCAATATGCTAATGTGACTCAATCATTTGATCTGGTATTTGAATCTAGAGTTTTAACATAAGGACCATTTGCTTAACTAATGCCATCAACTTTGTTTGTGATGAATTAATGTGTTTTATATATGTTATTTTTGCTTAAAATCCATGTTTTAAAAGGCTAGAGGTAGGGTAATAACCCTATAATTGAGTCACAAGACCCTATATTAGATCATGAAGATTTGTTTGTTTATTCTTATATCTTTTAACACAAATTATTAAAATTCAAGAATAATCATCTCCCTACATCCCTAGGTGTATAAAAGTCCCCTAAAAACCTATCATATTCTCGTCTACATTATATTGTGTTAGGGATATATATATCCCTCAATAATATTATGTAAGAGATTTTTATCCTAAATTAATATTGTGTAAGGGATATCTTTTTTTTTAACGTGGGTGTCCAGACCAGCTTGTGCGCACCTTGACTAATCTCACGGGCCCTAAAGTTAACGACCATGTAAGCCTCCAATGGCCCTGAGGTTTGTGAGACTCGAACTGATGACCTCTAGAGAGCAAACCTAGAGTCTAACCAGTTGAGCTACACCCCTCAGGATTATGTTGTGTAAAATATATTTATCTCTCATTAATGCTATCAGGAGGAAATAACGTTCCAGCCCCTCCATTCAAGCAACATAACAGAACTCAGAGGCTATTTATACCTTCTTAACCACTCAGGTAAAGAGTTTATATTTCTATTCTCTAAGTATTCATACTCTTATTTTTAGAGCATTTATCATATACATCAAAGAATAAACACTTTTTATCGTTAGAATTTAAAGCTCATTCTCTCATTTATTGCAATCTCTTTTATTAAAAGTCATTGTCTTTATCATCGGAAGGTCTCTAAATTCCACTAAAAAGGACTGTTTTGCAGGTTTTAGGTCTTATATCACCAATCATAAACTTCGTGAACTCTGGATAATGGAATATTAACATAATCATGTGATCACCTCGATCCAAACACTCAGAAACGCTCATTCATGAACATATTAGATTTTGGAACATCATCAATTGGCGTCTTCTATGGAAACCTAATAAAAAAAGACATCAACAATTCTTTCTGAACTAGTTTTTGACATCCCTAATCGCTATTAAAGGTAGAAAATCAAGATAACCCTGGGATGGGCCTCCCTGCTGTTGCTGGCATGTCTGCTTCATAGAGTCCCAATAACTCATCAATCAGATACAAGCCCTCACCCAAGTTGTGTTGGCATCTCAATGGCAACATTAGGCTTTAACACCCCCAACAAGTCCTAACATATGAGGGAGCTCCTTTAATCTCAATCTCTCAACCACAAGCAATCCCCTTTACTAGGAGATAATTATATTATCTAGAGAAGGCTGTCAAAATGACTTAGAAAGCTTTCCACCTTGATGCCTTGATGATCTCCTAATATCTCTATAGATTGTTCTCGTAGACGTAAAGTTCTCCCAATAAATAGTCACTCTAGACATGATTCTTCTAGTCACCACGTGAATGAAGATAGCTATCAATCCTACTGTTCCACACTAGAATTATCCAGCTTCCTGGAGCCCATTCGATAATGATCAATAAGTAGAATGACTAGTAGATACATCCAAGGTATAGTTTACAATCCTCAAGAGATAAATGGATCACCTTTATCCATGTGAGTCTTACATACCTTCATCCCTAATGAGTACATCTCTACAAATATGATTTTAGACAACTATGATGGTCTTGTGGATCCACGCGAACATGTCCAAAATGTGCGTAAAAACTTTGAGTTGGTCATCCAAGATGGCGATGTTATGTATAAGATCCTCCTCATGACTTTTAAAGGGTCAGCATGAGCTTGGTATAACAACCTGAAGCTAGGCTCTATTATGGGTTTTAATGACTTATGTGTTAAACATGTGTCACAGTTTAGCACCAATATACATGTTAAGAGGAGCTCCATAAAACTCTTTGGCATTACTTAATCAAGAGGAGAATCCACTAGGGTATATTTAAAGAGGTTCAATGAAGAAATGCTCAAGATAGAGGAATTGATTAAGCTAGTAACCTTAGAGACTTTGATAAATGGAGTTAGGGAACATTCTATATGAAAATATTTGTATGCTCTACCTAACAAAAGCTTGTTGAAGGTAAAACAAGTTATGAATAATCACATACGGGTGAAATAAGCCAATATATTGAGGTATAAGCCTTCGTATTTCTACTAGGAGGTTGAGGTTGAAAAACCTTTCAAATAGAATTGCACTCTCAGTAAAGATAATAATTCCAAGAAAGGTTAAAAAAGGTGGTAAGAGAGCACATACAAGACCCTAAAAGGAGACATATGAATCCATTGAATACCACCCACACATAAGTCTTTACATCCATCAAGGAAAAAAACTTTGTTCAATAACCACCTTCAATAATGTTGTCTCCACACACACGTACCTCCAAGAAGTTTTGTTGTTCCACAAGGATAAAGGGCATGATATAAAAGATTATTATACACTGAAGAAAGATATTAAGAGCTGATAACCAAGGGTTATCTAAAGCAATTTGTTAAGGGACATGTCATATGAAACGTGATAGAGAAAAGCCCAACCAACCAGCCCAAACTTTGCTTGAAATACATGTGATTTTAGGGGGCACTTCGGATGGAGGAGATACTTCTAGTGGAAAGAGGAAGTAGGAAAATAGGTTCTAACAACGACTTATTAGCAGAACCCATGACAAGTGTCTATAACTTATACTCTAGAAGATGGAGATGGGGTGACTTACCCCTATGAGGATGCACTAGTAATCTCCAAGATTCTAGCCAATCATCAAGTCCATAAGGTGTTAGTAGATGATAAGAACTTAGTTAACATCCTATCTAGAGATGTGATATCCTATATAGGGATAGATCCCTCTATAATGACTCATATAAAGACCCCTTGATTGGGATTGAAGGATCATAAGTGCTAATGAAGGGTGCCTTGGAGATCCCAATTATAATAGGTGTTGTTACCTGTTTTTGGGCCCCACATAAACAAAAAAATAATAAAAAAGGATAAAATATATAAAAATAAAAAATGTTGGAAGAAAATAAAAAAAATGTATCAGTGAGAAGAAAATACCAATACACCTAGGAAATCACTGAAGACTGGTTGAGGAAGATCAAAATATACAATATTAGAAAATCTGATAGTGTATTTTCGACCACTAAAGGCTCTATTGGCAAAGAAAATTCAATTTGAGGAGGGAAATTAAAAATTGGATGTTTAAGGACTTAACTAGAATTTTTCATGGTTTAATTGAATTTATTGAGGGTTTAATTGTAAGAAAAATTGATTTTTAAAGTCAATTTAGATTTCAATTGAAAGAAATTAAAGTCTACGGGTTGAATTGTAATTTTTAAGAGTTAATTTGGTCAAAATAGGCAATTAGAGACTTAATTGAAGAACTGAAATTGACCAAATCAGGAGTTAAATTGAAAAAATTAAAAGTTTATTGGTCAATTGAGGGTCAAACCACACAAATTCAAAACTAAGGACTAAAATAAAAAAGGTGATCAACTTTGGGGATGACAATTGAGTTTAGAAGGGATAAAATTGTATGAAATTAAAAGTTTGAAGGCAATTGTGAGTGCAATTAAAAATAATTGAAAAGGCAAGGACTTAATTGAACTTTACCAATCCCAAATTAAAAACCCTAAATGACATGTCATTTAGACTTAATGAAGAGAATGTGAGCGAGATGTCGTTCTGTCAACCAGGCTTTGTTTTGACAATTTTGGCTAATCAAGTTGGCAACTTCAAGCAAATGAATGTGGAGTTAAAAATCTTCAAATTGCGCAAGGTTTGATCCAAATAAAAAGTGTGAATCCCCTCTACCAAATTCAGGTAGTCTTAGGTGACAATGACATTATAATTTCTTTGACGAGGCCTTAAAAATAAGCAACTCAATTAACCATGATTGAAGCACAATTATGCAAGAATCGATCTTCTTTTCATGTGTTCATACACAAAGGCTTCTAAATGGATTCTTATCAAGGGTTTACAATACTTATCTCAAGATCAAGAGGTCGTAAATGAACTCAAGACCTCTAAAAACCTTATAAATACCCCCTTACAAAGAAAGCTAAAAAAAGAAGGAAAAGGAAGAAAACAAGTGAAAAATAAAGAAAAATAGTCATAAGAAACTTAAATGAAATTGTCCACGAGCCTAATATAAAGATTTCCTATGCCTTGAAATGGTAGTAAGTTGGTGAGAGGAAAAACTTTCCAAATAAAAACAAAAGAGAGAGTAGTTGTCTTGAGTATATTTTCTAATTCAAAAGTAGGTCCTTATGGCCTGCTTGAGGTGTTTTTTTGTTTTGTTTTTGTTTTATATTTATGTTTACAAGCATAGAAAAGAGGTTTGGAATGCTAAAAAATTGATGTTGTATTCATTTCTTTAATGTTGTTTTTTTTTTATTTACTAAAGTTTTTTTTAAGTTTTCTAATGTTATTGATATAATAATGTTATTATTTTAAGTTGTTTATATATATATATATATATATATATATATTGTTTTAGTTTTCGTTTAACTTATGCAATGCATGTTTAAGCAATGATGTTCTTCTTGGTTGTGCTAGGTCTGTTCATGACCATAATAAATTTAGAAAAACCAATTTTGAATCCTTATTACATGAATATATAGTCAATTTTAAGTTAACAGATTTTTTTGGATTTGTTACCTCATGTATGATTTGATGTTATTTGTTAGTGTTTTAAATTCAAACATATTTGTATGATAATGTGACATTTTGGGATAAAGAAAACATATTTAAGAAGCAAAAAATGCCCATTTCTAGGGTTTGGCAATGTTGGGTAGCAGCTGGTTTTTTTTATTGGGTTTCTGGGTATGCTCTTCAATTAACATTGTCTTAGTTCCATAATTCAAACTAATTTTGGTCCATTTCTTTGCACTGAACCCTTCGGGCAACTTGTTTAGTCAATAATATAGGGTTTATTTGCATCAATAAAAAGTTTTTGATAGAATTTAATTATAGGGTTTTCGTTTTGAACCAAAATCTATTTTGACAAAATTTGTTTATTATTTGATAATTGAAGTGAACGAAGGCAAAATTATTGATCTTTGCATGATTTCTAAAGTGTATGTGCCCTTTGTTGGAATGCATTAGATCTTATTTGTAACCCATGTTGTTGGGTTTAAGATTGATGCTCTTCATTTTTATAGTGTTTGATTCATTTTGTTTAAGAATTTTTGAGTTTTTGTGTTTAATATGTTTTTTAGCTTTGGTTTTTTTATTATTGTTTTCGGGTCAAACCATGATTTTTTATTTGGTTTATGGCCAAAAAAAAAATTTCAGGTCAAACCAATCAAGTCGGGTCAAAATTGGGTCAATGGTTTAAATTCTTGTTTGGCTTGCCATGTTTTTGTTAAAGGTTTTATGGTTTAAGGGTGTGTTTGGCAAACCTCCCTCTGATCTATTTTGATAGTTTTATTACAAAGAGAAATGATTTTTTGCTAAACAAAATGTAAAAAAATATATATATTTTATTTTTTCTTGCATATGGATAAAAACCCTAAAGTTATTTAAGTATTTTTTTTAAAATCTAAAATACTTGGGCATGTTTTTTAAAAAATATTGCATGAATTTTACAATAAGTTTGTAAAATTCCAAAGGATTTTGCCCTACTTTTTAAAAAATACCAAAAAACTTTTTTTTTCACCTTTTTAATATGTGAAATTATGAACTTATATGTAAGACGTATTCCTGATATTTATTAAAAAACAAAAAAAATTATTTTATTTCTTTTAATGTGGGGGATTATGAACTTATACGTATAATGTATTCTTAATATTAAATAAAAGACAGTTTATTTACTTTTTATGTTGGCATTAGAATGACTATGTTTTAACTTGATAAGATGAGGGCTTCCTTACTGAAGAGGTCTTTTTCTAAATACTAGATAAATCAACGATTCGAAAACATAACATTACTTTAGTTTATATTAGACAAATAAATAATGCAGTTTACTTCAGATAAGACGTATTAAGGGTGTCAATACCTTCTATTTACACAATCAATCCCCTTACCCAGACTCTAAGACTAGTTAAGGTTTATAGTAACTAAAATACAAGGTAGCGACTCTCATTCCTCCTCTTTTTCTGATAAAGAACAAGAATTCCTTGTCCTTTCCATCCATATTATTCATGATAATCTCGATCCGAGAGGATAATTGCTGCAACGCTGCATACGTGTAATAAAATGGCAACTCCACTAGGGATATCCCGCGGACTAAGTTTTATTTGTTTGTTTTATTTTTGTGTTTTATTTTTTGTTAATATGTATATTTTTATTCATTTTATGCTTTAAATTTTTTACTGCTTTTTGTCCATTTTTTTTTATTATCAACATACATTCTTTTTATGCTTTGATTATTTTTATATATATATCGCATATGCATTTGTATATTGGATATGGATTAGTGCCTCATGCATCAATTGCTTTAATTTTTTAAAGCACACATAAACTTCTAGTTTAGGTGGGAGATTAGTGATTTGCCCAGTGACTATTGGTCCTTCAGATGCGTGAAACATCCAACTCATATCTGAGTGTCTGCTTGGTAATGGTGGGTATATATGCCTTGACCATTCTTCGCAACGCTCCAATATTGTCTTTAAGAAGACCATCACAGGGTAGATATGAGATCTTTTTGAAACCAGGTAGAAAACCTTCCCATGCTCACTTAATGAATAGAATTTATCATTAGTTTGTATGTGCTACCTGTAATTTGCATCAAGGCAAGTCTGACCATGCTAATCATGTATTGCAGGATTCTACATTGAAATCATGACTTCTGTAATGTATCCATCTTTTTGAGAATTTGGGCAGGAATTTGAGCTAGTACAAGTAGCTGAAGGAAATTATCCTAGAATCGATGCTAGTGGATTGCCATGCATTACAAAAATAAATCACATGGTGAATGGTCTGGAGAAATTACTACCTATTATAGGGTACATCAACGAGACTCTTTTTAAGAGATGATATAAGAGGATTGCACAACTAATGAGACTTCCAGTATAAGCAGCAGTTGTAAAAGCCCTACTGAATTTTTGGGATCCCAATTATAGGTGTTTTACTTTCAAGAACATCTATATGACACCTACCTTAGAGAAGTATGAAAGGATCCAAGATTTTTCAAATAACAACCATAAGATTTACAGTATAAGTGCTAAAAATAAGCAATGAGGCTTTAACAACCAGCAACGAAGTACTAATCTTTGATAATACCTTGTTCCATAACAATATAAGACAAATGACAAGGCAAATTGAGCAAGTAACCTGTCATGTTAAAAGACACAACTTCAAAAATTGTCAATTTATTACATTTAGGAAAAATCAACCAGTGTAAAGTAGCTGATGAAGGATTCAAGTGCAAAATCATCAAAGCTAGAATGAAGAAGAAAGCCAAGGAAGGCAAGTTGGGAGATGAACAATAAAAGCTAGTGGCTTTTACCATATTTGTTTTAGTTCTGTTTCCACATAAAATTGAAGCCATCAGTTTAGAAGCCACAACAAATGCCTTCATGAAGTATAAGCATGATCGAATCCACCTTTCTGCTGTAATTTTGCTTGAAACCATGCTATCACTCAACCATTGTAGGATGCATGGGAAAAGAGCCATGAGATGTTGTGTCCCGATGTTGCATTTATGGATTATTAGTCATATTAAAACACTAAGGGATATTTTCAATAACTTTTGGTGGTTTGAACTTCGACCATTAAAGATTACTATAGATGAGGCTTGGAAGAATTTGGATGAGAAAGCATTAATAGATAAACATACTGCATTACCATAAAGAAACTTCAAGTGGAAAGCACGATGGATGAACAACGCGGTCTGTTTAATGAGCTCTGAAAGTAAGATAAAGGTTCTCTTTATTTGTGTAGTTGGATACATCAGCTATGCACCTACGCTTGTAACAAGACAACTGGGTGGAATGCAGTATATACTAAGAAATCTAGGATTAGTAGATTTCACAGGTCTATTTAGATATCAATCATCCCTTAAAGAGATGGAACTTATTAGACAAGACTAGGAAAGGCTTTTATTGGTGAAGAAGGAAGAAGGCAATATGGTTGAATCCTTATTCAGTCAAAACATGATTTAGACAAATAAAGAGCTTTCTGGAATGATAGGATTCTTAAATCTTAGAAATTCAGAATAAAGAATGGAGCAAAAAAAAAAGGGATTGATAATGAGAAAGAGTTAAAAAAGCAATTCGAGAAGTGCAGAATTGACCTCAGCCATAGCAAAAAACAGCAACAGCTCTTGAAAAAATAGTTGGAAGAGGAAGATAAGATGAGGAATTACCTAAACCACAAGTTGTAAAAGAAGGATGAACAGCGAGCAACTTTGACAAATGATCACGGGGTAATAAAAGAATGGCGGGAAAAGGTTGAGGTAGTTAAAGAAATAGCCAAAGGTATCTAAGATGAGTTGAGAACTCAAATGACCAAATATGATGAGTTGGCTAACAAGGATGTGCTAACATAAAAAAAGTTGGTTAAAGTCAAGAGGTCAACTAAAGGCATGATAAATACCGATAATGAAACAATAGATTCATTAAAGAAAAAAAGAAACAGCTTTAAGAAGAAGTTGGAGGTTGAGATAGAGAAAAATCAGTTAGCTGAGATTGATATAGAAAAGGAAAGAAGAATTTGGTCCCCATATATAGCATAGTCTGAGGAAGAGAGGAGCGATAAAAAACCTGTCGAGTCTAATATATGAGACTACTGGAAGAGATCTGAGTCTTCAAAGGGACATATCATGGTATTATAATCTGAGCTAGAAATCCGAGAGGAGAAGCTGAAAGAGTTGCGAAGCCATTACTTTGAGATAAAGGAAGAGTTAATTAGGACTAAGGAAGAGCATCAAGGATGTCAAGACTATATTGAAAGCTTTGCAGTTCAAATTAATTCTAAAATAATCGAGTTTGACATTGAGTGGAAGGAGCTGCAAAGGGCAATGACTGAGGTAGCACAATACAAAACTACAGTATAAGTGCTGGAAATAAGTAATGAGGCTTTAGCAAACAGCAACAGAGTACTGATTACTGATCTTTGATAATACCTTGTTCTGTAACAATATAAAAAAAATGACAAGGCAAATTGAGCAAGTCGCCTGTCATATTAAAAAGGTTACAATAATAGGCCATTTATATTGGAAACGATGTTGTGGAGTATCGAGAACACTTTATTGCCATCATTTCCTTTATTAGAAACATAGTTAATAGAGGAGATGCTTTTTATGAGTAGTGATGTATAGGGCTTTTGAATTTTGAAAATTTTCAAATGATGTATGAACTCTTTTATTTATGAGAGGGTCACAAACCATCTTTCTTTCTATTATGTTTTCAGGCCTGTTCATTCAGCTCTATTAATTTTATAAATTCCCTGATATTATTTTCATCTCATTCATCTTCTTTCATAGCTACCACATATTTGTTACAGTTTGATTAGGTGTATGTGATGTTGTGGAAGATTTGTTTTTATGATTCCTAAAAGCAAAAGGTGTTTATTGTAAATGCACAAATAAAATAAAAAAATCCTGGAACTTGGAACAAGGAGTGTCAAGAAGCCTTCAACAAAATCAAGCAGTACTTATAATACCCGTATCTATTTGTTCCTCTTGTATTAGGAAGGCTTTTATTACTATACCTGACAATGACTAAAGTAGCTATGGGATGTGTACTTCGCTAACATGATGAAACTAGAAAGAAAAAAAAAGAAAGAGCCATTTATTATCTAAGTAAGAAGTTCATAGAATGCGAGTCTAAATACACGGTGATAAAAAAAAACTATGTTGTGCGCTGGTATGGGTAAAAAAAGATTATAACATTATATATTATATATAATGTAGATACTTTGAGTTATATCTGTGAAAAGCCTTATTTATCAAGTCAAATTGCAAAATGGTAAGATCTGTTAGCAAAATACAACATAATGTATATAACAAGAAAAGTTGTGAAAGGGAGCACAATTGATGACCATCTGGTTGACAATGCCATTGTAGATTATGAGCAATTGGATTTTGACTTTCTTGATGAAAATATGTTGTTAATTAAGGAAGAAATAGAGAATATAGATTGGTGGACCATGTATTTTGATGGGGTAGTAAATGTATATGGTAATGGAGCTAGCGAGATAATAATCTTTCCTGATAATAAGCAATATTCAGTTTCAGTTAAGTTGTAGTTTGAATACACCAATAATACAACTGAGTATGAGGCTTGCATCCTTGATTTAGAAGCTGCATTGGAGCTGAAAATCAAAAAGATAAATATGTGTGGTAACTCAATGCCGATTATATGCCAAGTGAAAGGAGAGTGACAAACTAATGAAGAAAAGTTAAGACATTACCTCAAGAATATATGTCTAAACTAGCAGAAGAGTTTGGAGAGCTAAAGTTCACTCATTTAGAAAAAAGAAGGGAACTAGTTTACTGATGCTTTGGTCACATTGGCTATCATGGCTAGAATTGACTTCGAGCATAAGATGCAGCTGTTACACATTGATATCAAAAATTTCTCAACTCATTGTTACTCAGTTGAATGCGAGATATACAAAAATCTTTGGCGCTACGATATCAATAATTTTGTACAAAACCAGAAATATCTCGTGAGAGCATCCAAAGCAAATATAAAAACCTTGAGAAGATTGACTATGGATTTCTACTTAGACAATGAGGTCTTGTATAAAGATCATCCGACGAAACCTTGCTAAGGTGTTTAAATGAGGTTAAGGCAAAAAATGCATTACGAGAAGTCCATGAAGGGATATGCTCGACTTATGTTAGTGGGCATATGATGGCAAGTAAAATACAAAGAGCTGGTTATTTCTGGATGACATTAGAAAGAGACCGTGTTGACTATGTCAGGAAATGTCATAAGTGTCAAGTGTATAGCGATAAGATCAATACACCTCCAACTCCTTTGTTTAATTTAACATCTCTATGACTATTTGCGATGTAGGGGATTGATATGATTGGGCATATCAATCCAAAAGCCATCACTGGGCATAGGTTTATCCTCGTGGCTATCGACTACATCATACAATAGGTAGAAGTCGGTTCATATGCTCATGTAACACAAAAGGTGGTGAAAATTTTTATTGAAAAGGACTTGATCTATCGATATGGTCCACCATAAAAGATAGTGACTGATAATGCTCATAACTTTAATGACAAGATGATAGTGAAGCACTGTGCCAAATGAAAAATCAAGCATTTTTATTCTTCACCATACAAGCCAGAGATGAATGATATTATAGAAGTTGCCAACAAAAATTTCAAGAATATTCAAAAAAAGGTGGTCACTTAAAAAGATTGTTATGAGATGTTATCATTCACCCTTCACACATATTGCATTACAAACATAACTTTAACAGGAGTTACCCCATATTATTTGGTATATGGAATGAAAATGGTGATGCCTTTAGAAGTGAAAATCCCATTGTTGAGAGTATTGATAGATTTTGAGCTAGAAGAGGTCGAGTAGGCCAAAATGAGATATAAACAACTAAACCTGATCAGTGAGAAAATGATAGCTATGATTTTTCATCACTAATTTACTAGAAAAGAATGGCCAAGACATATGATAAGAAGGTTCGAGCTCAAGGGTTTTAGGAAAAAGATCTAGTGCTGAAGAAAATACTATATTTACTAGGAGAAGATTAGAACAAATAGACTTCAAACTACAAGGGCCTTTATGTAGAGAAAAAAAGCTTTCTCAGGAGGAGTGATAAGGTTGTCTAGAATGGATGCAAAAGATCTAGGTAGACTTGTGAATTCTAATTTTGTTAAAAAAATACTATGCATGATGTATTCAATTTCTTCCAAATCAATAAAGTGAAGTTTGACCATGAATTCTTCATATAAATAACCTTTATTTATAAATTACATGATCTCACAATATTTGAAATCATTTTTCTAAAACAAAAATCTTGAAAAAATTGGCTTTGTGCATGATTACAAGAAATGAATGATAAAATGCTCAAGATAAGGTTTAAGCAATTCTCAAATAAAAAGCAATTAAACCAAACAAACTAAAGCTAACTATGAGATAAAACCTGTCTTTGAATGACATTTGAATTGCATGGGTAAATATAGTTGGTAATGACTCTTTGATCACCTGTAAGTTCTTTTGGAAAAGGACAGTTCATCGATACTAACGATGTGTGTTTGAAATGAGAAAATACCATCTTTGCTATCCCCTCACTTTCTAAGAATATATCCCTTGTAGTCCCCATTTAAACCTGAATAAGTTTTTCTTCATAAAAACCATAACTAAGATTACACCTCACACTAGGAGCCAGAAGAAAATGTAAGCAAACTATCAAAATGCACACATGGATTTATGAAAATCAAAGGGCATCATTATAAAAGAAAAAGAAAAAAGAAGGACTAGAAATAAGAAACAGAAAGAAAAGGAGAAAGAAAAAAAGAAAAAAAGAAAAAGAAAAAGAAATGATGATTTGATACTCCAAGACTAAGACAAAGATCTCAAAGCAAGACTCTTCATTAAGAAACAGAGTATGTCCAAACAAAATCCATGAGATGACTTAAAAAAAAGACAGAAGAAAAGTGATCTTAAGTCTTTAAACCTTTAAACACTTTTTGAGCCTAAAAAACATATATATCTTTCATAGCCTATAGCCATAGGCTGCATTACATGCATTTAGAAGTATTTTTTTTAATTAAGCACACACAACCTGGGTTGATAAATAACGATCTTACCGTTCATACAAAGTAATAAATTAGTAGCGACCCACTTTTATTTATACAAGAAAAATGTAAATTCTTATATGAGGCAAAACTTTGATTCCATACAAATTTTTAAGTACATACTTGAAATCTCTTTGAAAATTGAAATAAAAGGTCACATTTGGTAAAAGTCTGACTTAAAGACGACCCACACTCTAAAATGCGATAAAACCATCAGAGGAATTGCTTAAAGAACTGTTTTGATGCATACATTGAAAGTTTTTATTTTCACAAACAAAACCAAGTATTTCAAAGATTTTCTTTTTGAAACAATTGTATGTGCTAAAACAAAACCAAAAGGCCTTTAAAATGGAAAAAAGTAATTAAAGCATTAATAAGAGTACAATAGAAAGCAATGTCAAATTATATATCCAGTGGAGCAAAAAATGGAATGAGGTGGGTAAGAAAAGCATCACAAGAAATAGATCCTAACTCAAGTATACAAATTCAAACAAATAAATAAGCTCATACTAAAAAAAGAAGTTCATAGGAAACCAAATAAAGGGTGGGACCTATGTTTTCAAACTAGGTAAGGATGCATGCATTTAACCCTAAAGTATGGCACAGGTTTTATTTTACAAAATTCTTGGAATTAGACTCAGACGAGTTAAAATACCAATAGAAAAGGAGTTTAGAAAGCTCTAGTTGAACGAGATAGTTAGGATTCAGGATTTTAGACCAGCTGAGCTGAAAAAGAAGACAAACATTTTGATTCTGGTTAAAGGGAATTGCTAGATTGAGATTTCAAGTTAACAGAGCTATCCACATAGATTTTGGTTATGGTTAAAGGGAATCACTAGATTAGAATTTCAGGTTAACCAAGCTGAAGACAAAGACCAAGGTTTTGGTTAAAAAGAATTTTCAGATTGGGATTTTAGAAATCAGCAGCTAATTGTGTCGATGTCGATTCAAAAATCAGCAGCAAAAAACAATGTTGCTGCTGATTTAGAAATCAGCAGCCAAAAACCGTGTCGCTGCCGATTCAGAAATCAGCAGCCATGGTGGAGTCATTTTGGCTTTACTTCTCTCTGTTTTTTTACTTTTGTTTTGGTGTTTACATTCTCCCCTCCTATTAAAAATTTCATCCTTGAAATTAAAGGGACTCTTATTGATAGTGCCTCCAAATTCTCAGAGCAAACACCACAATAACCGATTCCAGGTCGTGTATCGGGTAATTCTCTACGTGAGTCTTTAACTGTCTTGACACATAAGTGATCACTTCCCCATATTGCATCAAATCACACCCAAGTCCTTTCTTCGAGGGTTTACTGCAAACTACCAGACCTTTAGTATTTTGGAACGTAACAATTATAATATGGCAATCTATTTGGCCTTATACTCACTCGGCTAATCATGTCTAGGTTTATACCAAAATCATGTAATTCTAAGGAGATCGAGTCTACTTTTGTTTCATACCCAGCTAGACTAGCCCCACTCCCACATACATGATATTCTCTCACTGATTTAAACCGTAAAGCAATCAACCCTTGCTTCAATTCTTGTCGAAGCCCATTTTCTTAGCTTCTTAATCATGTGTTCTTCGGTGGGGATGTAGTGTAGAGCAAATAGTGATAGGTCATGGAATTTCCACTCATATTCCAAAACCGATATTTCCTTTGTCTTAATGCCAAGAATTCTTGTTCCTTTACTTTTTTTAATCCATCTCTCAGCTATCAAAGCTTATTGTTTCCCTGAAATATGGTTCGTAGCCCATTTCTCTCATGCCTTTAACCAATTGTATGAGTAATACCATGTTATCCCCGCTCTTTCTTGCTTCCCCATCTTTGTTAGAGGTATTTCCTCCGTCTGGTTTGGTACCCATTCTTCTTCAACTCTTGTCGTTCTTCCCCGTAAGAACCCATATGCTCTTGCTAGAGTGTGGGAAGCAGTATCATCCAATGGATCCTCTTCATGCCAATCTTGGCATTTTAACCACTACTCCTCCTTTCTATGAAGGGTGGCTCGGTTTGAGCCCTTTAGTGAGCGCGCACCATCCTGAAATAGATCACAACAACATTATTTTCATTAATTCTCAGGATCCAAACCAAGCGCTTTAATACCAACTATAACGACCCGGTTTTTTCAAGGCCAAAATTGATGGAATTTTTTTTATTATCCGATTTCTAGATGTTTTTCACCATATCCTTCTTCAAATTTATCATTACATTTTGTTCATTAACAAGACACAATCTACGTAGGATAACGTAAGACAACATTCTCATAAAATAAATTCTCAATACATGTGCCTATAATATTACATTTCTATACTCATAGGTTTACATTACATCATATTGACATACTCATAAATTCACATTCTTGTTCTAGTCTCATTAACATCATAAGATCATACGAGAGAGTCGAACAACAAGTTACATAACTAGTACTTTTGTTATCCTTACCTCATGTAATTTCACAACACGACATCCTCATTAGATGAATACCTCATGTAACGACCTGGCTTTTTCAAGACCAAAATTGATGGAATTTTTTTATTTAAAAATCATCCGATTTTTTGATGTATTTCACCACATCATTCTTCAGATTTATCATTACATTTTGTTCATTATCAAGGTACAATCTATGTAGGATAATATAAATCAACATTCCCATAAAACAAATTCTCAATACACGTGCCTATAATATTATATTTCCATACCCATAGGTTTATATTACATCGTATTGACATACTCATAATTCACATTCTTATTCTAGTCTCGTTAATATAACGAGATCATATAAGAGTGTCGAAAAACAAGTTACACAACTATACTTTTGTTATCCTGACCTCATGTAATTTCACAACACAACATCCTCATTAGATGAATACCTCATATGTATATATACACATCATATCAACTTGTTCGCACATTCACTTCCGTGTTCCATTTCAATTTTCATTACTAGTCTTTACAGAAGGGGTCGGATGACTAATTTAGTGATTAACACGTCTGTTCATATATAACTCATATCACTCATAACATGTGAGTATATAGTTCTTTTGTGTGAGCTGCGAAACGGATTTCCTTACGCGCCATGTTGGTATGATGTCCCTGTTACAACGCAAGATAATTTCAAGTATTATAGGCGATTTAAAGAAATATAATAAAACAATATTAGTGTAACATTTCATTCATAGACCAAAAAAGCGTAATTCTATCATTTCTCCTTATGTAAATAGCACCGTTAATAATCCATCAATTACCAAGGCTAATTACAATACTCAAACTCAATCATTCATCTTAAATACCGTTAGCCGAACTAACATTATTCTCTGTTTAAAGCATAACAATCATAGTTCTTTCATATACTTAGTATATACAAAACATAGTATATATAAACGCATCAATTCTTGAAATTAACTTCTATCTCTCAAATTCTGTTATCCTTTTAGGATGTCATTAGCCAAAGCCAATCGTTTATTCATCTCGGTCATCCACTTAGGAAGCTATTAGCCGAAGCTAGTCATTTATTCATCCTGATCATTCATTTAGGATGCCATTAGCCGAAGCTAATTATTTGTTCATCCCGGTCATTCGCTTAGGATGCCATTAGCTGAAGCTAATCAATTATTTGTGCCAATCATCCATTCGGATGCCATTAGCCAAAGCTAATCAATCATTTATGTCGGTTACCCATTCGAATGCCATCATCCCTTCGGATGCCATTAGCCGAAGCTAATCAATCATTTGTGCCAGTCATTCATTCGGATGCCATTAGCCGAAGCTAATCAATCATTTATCCCGGTCATCCATTCGGATGCCATTAGTTGAAGCTAATCAATTATTTGTCCCGGTCATCTCTTCGGATGCCATTAGCCGAAGCTAATCATTTAACAGTCACGGTCATCCACTTCAGATGCCATTAGTCGAAGGTAATCATTTGTCAGTCTCGGTCATCCACTTTGGATGCCATTAACCGAAGTTAATAATTTATTAGTCCCATTCGCTTTGGATGCCATTAGCTGAAGCTAATTATTTGTCAGTCCCGGTCATCCACTTAGGATGCCATTAGCCGAAACTAATCATTAGCCCATCAAATGTTCTAGAGGTAGTTTATGTAATCACTATAACATGATATTATATCCTTTGTAATACACTAACAAACATTCCTTAACAGTTTAGCATTCAGTATAACACAATAATAGACCCTTTATATTTTTCATCCAACCATTCATGAAGGTTAATGTTCAATACCATAGAATAATAGATCCCTCGTAATACTCATACAACTTTTCATCACAATTACATTCAATAAAATACAACAATAGAGCCCTCATAATACTCATACAACCATTCATCACAATTACATTCAATAAAATACAACAGTAGATTCTTTGTAGTACTCATACAACCATTCATCACAATTACTTTTAATAAACTAAAACAATAGATCCTTTGAAATACTCAAACAACCATTCATTACATTTACGCTTAATAAAATACAACAGTAAGTCATTCATAATACTCATACAACTATTCGTCAGCAGCCCAAATTCATAATAGCCCAATCAACATCTTATAGTCGGTTTAATATTCATCGCAATAAAATCATATATCCACCTCAAACAGGTCATTCTAAAACATTAACATTTTCATCATTGTTTCAACATTCATCAAGAACTCGATCGACATTTCATAATTATTTCAACAATCATCCAAAATTCAATCAAACACTTCATCGTCGTTTCATTATTCAACAAGGATTTAATAATATATCATCATAAGTAAATCATCTCAAAACATAAACATCATATGAGAAAAGGTAGGAACCACCTACCCGTTCCTCCTTTGAGGTGTCCTTGCTCGGTCGAAGGTCCAATCATGGTTGCTCCACCTAACACGTCAATGGTCACAAATTAGCACATTTGCATTCTGAAATCACATTCATCACCATACCTATTTCAAGAATCCATATATTCACATGCAAATGTTCCATATTTTACACAATCATACAATGAAATCATCATAAACATTTTAGTCAATTCTGACATGGGAGTCTATTGTAGAAAATCAGCTATAAAAAAAGGGATTTGTTGGTGACTCAGATTTTGGTAGCGAAAACTGATTCGCTGGTGACACAGAATTCAACAGCGAAAACTAATTCACTGGAGGCACCACAAAATTCAGCAGCGAAACTGATTCGCTGCAAGCCACACAATGCGACAGCGAAAACTAATTTGCTGCAGGCCACACAATTCAGCAGTGAAAACTGATTCACAATTCAGCAGCGAAAACTGATTCACAATTCAGCAGCGAAAACTGATTCACCGCCGCCACCACAATTCGGCAGCGAAAACTGGTTCGTTGTAGGCACCACAATTCGGTAGCGAAGATTGATTCGCTGCCGCCAACACAATTCGGCAGTGAAAACTTGTTCGCTGCAGGCCACACAATTCAGCAGTGAAAGTAGATTCATTGCGGACAACACAATTCGACATCGAACACTGATTCACCGCCGACACCACAATTCGGCAGCGAAAACTGATTCGCTGCCAACAACACAATTCAACAGTGAAAACTGATTCATTGCAGGCCACACAATTCGGCAGGGAAAGTAGATTCGCTGTAGACGACACAATTCAACAGCGAACACTGATTCGCAATAGACACTAGAATTCAGCAGCGAAAACTGATTCGCTGCGGACAACACAATTCGGCAGTGAAAACTGATTAGCTGCTGGCACCACGATTCGGTAGCGAAAACTGATTCACCGCTGACAACACAATTCGGCAGCTAAAGCAGATTCGCTGCGGACAACACAATTCAGCAGCGAGAACTGACTCGTTGTAGGCAACACAATTCAGTAACGAGACTGACTCGTTGCTGACACAAAAATTATTGACGAGAACTGAGTCGCTCCCGACTCAGAAATCTTCAATACAACCCCTATTGCTACTGATTCACAAATCGGCAGCAGCGACGAAATCGTTTCTAATTTGACTTCTTCCTTTTAACCAAGCGCAAGGCTTACGCTTGGCTTTTCTCCTTTGTAACACTTCCTAGCCGAAACTTGTACATATAACGACAACAGTCATACTCCAATTCGTATCACAAAAGCATGAACATTGCACCATCAAATCTCAACATGCATATTTGATTTAGGTTATTCTAACTACTAGCTCAAGTTATACAGATCCATTCATCACACAACAAAATCACACCATTAACACAAGTATAATTGTGTTTCGGTTTCACATGACCTAACATCTCTAACAAGGTTGTCATTTATGCATTATATTCCTTTAATCCCTATTCTGTCTAACCCTTACCAAGGCCGGCCAACTTTCCAAGTTTGTGCATTCAAAATTGCAATATTTCTTTTGTTAAATATTATGGAATTAGGTCACCCATTCAACCCTTTTTTATCCCTTCATTTCGTTTAGTTCTTTCCTTAACAGTTGGAGTAAAATTCCTAGGACATGGTTTATACCTCACGAATTTAGTATTTTTGGGATAGGTTTGACATCATTTCTCCCTTTCTGCTCTCGATTTGCTTCTTACTCTTCCTCTCGTTAGTTTCCCATCGATTCCAGCCTCCTGTCAAGCTTTCCCGTCTCTCTCTCACGCATAAGGCACATGCATCAGAGTTTTTGAGCTCTCTTCAGAAAGGAGGAAAGAACAAGAGCATGCAGCTCATTTTGGGAAGAGGGAAGGGGAGTCACTCTTTATCTCTCCTTGTATTTATAACCCCCAAGGTGTGTTGGGGTGTTTGAGACCAAGGTTGTCCTTACCCCCTCTTTTAGGTTATCTTGGAGTGGTTTCTATTCTGATTCTCCTTTATAATTATAATGAGTTTAATTTTATAAATCAAATGGTGTTCAAGATATAAAAAATATAAATACTTATTAGTTGTTCATCATATATGATTTTAATACCACTTAAATAGTATTTTTCTTCTTTTCTAAGGTAATAATAAGATTTTTTTTGGTTAAAATTGTACTTGATTGTACATAACTATTATAATTACAAAACAATTAACTAAGTTAAAAAGAGATAGGATAATTTTTACTATTTATTCAATAAATTTCACTTATTTCTCATAAAGTGAATAATATTTATTAATTTTTTAATAATAATATAATTTTTGAAATTATAATTGTATAATATTAATAACTGGTATAATTAATTATGAGATAACTAATTAATAAGACAAGTCATTATAATACAGTAAATAAGATATTTAATAGTTTATAATTAGAAAGAAAAAAAACTATCTTGACGTAACAATAAAAAGGTTCAAGCACCCGCACGTAGAAACATAGAAAGAGGTGCATAGAAAAGTCAGGCGACGGCTTCAAGTCTACAAGAACACAATTTTGTCACCAACTTCAAACACCCTATAAAACCTCCCCTAAAACTCTCCCCTTTTTCCACCGCCACCACCACCACCACCACCACCAGCACGACTCTTTCTCTCTGCTTAAGCATCAGAACACGCACACAAACTTCTTTACATTCGCATAACTGACAAGTTTCTTTCTTTCCCTTAACTACATGAACGTGTAATGGGCAACCTATGCACTTGTTTCTCACCCAAAACTCCTGTAAAAACCAAGAAACCCACCAAACGTTTACAGGGAAACTCGCAAACAGCACCCAATTCAAGCAACAGGTGGACCCGGGTCCGATCAACTCGAAAAGACACCCATGATGCATTGATTCACGAACAGGCTTTAGCTGCAGCAATTCTGTTTCGGCAGCACCAGCAACAAAACGGTTCCGATTCCGGGTCATTTCCTTTTGATCGCTCCATTTCGTTAAGATACCCAAACGGTTCGGGGTCAAAAAAGACCCAGTTGCCTCGGAGCTCTAGTTCTAGAGCCCGGTCACTTACTGACCCGTTATTGCAGCCTCATCAGCTTGTTAACCGGGTTTGTTTTATTGTCCTTTAATCGGTTTTCGTGAATTGTATGGTTTTGTTGGACTACATTGTCAGTTATGGGAACTGAGAATCTCGTGTGTGTGGGAGTTTTCTGGATTCTGGGAGCTATGGTTTTTTTTATTATATATACGAGGTTGTCTGGTGCTTAATGATTTTTTTTCATGTGTGGTTTGTTAAGTGGGAAGTTGATAATCATGTTTTAATTTTAATGTTGTAATGTCTAGCTACATGTTTTTTTAATTTTTTTAGGTTAATTTGGCTAATGAGTTGATCAATTGTGTGGTTTGTTGTGTTATAATTATTTGACTTTTGTGTTGGGAAGGATGGAGATGGTAAATTTACTAATTTTAGATGCCAAAGCTTAAGCTGTTGCTGTCCTGTCGTTTGATTTTACTCTTAAATGCCATGAAATCTTTAAACTTTCATCATGGAAGCGATTGGAGATTTAGTAAAGAGTAGATTTCTATGTTCATTTTTCATTTATCGCTGGCCATTTCATACTGTTAACAAATTAATGTCAAAGGGGTGGTAGTTGGATGAGACATTCATTTATTGCAAGCCACCCTTTCCTTTACTGTAATTACCGACGATGGACTCTGAAGTTGTTATCTCATATTCCATCATCCATTTGGGACCTCTTTAAGTGATGGATTTTAAGCTTGGCCAGATTGATATGAATTGATTGATCTTGGGTTATCTCCCTTAACAGTACTTTGCGTATAATTTCTTTGTTGCTATAATTAACGCAATTTATCAGTAAGATGCATATCTGGTCTGTTATGTAGGAACAGCTAGTATTATTCTTATATTCACTAAAGTATGGTGAATGAGGATGCGTACCAATTGGTAAAACTATGAGGAAGATTCAGAATGACTTAACTTATTATGTTCCCTTTAAACTACAATAATAGAATGTGATCTAGTAAATGGTGACGAGATTATGTAGTGGAACAGAATATGAACTGTTTTCTCCATCCCCTTTAAATCGCTTTAATCATATATTTTCTTTTCCTAACTATTTCTCTTTTGAACAGGATATTAAGCTTGATGATCTTGATACCAACCACTTTGTTCTTGTCCATGGAGGTGGCTTTGGTGCCTGGTGCTGGTACAAAACTATAGCACTTCTGGAAGAGGGTGGTTTCAAAGTTACTGCCATAGACTTAGCTGGCTCTGGGATTCATTCTTTTGATACAAATGGCGTCACCAGCCTTTCTCAATATGTGAAGCCACTTACTGATTTTCTTGACAAACTTGCTGATGGGGAGAAGGTTCTTTCCTGGTTCTTTATCACTTATATATTTTGTTTATTATGTGCAACTCTTTATGTTATGGCTGAGCTTGAGAAATTTACAGTTCAAATTACTGGAAGAACATAAATCCAACCAGCAATACCATGTGCTGTACCTTTTTTTTTTTTTTTTTCCTGAGACTGGTCAATTAGGTTTTATAAGCTGGGGGCATTCTTCACTTGCCTGTGAAATTTGACCTTTTGTTGCTGAACAACTAGTTATGTATCCACCACTGACATCAGTATAGAATTTTGCTTTCCTCCGGAACCTCAGGTGCCACATGTCTTAGTTTTAAGGGAGCAGAATAATCCAGTTTCATTCATCTTCAAGCAGCTTTTACTTGCTATTGAATTAGCATTAAAGAAAACATAGCATTATTGGTATTAGTGGTTTCTTTTGGAATACCTAGCCACATGGATCTGGCATTTATTATTTACAAAAATGGAATGTGTACGATCAACTCAGGAAATACTTTCATTCTTTAAATAAAAAAGAAGGCAAAGATTGCTTTGGACTCATTGTTGCTTTTAGTGTGGATAATTAAATGCCCCTTTCCTTCTCAAGACTCCAGGGTTAAGCTATTTCTTGTTTGTGTATGAAATACGTTTAAGCAAGCAGAACAATTTTTCTTGAGATTTAAAACTATTAAATTGAATTTTGCAGACAATATTGGTGGGGCATGACTTTGGGGGTGCTTGTATATCATATGCAATGGAGTTGTTCCCTCATAAAGTTTCAAAGGCCATTTATGTTGCTGCAGCAATGTTGACTAATGGACAAAGTACTCTTGATATGTTCTCCCAGAAGGTTTGTCCGTTAAAAGTGCATTACACAATAAAAAAGTTTAGGAATCCTTCTACATGTGATATGTTCAAGTACTTGTGCTTCTCACATCATCTGTTCCGAACTTTGTTTTTTATTTCTTCACTTGGGCACCCAGCTCATTCAAAGAAGTGCTCCAGGCTGCATTCAATACCAATGTTTTTTTTTTGTTTCTTTTTTTCCTCCCTGTTTTGGTGTAACAATAAGATCCATTTGCATTATGAACCTTTTTGTCAATCAATCTTTGGACAGAGTGTTAGTGATATTGCTTGGTTTGTAAGTCCATTACTGAAGGCAATTTTTTTCTTTTTGATAAATATTAAAGGCATTTTACTAGGTGTAACTGACAATCTCAGTTTCCAGAAATTATTTCATTCATGTTATAACTAGAATTTGGTTCATATTTCTTACTAAATTAGAAAATTTATTGCAGGCTGGTTCAAGTGATTTAATGCAACAGGCACAAATATTTGTGTATGCAAATGGGAATAATCATCCTCCAACTGCTATTAATCTGGACAAGTCACTATTGAGAGATTTGTTGTTCAATCAAAGTCCTGGCAAGGTATGCTTGCGCTTGTAACATATTAAATTGCTGACTAAACCCCATTCTATGTTGTCATGCTTGTTCAATAAGAATCACATAGTTTCTTCTTATGATGGACTTGAGCATCTTGGTTTGGTTTATTTGAATTGCTACACACATTCTCATCTAGGAATATAATGGTTGCTCATCAAAGCGAAAGGAATTGGCTAGAAGTTTCTACTATCAAATACTATCATCTTTGGATGCTCTCCTTTACCATCTTGTTTAGTCTTAACTTGGCACTTCATGAGTTTGTATCTGTATCTGGAACTTGGATATAGGATCAAATGCAAGCTTAAACTTCATGTTTGCTTGGGTTACTTAGGTACTAAAAATAATGAAACTAATAAAGGTGGATTTCAAGCACTTGCACAGTTGCACTAGATTCTACTGTAGTTGCTTCATGCCCACTTTGGCAATTTTGGTTTGGCAATCAGTGTTGTGGGACCCCATTGATGAAAAATGTTTACTGTGCTTTTGGCTGGGCCATGGCTAGCAATTTTGTGGCAAGCACACTGCTTTTCAGAAATCTTAAAAAGTCTCATTGGAGTGATTGTTTCGGTATAAAATTTAAATTTGGAGAAACTCTTTTCTTCAAACCTTTGCACAGCATCTGCATGTGCATGTATGGAATCACTTTCTGCTCACTGCTGCTATTTGTTTTTTGTATCTCCTGGTTCAGGATGTTGCGTTGGCATCTGTTTCAATGAGGCCAATTCCCTTTGCGCCAGTTTTGGAGAAGCTTAATCTTTCTGACTTCAAGTATGGAACTGTGAGGAGGTTTTATATAGAAACTTCCGAAGATAATGCTATACCTATTACATTACAAGAAAGCATGATAAACTCTAGCCCCCCAGAAAAAGTATTTCGTTTAAAAGGTGCTGATCACTCACCCTTTTTCTCAAAGCCTCAAGCCCTACACAAGTTATTGGTAGAGATATTGAAGATCCCTTCAACTTGAAACTTGAAAGTTTTTGGGTATTATATAACACTCTCAAAGTTCTCTTCCATAGTGCTTCATTCAGATGGTACGGGATTGCTATTCTCGTCGATCTTCTCTGCCACTCATTAAAGAAAGGATTCTGGGTAGCTATGTACATGCACATAGCATTAGATATTGTCATCAATGCGTAATTCCCACAAAATTTTTCTAGAATCTAGTGTCAGAGCAGCATAATGCATATGTTCATATCCTCGGTCTCTCTTACTCATGCAGCATGCGCGCGCCCACCTTTCCTCGTGCTCTTTATGTTTTTCTTATCCGATTTTAGATTTTTTCCCCTCCCAATAAAAGAATGTTGATATTTATGTTAGTGAAATTTTGAAGTTACAGAATTGGAAAAGAAAACAAGCTGTAACTGAGATTGTTTCCTTTTAACGTTGGTTTTTGCTATTCTTAACAGAATACGATGAATTGAAGTCCGGTCCTTCTTTGGGCTTATTGTGCTTTGTATGCCATCATGCTTTTATCATGTCTTCGAGTGAATCTTATGGTTTAAAGACTCGTTACACTTAACGTTTGTGTCAGTCTTTTGGTGGATGCTAGTGGAATGGTTCACCTTTTCTTTTTGGAACAGAAAATGTATTGTGCTCTCTTCTGTCATTAGACTTGCTAAAATGCTCCTGTAACCCGTTGAAAGCCCGAGATAAGAAGCATATTATTAATTTTTGTTCATGAACTCACTAGATGGCTAGTTAGCTAGTTAAAGTAGCTTGTTTATTTGCTTTCTTGGAATCAAAAGAGGTTTAGTTGCTTTCTTGGAATCAAAAGAGATGAAGATAGCTGAAATAGAAGGGAAGAGGGAGATATAAAGTTGTGTTTGGCAGTAGTATATAAGATATGGTGAAAGCATTTTTATTATGTTTGGTTGATGAGAGTTAAGATAAAATAAAGCATGGAAAATTCTATTTTATTCTTGATATCTATTATTATTAAGCTTGCAATGTTTGGAACAATAAATAGAGATCACTAGCTAAATGGTCTGCATAAAAAATCTTTTTAATGTAAAAAAAAAATTGTGCGATCATTGACAACATGTTTTTTAGCAACAACAAAGAAAATCTTATGTGTTCATTTAATAAAATAGATGGAGGATTAAAGACATTAGTAAACGTCAAAAAGAATAGTTAAGGCTAATTGAAGGCGAAACTGGAAAGGAAAAATAGATGTATATATGTGGATTAAGATATTTATATTATGCCACAAGAAATTGTTTAATTTTTTTTTTTATTATATGGCAATTTTTTTTTTGGTAAGACCATAAAATCCCATAGAAACCTATGTTATTTTAACCCTTTTTTATATATATACTAAGACAATGATGTTTTAGATTAACTTGAGTTAACTCGGGTTAATCCGTTAAATTCATGACTTTAGTATGTACGTGGTTGAGTTTAATTAAAAAAAATTGAAATCTATTTTTTTTAATTACTTTGGTAATAACTTTGAGGAGGTCTTGAACAAAATGGATAGACAAGAGACTTCAATTACTAATTTACAATGTTCCTAATCATAAAGATAAAAGAGATGTTAAATTGCAAAAGAGATGAATCCAAAGAGTTCTTGATGATGCTAGGAGGGAAGAAAAATTAAAATTTCAAGCTTCAAAGGCTAAAGATAAAGAAAAGATATTTTCAAGATGTATAATATGATTATTAATAATAGAAGTTGCGTTAACATCGCTAGTATTATACTCAAGGTTGTTAAAATCTCATTTTTAACTCGTAAAATCATATGATTTTACGAAATTGGTTTATAAACTCGAAAAATTGTAAAATCGTATCAAAATCGTATAAAAACATTAAAATTGGCTGAAAACGTTTAAAATCGCGTTTTTGAACCCTGTTTTACGAGTTTAAAAGGAATGTGTGTGTGTGTGTGTGTGTCTATATATATATATATATATATATTGCAGTTTGTGTTACAATAAGCCAATAACAACACCAAAAAGTAAAAAACATAGCGTCTCCCAGCGCCTCTCTTTTTCAATGTCCTTCTGGTTCTAGTTTTCCAATCTAAATTTCCAATTTTCAAATTCAAAACAAATTATCTCTGCAACATTTAAGTAAGTTACCATCCAGTTCCATCTCTTCAATTTCCATCTCTCCGTAACTCACCAATTTCCAAATTCCACTTTTATACAATCTACCTCTCTTTCCATCTCTTCAATTTCCATCTGGGTATGTCTCTAGAATATATGCATCTGCTGGTAGATGGGCTGGTGTCTCTAGAATGAGAGTGAAGATGAAACAAGGAGCACTTGCGAAACAACCAGGATCCAGTTGGGTAGTTTTGAGGGGAAAGAAACATAAGTTTTTTTTTGCAGACAGATCTCATCCTCTAAGTGAGAGAATATATGAAAAGTTGGACTGGTTGGGAAAAAAGTTGAAGGAATTTGGTTATGTTCCTAATCAAAATTTTGCTCTACATGATGTCGAGGATGAGCAGAAGGGAGTGATGTTGTCTTTTCACAATGAGAGTCTTGCTATTGCATTTGGGCTAGTTAGCACCGTGGAGGGTAGCACAATAACAATCATGAAGAATCTTCGTGTATGTGGGGATTGTCACTCTATTATTAAACTTATGTCAAAGATTGTAGGATGCAAGATTGTTGTCTGAGATTTTGGCCGCTTTCACCACTTCAAGAATGACATTTGTTCTTGCAGTGATTATTGGTAGCACTATTAGGGTTTTTTCCTTGTTAAATCTGCTGGATCAATGTGCTGATTTGGGATGCCTATATGCACATTAAAGCATCTTCATGATGACCAAAACAAACATTCTGAAGAGGAAGAGAATAGAATTACACAGATAAATTTTAAGATTATACATGGATTTTATATAAATTTTTATTTGAATTATGTAATTTAAAATATTTGAATTATGTATGAATTTTTATTTGAAGCATGTATTTTAAGGTGCTTGAACTATATATGAAAAAAATCCTTACGATTTTACGATCCTATTTTATTTTGTATTTTCCGTGTCGTGTTAAAAATGTGTTTTTAACAACCTTGATTATACTTGTTAAAAAATTGAATTTGCACATTGTTAAACATGATAGACCTTATAAGTTTTGATGGTTGAATGAATGTGGTGAAGTTATTGTGACTAAACAGGTTTTGATTTCTTTTTCAATTGGAAAGTATAAGGATAAGATTTTGTGTAATGTTATTCCTATGCATGCTAGCCATTTATTGTCAGGGATACCTTGATAATTTAATAAGAAGGACAAGCATAATGGATTTAAAAATAGGTATTCTCTTAAGAATGATAAAAGGATATACACATTTGTATCATTCTCACCTGAATAGGCTTATAAAGACCAATTAAAATTGAAAAAGAAAAATGAAGCTGAAATGGTAATATAATAAGGTGAGGTCGTAGTTACCATGCAAAAATATATCCAAAAGTGGTTAGTAAGACGTGTTTATCTTAAATCATTATCAGCTACTATTTTCATTCAATGTTGTTAGAGGAAAAGGTTGGCAAAAATAGAGTTTCAAATGCTTAAACAAGACCAATTAAAGCTGAAAAAATGAAAGCAAAGCCAAGAGAAAAAAATAAACTATGTAGGGTCGAGAGTGAAAATAAAGTGAGCCTTAAAAAAATATGAGATGAGAGAAAAGACTCGGATTTGGTCAAGGGAGGAAAAAAACTCAATTGAAGCTAAAACTAGAGAGAAGAAAATAAGGATGAAAAAAGAAGAGTGTAGAAAATATTGGTAAATAGTTGAGTTTCTATACAAAAGAGAGTGAGATCAAAAGTGTTTATTTTTCTGACACGCCTATTATTTAACTTGTGTATGTGGAGGCATGTTTTAACACTAACAATCTTGATTTTTTTTTTATTCCTAGTGTTGTTATATCTTTGTTACATGATTTTGAGGATGATATAGAACGATCAAATTCAGATTTGAGCATAATTTGTGTTATTGCCCAGGTTTACGCCAATAAGCACAATTTTTTATCCGCCTATTAGATCAAGCTGAAATATTGCCAAAAGTTTTCAAAGATCTTTCTTTACGCTAACAAGCCTAGAAGATTGTTCAAGTTGGTGTTGAAAGATCAAAATGACAAACGAAAATATTGGAAGGCCAACATGTATAAGATTGGCAAATTTTGCAACCCAATTTTGATTGACAAAAGTCCTATTTGGTGAAAATATTTTCATTTGAGGTAAAGAAATATAAATTTGGATAGGTAAGGACTCGGTGAGAATTTTGAAAGTCTTAATTATTTTTATTGATTTAATTGCATGAAAAATTGATATTTGAAGTTAATTTAGGTTTTAATTGGAAGAAATTAAGTCTGGATATCGATTTGCAATTTTAAAGAGTTAATTTGGTCAAATCATGAGTTTAATAGTAAATATTAAAGTTTCATGGGTAATTAGAAACTTGATTGAAAAAATCCAAAATCAAGGACCAAATCAAACTTGATTGAAGATATCTCATAGTTAACCATCAGTGTATTAAGTAAAGACATAAATGCAGATCAAAGAACTCAATAATTAGTTCATAGAGGAAATCCCTGTTGTTTTTAAATCTAAATAATTCTCATTATCTTTGTTATTTGATATTTCCAATAGCTCATACTGCTAGGAAAAAAAGGTTTCCTATTTGTGAACTCAATTTTATCCATTTAGTATTAATATAAGGTCATGCAATCCATTTATTTGTGCATCTTGTTTTCTTTTTTTTGTTTGTTTTTTCTACATTTTTATTAGCACAACCTTTTTTACAGGGATATCCAAAATGACTATTGCCTTAAAATACAAAATAAATATCATGAAAATATTTAGTTTAATTTTAATGAAACTTTAATTGTAATAGATAGAGAAGAGTGGGTGTATGTGCAGGGGCGGAGCTAGGATTTTTGATAGGGGGGCCAAAATAATATAAAAATATATAATTTTTTTTTTAATTTATTGTATATGAATTGTTAAAAAAACTACATGATTTAGTTTTATTCAAAGAAGTAACTACAAACATATGACAATCTTTGTATAAGATAAGAGGTTTAAAACAATACCAAATTGAGTCAAAGCTATGAAGTTAATTTCATCTTCATAATATATTCATCACTTTAATTTTGTTGGTCTTTGTACCTATCAAATATAAACATACAAAATATATAAGAAACATTAGCTAAAGCGATGCATTATTTATGTTTGATAAAACTTTGAAATAAAGTAAAAAATAATAAAGAATGATTCTTACATATTTATTTTAATTGTGCTCGTCGTTCTTTCATAGAGTAGAAATCATCGATTATCATATCAATTGTGAATCTTTCAGCAATTTCTTTTTCTATATAGACAATCAAATAATTTGCAAGAAAATCATCCTCCATCCGATTGCGAAGTCTTGTTTTAACAATCTTCATCGCTGAAAAAAGCTCGTTAAATGAGTTCTTTGTCGAAAACAGGAAGAGTTAAAATAAGCCGAATCAACCTGTCAACAAGTGGATAAATTGTTGATTTTTCTGTTTCAACCAATCCTTGACATAATTCAGCAGTCGATGACATATTCTTTAACTTTGGATGATTGGGTACATCAAGCTCATAATGCTGCAACTGAAATCTCAAATGAGTTTTTTCTTGGTCAGAAAAGTCTTCAGGATAGAACCTGTCAACAAGTAAGCATATATCTTCAACACTGAATAATTTATAGTTATTTTTAGGATCTAAAGTTGTGCTCAACTTAAGAAGCTCGATCGCCTGCTTATTGAATCTATTATTTAGCTCTTGTAACTGTTGATCAATGATAGCTGTAAATATATCAACTCGATAGTGATACTTAACTGTTATTGATTTTGTTTTACGACGAGATCGTCCCATACTAGAAAAACAAGCATCCATATCAGGAACTTCAATCTCTTGATGCTTACAAAATGATATCACTTCTTCTAAAAGAGTTTCCCAGCCATCATCTCTTAACTTTTGAATTAAAGTCTTTGTGGTAGTCACCAAATGCATAGCATTTAAAATGTCTTGAGATTTTTGTTGCAAAGCTTGGCAAAGCACATCAGTAATTCCAATAACATTCTTCATTATATACAAGATGAATGCAAAATCAAATGACATTAGCAACTTAAATGAAAAGGCCGCATCACCATGTTGAGAATAAGTAGATCCATCTAAAGCGATGTTTTCAAGAACCAAGCAAGTTGCCCCATACATTTTTATCAAACTGCAAATTGATTTGAAGTGCGAACTCCATCTGCTATCTCCAGGTCGTTGCAAACCACCTACTTGATTAACTCCTTTACCCGTTTCAATCTCACCAATATCAACTAAATGTTCAATTGTAGCTGCTTGAAAAGCTCGTAATTCATCATTACGCTTGCAAGAAGCACTAACAATGTTAATAATAAAAATCAAGTTCTGAAAGAAAGTGTGAACATCAGATATTTCTCTAGCTGCAGCAATAAGAGCCAATTGTAATTGATGAGCTAAGCAATGTATATAATATGCATAAGGGCAATCATTAATGAATAAAGCTTGCAATCCATTCCACTCTCCACGCATACTACTAGCACCATCATACCCTTGGCCCCTAATATTTTGAACATCAAGATTGTGATGAGATAAAACAAAGGAAATCTCTTTCTTAAGAGTTGAAGCAGTTGTATCTTTGACATGAACTATATCCAAAAATCGTTCTCGTATAAATCCACTTCTATCAACAAATCTTATAACAAGGGCCATTTGCTCTCTTCTGGATTCATCTCGAGCTTCATCAACAATTAAGCAAAATCTTGCATCACCAATGTCATGACGAATTGAAGACTGAACATTTCTAGCAAAGACATGGAAAATTTCTTTTTGAATTTGATGCGAGGTGTATTTAGCATTTTGTGGAGCATTATCCAAAACAAGAGCACCTACTTGTTCATTGTATGATGCTAAAAGTTCCAACATTTCAAGAAAATTACCTCGGTTTTTTGATTCTGGACGTTCATCATGTCCTCTAAAAGCACATGCTTGAAATGTGAGCCAACGAACAATATCTATTGAAGCTTTAATACGCAATCGATTATTTAGAATTTCTTGAGTAGTTTGCCTCTTAACTACCTTCTTAATATGACATGACTGATTTTTCAAATTTCCAAGCACCTGGTAGCAAATCTATGAGCTGAATTCGGATTTTTTCCCATATGAGTTAAAAAAGCACATCGTTCCCCATCATTAACTTTCTTCCAACAATTGAATCATTTAACAGTAAATGTGTCTGATCCTGGCTTTCCAGATGACTTTCTTGAAAATAGATAGCAAGGAAAACAAAATGCAGTATTTTTCTCTAAATATTCAAGCCATGGATAACTTTTGAACCAATGAGACTGAAATCGACGAGGATGTTTTTTACCAGTCAGCGGATATTCAGACATTAAAGGTTGATATGGCCCTAAATTAATGTATGTCCTTCTAATTTCATCTTGTTGATTAACCGGGTATTCCCAAATTTGAGGACGATTGTTTGGATCTCTAATCAAATGAGCAGTGTCGATTCTAGTTGGAGGCTGCTCATTAATCAATGCAGGTTCTTCATAAACTGAAGCACATTGGGGTTGTTCAACTATAACTTCAACATTACACATTGGAGTTGATTCACTAGGCTGTGAGTTATCAATATTTTTCCTCTTTTTCTCAAAAAAGGAATCAATTCTTCTTATTTTGTTCATGGTTCAACCTAAAATCAAAACATCATAAATTTTTATTGTTTCCTATTTAAAAAATAAATACAAATAACAATGTATTGAAGCAATAATCAGAACCAAAAATAAATTTTTACATGTAAACAACACTGACATATAAAAGTAAAATTAACATATTAAAAAAAGAAATTGATATATAAAAGCATATCTAACATAAAAAATAGGATTACTGGTTCCTAAATAAGAAAACTTACACTGAATCAAAGTTGGGTATACGCTCTTCAAAGAACTCAATTTGGCTAGAAAGATCGTGTCTAATCGTATATTGGACCTGGTGATAGTAAAGTACACGTAAGAAAAAATTGATAATTTTGGTGGCTCTGCTAAAAACAAAACATAAAAAAATCCAAGCATAATCGAAACAAACAAACCCATAAAAAATATCCAATTAATTAGAAAAAACAATATTCACTATAACAAGAAATAAAAAATGGTAAAACTAGTAGATTTGAAAAAAAGAAACAATATATATATATATATATATATATATTAAATTCTTAACAAACATTAAAAAAAAAAAAAAAAACTAATTACCTTGATGAAGAATTAATTGGCAGCAGCTTTGCTTTACCTTTATGCTTTGTATTAGTAATATTTTATGTTAGGGTTTAAGAGAAGAAAGAGAGAGGGGCAGTAAAGGAAGGGAAAAAAATTAAAAAGCTTATTTGGCCTTTTACATAGAGATACTGAGATATGGCTTTAAAAACAAACATAACTAATAAAATAATAATTTAATATTAAACAATCTATTATTTATTATATTTAAAAAAAAAAAAGTTTTACAGGGGCCCGGGCCCCTGCTGGCTTCCCCTTGGTTCCGCCGCTGTGTATGCGGACCCTATACTTTGACAGGGCAGTAAATGTATTCGGTAATAATGTATATATTATATTATTTTCACTAATTAAGGAGTAACTCCCATTTATGACCTATTTGTGATCAAATTACATTTTAAGTTCACTAAAAACATAGCAAAGTATGAATCATGTATCTATGAGCTAAAGGTCATCTTAAAGTGGAAGGTGGAAAAGCTTGATGTATACGGTGATTCAATGCTAATAATTTATTGAGTGAAGGAAGAATGAAAAATAAAGGATGGAAAATTAAAGTCATACTAAGAGTACTTGTCAAGTTAGCAGAACAACTCGAGAAAATCAAGTTCACTCATCTAAGTAGGGCCAAGAATAAGTATATAAATACACTTTCCATATTAGCATCAATGATCTAGATAGAATGTGATGAGAAAATACAGCCTATATGCTTATTATTGTTTAGTCAATAAGGAAACAAATAGGAAGTCTTGGTACCACGATATCATACAATTCATCATAAGTTATGAATATTTACCCTATGCGAATAAAATGGATAGAAAGACTTTGTGGAGATTGGCAATGGACTACTACTTAGATGGAGAGCTGCTATATAAGAAAGGATTTAACATATTATACTTAGGTGTTTGGATGAAACTGAATTATAGAAGAACTCTTGGGGGCAATCATAGGTAAAGACTCAAGGTAGGTATCATTCGCAGATTTCAAAGACAAAAGTAATGCAAATCAGGATAGAAAAGCATATAGGAGTTCAGACTAGATTACTTACTCAAAAGCTAAACTCAAACAAATAAGTGAGCCTAATATAATAAGAATCTGATGAATAAATTAAGGCAAGATTATAAAGGTGATGTGGAAAATTAAGTTCACCCATCTTGATGGCCTTATTTTTTAATTCTCATGTTGAGGTTGAGGTTGTTCATCTAACAATTTTGATCCATTTATAAATTTTATATAGAGTTTGGTCATCTAATAATTTTGACTCATTTTTAATTTTTTTTGTTAAGGTTTGGCACCTAGAAATTTGACCAAATTTTAAAATTTTACATTAAGGTTGGTCAATTAACAATTTCGAACCATTTTTAAATTTTCAATTGAGGTTGGTTACCTCTTGATTTGATCCATTTTGATTTTCATGCATTGGTTACCTTTTAGTAAACCACTTTGATTTAGTCTTTACAAACTCACTATACAAAGTCAAAGGAAAAATGATTTTTCCAATGACTTGGTATTGTAAGTATTATACAGATAACTCAAATTATTATAACTCATTTTTTATCTCTAAAGTTTCCTAAAAAATAAAATAATCTAAAACTTTTCAGTAAAAATCTTTTTTCAATGAGATCTCATCAATTTTCATCATTTGATAATTTTTAGCACTTTTGTTTATTTTATTTTGTGTGAAAAAATAAATAACTAAAGATTATAAAGGGATAAATAAAAATTTAGAAAGTGGAGTGAGAGAAAAGAAAGAAGAAGGGGACCAAGTGATCAAGGACTAAAAATATAATAAAAGATCATGTAAGAAAGAAAAGAAAAATAAATATGAGAATCAAGCAAAAATTAAAATACTGAAAAGAAATCCTTGTTGAATAAGGAAATAATATAAAGATCTAAGAGCATTTTGGTTCAGGTTGTTTTCAATTTGGAGAGAAGACTAGGTAATATAAATAAACACATATATAGAGATAAAGATAAAAAAAATTCCTTATAAAAAACTTGTTGACTTAAAAACTGAAACCCTAATTGCCCCCTTCATCTTATTCTCACTGTGACAATCATCGACACTAGCACACTAGCCACTAAACCCACCATTTTCCTTTTTCTCTCCACCATAACATTGACATCGACATCAACCTCCTCTCATCCTTAGTCTCAACCACTGTCAATGTTTCATTCTCCCAATCAAAACTTGACTGCCACGCCAATCACCATCCCAAATCAAGTGGCATAGAAGAAATAGGCCCTCCCCTCATATCTAAAACTACCTAACACAACCCATTGATATTAAGGGAAAAAACAATAGTTGAAACCTAGTTGCCCCCTCACCATTAAAAAAAAAAACTTTCCAACCACCAATTTCCTATCTTGAATGGTGTTGAGCTACACTGCCTAGGTAAAAAGAAGGAAGAAAAAGAGGAATAGTCGATCTTGAAATACTCTATTGAGACAAGACATAAAGGAGCTAGGATGGGCAGCTGGCCAGATCTGGTATGGAACGTATGTGGACAATAATTGAAGTTGGCAACTCTCCTGGATTTATGTATTTGATATTAGATAATGTAACTCTTCCATCAATATATTGTTAATAACATATAATAGATTGAATCAAATTTTGATGTGATTTATTATTTGCTAATTAATTCTATAAATTTCTTCAAAAAATATGTCAAAATAAAGTTTCAATAATCCTAATATATCATTTTAACTAGGTTTATCGCGTGTGTTAAATGAAAGAAAATCATATATATTTTGACACTAAATCGTACATTATATCTTATTTTGAAGCCTCTTTGGAAGGAATTTACAAACTTTTGAGAATCAAGTGTAAATCATACAAAATATATTATTTGTCGGTGAAAAGATGAAGAGGTGATATTTTCTCATGTTAATTATGTTTAGGATAAAATGATAAAATTAAAAAGTTTAAGACTAAATTGATAACAAAATTACATATTTTTGGAGTAAATTGTGGTTTTTCCTTGTAGATATAAATGATTATTTTATAAAGTGAATCAAAATTTAATTGGCATTCATAACTAAAAATAGAACACTCGTGTTACCTTGTCAAGCATTATTAAACTTCTTTTAACGGCTTTGGCTTAAGACAAACCTAGTACAACAACAACAACAGTCTATATCACCATTTCAACTCTTTTGTTTCAATGTAAGTTTGTTTTTATTATTGAAACTGTGTTTATTATTATTATTATTATTTTAAATTAATTTTTTAATTTTTTATTATTATTTTAATGTATTAATATTAAAAATAATTCTTCAACTAAACTAAAATCCACATAACATAATCAATGCCTTTCTTCTCTCATATACATAATAACGCATGCACTTATGTTATTATTATTAAGTTATCTTAATTCAAAATCCAACAAAATTTTCACCTTTATCGTCTGTCTCCCTCCCTCTTCTTGTATATAACCACCTTACTTTCGTTAGTTTCTCAGCCCTTTTATTTTCTCTTGCTTTGCTTCAAGTTTTGTCCTTGAAAGGGAAAAGGTATGTAATTCCATGAGAGCGATGTACATTGACTTTATTTACAGATCCAATTCTTGCATACAGCACATTGTGAATCTTTGGTGTGTTAGGCGTTTTCTTTCTCTGTATAACTGGTTTCTCCCTACTTCTTCTTGTCATATATTTTACTCTTTTTAGCTTTCTTCTTTCATTTTTTTGATATAATCTGTTTTTTGTATGTTCTGAACATGTAACATTTTGGATCTAGTTGTGTTTTTCTCGTGGGCTATAAAATTGTAGGAGTTGAGAAGAGAGAATTTTACCGTTATACAAAATGTGTTCATCTCAAAGCTGATTATGAGATCTTAAAGCTATGGAATTGAGTTGAACATTGTGGTTTTGTTATATGTTAGTTGGTTTTTGGGTAATGCAGAAGTTGAATGGGATTTGATGAATTCTCACTACTTACATTAACTAAAAGCTAGAGCTTGTAATCATAATAGTCTTAAGTCACCAATTTCTTTATCTTAGCATGATCAAGAAACAAAGGTGTCATTATACGTCTTGTTTTCTTCTCTATTTCCAGTTTTGAGGAAAGTTCTCCCCAGAAGTGTTTGTAATCTGTAGGAAGACTTGGGATTTTTCACCTATATAGCATTGACTTTCATTCGGGTCATTAACTTCAAGAGTGGGTTCACATGCATGGATTTTTGTTTTCTTGATGTTAGTAGTCACATGAAGAGAAATTGAAGGGAGAAAATAGCTCTGTTCCTTTAGTTAACCTTAGTTATTACCATAGAGGCATTGTGCCTAAGCACCACCTTACATCATAGATTAAGCTAGTTAGTCCCACTAGATCCGTTACCTTTATGCGATGGTCAGGTGCTCAATCAATTTGATGAACACTCAGGTTACCATTCTCAAGCTATTAGTCTACTCCACTAATGTTAGTGACCAATGTTGTAAAACTGACCAAGACTAACCGATGTTCATAGGGGAATTATCAGTCATGATATGTGCTTCTTGTGTGTACATTTACTGCTTTGTTTCTTTCTTTATGCATTCAATAACAACCTCCTCTATATCGTTGCGTAATGTCTAAACAATGTTTTTGAAGTTTATATTCTCATCATTGATTTTATGTGCAGGTTCCAGTTTCTGTATTAAAAAGGAAAATCATTAGAAGAAATGAGTCGTGGAGTCAATGCTGATGGTGGACAGAGTTCCTTGGGCTATCTATTTGGTGGCGGGGAGACTGCTACTTAGAATGTGGGACACACTGCTAGCAATAGCCCTTCTCCAAAGCTTTGCCACCTACGTCGATTTCCTTTCTGAAATCTTAAAAATATATATATATATATATATATATATATATATATATATATATAATTTTTCATGTTTATCACATTATTATTCTTATTATTATCTCTACCTACTCTATACATGAATGGGCTTTACAATAATTTCATTTTGGGCTGTGATGATTGAGTTTGAATGTCAACTTTTCTCTTTAGACCCGTTGGTTCATACAACTCGGGTTTTATGTTAGAATAGAGGTTCCTTAATACTTAAATTAATAATAAACATAAACAGAAAAATAATATATGAGAAGAGAATAATACGATGAGTAGGAGAAGAGTGCATAAAGACGAGCATGAACAATGGCTTAACTTAAATGTTTTACATGATACATTTTGATCATATCACCTTACTTTCTAGCATAGTTTTAAAATCCGGCCCGGCAGGTCGACCCGGAACCTAGCCGACTTGAGGCTAGAACCGGGGTCGAGTTGAAGAAAAAACAGGGGAAGGAAAAACCTGGTATGACCTTGCTACCCGACGGGTTGACCCTGCTACCCGGCAAGACCCAGTAAAAAACCTGGTTTTTTTTACTAAAACGACGTTATTTTGATTTAAAAAAAAAATTGACCCGGACGACCCGATAACCCGATCAAAACCCGAAACCCATAACCAATCTCTTTTTTTTACTGTCTCTCTCCTAAAGTTAATTTGTTTTAAAATTAATTTTAGTATTTTCTATAAAATATTTATTTATACACATGCAACGCACGTGACAAGAATACTGGTAAATATATAAAATAAATTAGGCTTAATTTTATAAGATACATGTTTAAAACATAAAGGTCTAAGTTATATACAAATTCAAAATAAAGGGACTGGAAATAATTTCTCAAAGTAGATCGTCAAAATAAAGCTAACAGACCACAATAAACAAAGGAAATTACAGATACACCACTGCCTCCAACCAAACAAAGACCCGAGCTAGGGTTTTGGATTTTCACTCTCTCCTTCTCTCTCAGCAACCAAACAAAGGCGTTGCAGAAGAAGAGAAGATAGCTCAGTCAACAAGAATGACGACTGTAGTCCCCACCTCGGAAGAGGATCCAGCCCTCTCCGTCGTCCGTTTTACCTCCGAACTCTCCTGGTCCGACGCGGGCCCCGAGGTATCAGTTTTTTTAAGAAAATCCTTAAATCTCCTAAATTTATAAATCTCACTTTTTAATATTATTTTTATTGAAATATTCTCACTTTATAATCCTTCTTGAATTTGCTTTTATTATTATTATTATTATTGATTGGAGAAATTATTAATTTATTTTGCTTAATTTTTTATGTGCGGTGGAATTTGGATATTGATGTTATAAACAAAGTAATTGTGGAAAATGTTAATTGAGAATTGCGTGTTATGATCGGATTGGTTGGTTTGGTAGGTAGCGGAACAACAAGTGAGTAGGCTGTGTGTGGAAGCGCAAGAATGTATGGTGATGAATAGGTGGTTGGATTTGACTTCTTTAATGTTAACTTCCGCTGATATTGTTTTTTCCAACTCCAAGGTTTCCGAGAAAGGTACTTCCCTTTTCGCTCATTTCTTGCCAAGAAACTAAAATCTAGCTCTGAATTGTTAAGTGGTTATGTACAATATATGAATTAGATGCAATGAGATTGCAATTTTTCTTGATATCAGCTTCTAATAATCTTAGGGAGCGGAGGGTGGTTTTTGTTAGTTTGTGATTTTGGTTGTATTTTGAAAGTGATTGCTTGTTATGCTTGTGATTCATGATATGGATTTGAAGTGTTAACTGCAATTGTACTGATAAATATCAAAAATAAATTTTATTTTTAATCATATAGCTCTCTTTGCTGCGATAATTCATATGGTTATGTAATTGCAAGTTGCTGTTCTCGGTTGATATTTACTGCTATTTTTGGCAATTCATCGATTTCTTGGCTATCCAGAGTAGTCTTCTATGCAATAGCCATAATCTGTTGTCCTTCTCTTTCTGTCCTTCGATTTTCTTCCAATAAGAGTTGTGATTAAGAATCAGGTCAACAAGTTGAGTTTTTTTAATGACAAGTAAATAGGTATCTTCTTGAACCATATTTTTCTTTTTCTTTTGACCTTGTTGTGATACATGGTTATTTACTCCTGGATTTTTGTACTAAGTGGACTGTGTTTTTTTTTTTTGGCATTAGAGAAACATTTTTCTTGAGTGAAGAAACGAGAACATTAACAAAATGGGAACTGAATGTCTAATTCAGACAGCTTGAACCTTGTCAAGCAATAATGACATAGATAGAGATATTATAACTTGCATTTTTATTCTTACAGATACACATCATAATTCTTACAGAAGCATAATACGTCATTTCTTTTCTTCTGCCTTAGATCTTGAATGTATCTTCACTGTCATTTGCAATCTTGTCACAAAGTCTAAAAGTCCAGATGAAGAACTTGAGATGGCAAAACTTATATGCGCAAAAATTATTCAACAACCAAGTGACAAGCCTGTGCTGCGCCTAAAGATGTAATATATCACGTTGAGTTTGATTACAAGTTATAATTTTTTTGAAGTCACTATCTTACACTTGACTTCTTTGCCAGCTTGTTCAATCTGTACAACCTACTGGATAATGTGTACTGCCGGTTCTATGTTTACATGAAGGCCTTAAATTTGGCCATGAGTGGAAAAGTCACTGAACACATCATTCCTTCTTGCAAAAAGATTGATAGCTTCTTGAAAGAGTGGAATCTTGAAGTCCGGGATCAGAGAGAGCTTTTTCTCTCTGTTGCCAATGCACTAAAAGATAGTAAGAGGTGATAGGAAGATATTTAACAAATGAAAATGAACTTTCCTTTTTATCTATTTAAGTTTCATTGTGCATTTATGTTGTTTAATTAATTTCGCAACTGTGCGCTACCCTTATTTTATTGTTGCAGCTCTGCAAAGGATTCTTTCAAATTCTTGACTAGGTATTTAGCCACTTTCTCTGGCGAGGATGCTTATATAATGGGCGAAGCCAAGGATGAAGCTGCACGTACAATTATTGAATTTGTCAAGGCACCTGACATGTTTCAGGTATTGCTTAATCTTGGAGATCCTTTACATTGCAATCTTCCTGCATGCTTACATGAGAAACCATTTTGTAGGCTGTCATGATGTGTCCAATGTGAAGGAAAAATACATTAACCAGCGCCATAAAAGCCAAATTATCTTAATTTTCTGTGAACACTCGCTTTTTAGAGAGCTTCCATAACAGTTTATTTCTTTTTGAACTGTGTCTGGTGAATTTTGTTTATACAGTGCTGTAATTTCTGCTGTGATGTTCAAATGGTTAAAACTTGTTTGGTCAGAAATGATAGGACATATCCCTGAATATGGTAATGAAGTTCTAATATAAGGGGACTTTGAAGTTCTTGAATTAGAGTTTTAATTAGAATGAAAATGCTGGTTGTACTTCAGATTTCCATATCTTGGCTTTTTTTTTTCCTTTTTAACCCTGGTGGTTAGCTTACTTTTTGAATGAATTTATGGCTTCTACACTGTGTATACTTTTAGTGTATTATGTTATGAGCATTAATTTTCTTTTTTCTTTTTTCCCTAGTAATGACTAGGGAAAATGACTCGTTGCTTTTGTATTGATTTATTTTTTGAGTTTGTTTAAGATTCTTTTTTTGCCTGTCTTGGCCTAGCTTATGTATGTCTAAATTTGGGATTCCAGATACTGATTTGCTTAGTTATATTGCAGTGTGATCTACTAGATATGCCTGCTGTTGCACAATTGGAAAAGGATGCTAAATATGCGTTGGTATATCAGCTCCTAAAGATTTTCCTGACTCAGAGGCTGGATGCTTATCTGGAGTTTCAAGCTGTGAATTCTGCTCTTCTGAAAAGCTATGGTATTACTTTTCGACTTGTGCACTCCAGTCATGGCTGTTAGATGAACTGATATTTCTTCAAAGCTTTTTCTGACAAACATTATCTTCAAAAGTAAATTTATTTTCATTCATACTTCTTTGTTTTATAGGTCTTGTTCATGAAGATTGTATAGCGAAGATGCGGATGATATCACTGGTGGATCTTGCCTCACATGAATCTGGTCGGATTCCATATACCCTCATCAAGGATACTCTTAGGGTAAAACTGGCTCACCATTCTGCTTTTACTAAATTCACCATTGTTTTATTTACTCACTTTGTTTAGGCGTCCTTGCAGATCAATGATGATGAGGTGGAATTATGGGTAGTGAAGGCATTAACTTCCAAGTTAATTGCCTGTAAAATGGACCAGATGAATCAAGTTGTGCTTGTGAGGTAGTCTCTCTCTCTCTCATGATTATAGCAGGAATACAGTGCTTATAATTTATTGTGATTTGTAAAAGTGAGTTTCCTTTGAATATAACGTTGATGTGATGTGCAGTTCTTGTACTGAGCGTGTATTTGGGCGACAACAGTGGCAGGTGCTTAGGACAAAGCTTGGTACATGGAGGGTAAGAATTCTCATAATCAATCTTGTTCTTGCATTTACCATCTGGAATATGCCTTCTGTATTGTGTCTCAGGATCAACATTTTCTATCATAGTGTTTCAAAGGAAGAGTGTTTTACTATTCCCCAGCAAAAAATTAAAAAAAAAGTCAATGGTGAAAAACATTTACCATCTGGAATATGCCTTCTGCATTGTGTCATCCTTATTGGACTCTGACACTGAAGCTCCATGTTTTCTAGGATAATATTGCAAATGTCATAAACACCATCCAAGCTAACAAGATCACCGAAGACAGCTCACAGGCAGTGCAGGGATTGATGATTCGTTAGGGGTCTTTTTCTCTGGCTATTTATTTATAAGGTCAATCCATAGCTGGAGATGGAGCTGAGTCCGTTGGAATACATCAGTACTTTTGGTTGTCATTTACTTCAGTTGGAAATTGATAGTCTTTGGGAAAATTTTGAGAGAGGAGGTCTAGGCGTTTTAACATTTACCATGCGAAGTGATTTTATGTAACAAATTCAATGTCTACTCTCTTTATGTGGCAACTTTGGTTTCGCTGTCACGAATATGCTTTTTGAGTCATGGCATGCGTTTCGTTTATTTCCCTAACCATTGACTTCTCTGGACTTTTGGTTCCAATCAGTTAGCAGCTTAATGGATGTGATGCATGGCTGGTCCGCACCTGCATTTGAAAAGCAATTCACATGATTGGGGGAAATCTTTTTGTATGTTTTGATTAATGGCTCTGTTTGGCTCCATGCGAAACAGCCGGCAGGGCTAAGCAGGCCCTGAGACTGGTTTCTAGAGCTCAAAACCCCAGCATTGATTCAGAACTATTGGTGTCTAGAAACTTAACACTGCTTTTTCACATCTTGGCAAGCTGCTTGTTCGAGTTATATTGATAAAAGTTGATATCCTTTTTTTATAAACACTGCACAAAAGAAGTGGCAAGGAATTAACAAGGTTTCATGAAAACTGCAGAGATAGAAAAATAAAAGTAGAAGAAGAAAAAGGGCAATCTTCCGGATATACTCCATTACTCTGAAAGATTGTGTTGCCTATCAAAAACTAGAGTTCAGTTCTGGGTTATTGTAGCTGTCTTTTGACTAGTGCAGTGTTGATGCTCTTAGTGTAGTGTATAGTCATCAATGAAGTTAATGAAAAATTAATCTCGGCGAGATGTATCTTAACTGGTCAGGTTTTAGATTTGTTCTCTAAAGGTCAGCAGTTCGAGTCTCACAAACTTCAGGGTTACTGGAGACTTATATGGTCATTAACTTCAAGGTTCATAAGATTAGTCAAGGTGCGTGCAAGCTGATCCTGATACCTACGTTAATAAAAAAAATATATTTGTGTATAATCTCTAAAACACTAGAAGTCCTTCTAACACCTTTATTGGGCTTATTATTTTGTTTTATTTTAATGCAATCTAAACAACAATTAAAATCAATGAATAAATGGAGATATGATCTAATCTTCTATGCTATAACATAGAGGGTCTTTCATTTATAACACTAGATTTAATGCCAACAATATTACCATGCACAGTTGTAAGGGATATTATCTTTATATAAATAAAGAAAGTACCAACGTAAAAGTTTTAAAACTGAAATAAGATTTTTTGAAAATAATAGAACATAAAAGGTTCTTTCAAAGTCTAAAACAAAGCCAGAACTAAGAAACCTCCATACGTGAAAGCTTCTTATTTCATAAATAAATGGCACTTTTATTTTCCATTGGTTTCTTTTTGTTTAAGAAGCTAATATTAACAATTTAGATTATAGAACTATAATCAATTCACCAGTGTCATGAGAAACATGAACCATATTAGAATCAAAATACAGTAAAAAAATGAAATTATCTTTTTTTTTCAAGCCAATTCTTGAATTTAAGTAATAATGATAGTGATGGTGGTGATGATGATTAATAATAATAGTGGACAGCAATTATCATGATTATGGTGGTGCCAGCCAACAATAAATATACTAGTTTTACAATAAAACTTAGCACTCAATTGATGTCTTTGACTTTTTGTTGTTGCTTAATAGTTACTTTTATAATTAAAAATATTGTGTGTATTACTTAATTATATTTAATTGTAGACTTAAATATGATATACAAATTATTAACTAAACTTTATGTTAATTATCAATTATTTATGTTTAGAAAAATCAAAACCATGTATAGAAACATTATGGATAAAAATCTTTTGTTTTGTGTAACAGAACAATAAATAACAATAGCCGTCTTTGAGGGTGCTGGTTTTACAATAGAACTTTGTTGCCAGGTGTCAACTCCAACCTCCACATAATTAATTTTTCAATGAAAGTAAGACTTCCTTTTTTAGCTTTCTTGATTATTCAATTAGTTTTTTTTTTTAAAAAAAATTCAACAGGTTGCGACCGAGTCATACCGGGTTTTTCTTTTCATGTTTTTTTTCAACCTGGCCTGGTTCCAACTCTAGACCGGCCGGGTCCCAGGTTGACCCGCCGGACCGAACTGGATTTCAAAACTATAGTTTCAACATATAAAGCAACTTCCAGATTTAAAACTTTGTCTATCATGATCATGGATAATGCAATCAAAAGATCTTAAACAAAGATTTTAATGGAATCGAAAGCTAGACTAAAGATATTGCTCTAATACCAAAAAGATTTGTAATATCATGATGAAGTTTCAACGAATTAAAAAGCTAAAGCCCAATAACACACAACTCCAACTATAGCCATCATAATTCCAATAAAGCACAAATACCAAACTATAGAAAAGATAATGATAAATCTAAATCACCCTTTTATGGAAAAATTTCACGAATTCTATTTTCTAAATATTTTTTTCCCATCACTACTTAACCTTTCAGAAAAAATAGTTGATGCGGGGGGTTTATTATTTGAATATATTAAATAAATAATGGGCCAAAGAATAATATTTCAATTTTAAAGTAAAACAACTCTTTGCTGGATTTGGGAATCTGAATAGTTAACATTTCTCTCAGAACTAAACTCACAAGTTTTCCCTTGAAGTTTGGCACATCAAGGACTTGAATCTTTACCAAAGCAGAAACTTGTAGGCTAACATCAGAGTTGCCTAATGCTTAAAACCTTACAACTAGTAATATACCTCCTGGCTATGGGAGGAAACTGCAAGTCAATCAACGACCTGTTGGTTCTACACTTTTCACCATGGATTTGTCCTAAATGCATCTCTGAGGAATAACTTGCTGCATGTCAAGAAATTTGGATAATACTAATTTACTTGATAATACACAATGATGATTGACGGGGCAGGATGAAACAGGCCTTACCTGTCAGAAGTTGGGCCAATGGCCCAATTAGAGAAGAAAGAAAGAAGGAAGAAGAAAAGAAAAGGAAGCCCTACTGGCCAGCAATGGCCCAACTAGAGGGGGGAAGGAAAAAAAAAGGGATGGCGTGGAAACCAAAGGAGAGAGAGAGAAATAGGTCATTAGAGTACCACCAATGACTTTCTATCAATGTGCGCCTTTAAAAAAGATCCCCTCACCGAGATGAAGTTAGCGCCATAAAAAGAGATTGATCGGACGATGGAGGGCTCACATGCCACCTAAAGATAGTGAAGCTTAGCGCACAATGGCGCATGTCTTACACTCGCCACGCGTATTTTTTGTTTTCTTCTAATTTAGTCTCTAATTTCTACACCGCTCCAATTTAGTCCTTAAAGATAGCCCGATGAAGGCCTTAATCAGGTAGAGAAGAATAAAAGAGAAAAGAAGAAGAAAAGGTAGTCCAATGAGGGCCCTACCAGGGAGAAAAGAAGGAGAATGAAAAAAAAAGGTTGGAACTCCAAACAATGTTTAAGCACATTCATGTCCCTTTGAACATCTACTTGGATTCTCGTTTTACAAGTTATCACTACGACATCCACTTGAATTTTTCAAGTCGTTAGTACGACACCCACTTGAAAGCCTTGTTTCACAAGTTAACAGGATGAATGCTAACATGAGCAACCGCTCCTAACAAGCTCCTAACAAGCTAATTGTGCAATGATTCATGAAGAATCAAATATTCTTTATGATTAATCTTACGAGTAGGTCGCGAACCTATGCCCTACGACACAAATAAATATATTATGAGGTATATAAATATCCAAGGATCACCAGTATAGAGATCATAACATAACAAATTCACACACATAGACTACAACAAATGTTCACCTACATTTCCACTCTTTTTCTATACATTATTTTTCTTCAATGCTTTATTAACTTAGACATCAAAGGACACAATATCCTACGTGTAGGATTTGTTTTGTAGAAAAACATGGATTATCATCTTAAGTCCAAAAATAAAAAACTTTCAAGCCTATTAAACAAGCATGAAAAGACCCAAATTGATATTTATTTGAAGTTTTTTCGACCCTATCAATGTTATTCCACAATAAGATTACCAAAACTCTAAAAGGCATGAGGAAATCATTGTACACACAAACACAAAACTATTCATTACTTTAAAAAAAAACTATGATTTTGCCACTAGAAAAAGAGTTGGGGTGCCTTGATGTTGGGGGTAATAAGGTCATTTTTAATGGCTCATTGGTCATTAAAGGATTGTTGTGGGGGTACATGTATCTTTTCCACCTTTTAGAATAGTAAAATGAGTAATTTATCCCTATGTAAAAAAAAAAATAGAATTGTTGACTAAAGGTATTTATGTATTTTTATTTTTTAGAAGACAATAAAAAAACATCTTTCCCCTTTGAATCAGAAACAAAATAAGACATGCGTGCAAAGGTAATTTCATATTTTTACGAAGGTTTTTTTGTTATTTCCATATTAATAAAGGGTATTTTGGTCTTTTAACGTTGAATAATTGAGTTTTTTAATTAAAAAACATCAATGCTCTTTGGGCGACGCGTGCATCACCTTCTAATTGCCAAACCCACCCTTCCACTGTGTTGTTAGAAGTGTTGTTGTGTCCTCTTCTTCCTGGAGCGTGACATTAGATGATGCATAATTTGTCATTGTGGTCAAGGTTGTCAAAATCACAATTCAACTCGTAAAATCGTATGTTTTTACGAGTTGATATAGGCTTTACGTGCTAAATTGCTTGTAAAACTCGAAAATGGGTAAAATCGGGTAAAATCGTTAAAATTGGGTGAAATTGCTATTTCACCACCGATTTAACGATTTTACTCGCAGGAAAAAAAAGGCCATGTATCTGCCAGGTGTCGACCGCTTATTGGCTTTAACAAAGCAAATGTAATGTTTCTCTTCAGTCTTCTTTGCATTTCAGTTCATCATTCACGTTCAGAACCAAAAAAATCCCAAAATTGAAATCCCAAAATTCTAGCAGTCCCTAAACTGAGGATTCCTCAGTGACTCAGTCTCTATCTCTTTCTCTCAGCTATCCACGATTCTAGTATTCCACGATCACCGTCCACTGGTACTCCACAACAACCCTTGCCTCTTATCGATGACGCCCTTTTCACCAGCCACCGTGAGAACCAGAGTCCACCCAACAACAACGGCGTCTCTCCAGTCTCCACCAGGTAAGTTACTCTATTTATCTTGTTTCTCTGGTTCTCTCTTCTCTGTTGGTAACTACCAGCAGTTGGGGGTGTTTTTTTTCCCTTGTCCGTTTCTTACTCTAATGTAGTAATGCTAATATTTGTTTGATTGGATTCGCAGGCTCCAAGTTTGACTGCAATATTGATCTCCTCGGTGCTTACTACTCAGAACAGAGGTAAGAGTTTCTTACCATGTCCATTTCTTACCTTGTTTGTAATCTGTCGTGACTGTTGTTTAGGACCATTAGGTGCTTTAATCTTTACAGTTTAATGATGTTAAAGATTGAGATTTTGATTCAAAGTTTATGTGACTGTCTATTATTGAGATATTACCTGTGAATTTTAGATTCAATTTTAACCGTGCGATGTGTGTGTGTGAGTCTATGACTCTTTTTTTTCACATAAATCAATTGTCTCTGTTTCTTGATCTGAACAAGTTGGAGTCAGGTTAGTTATCCATGTGCAATTTTGTTAGTCCTTGTTAGTTGGGTGTAATTCATGTGCTGATTTCGTTAGAAACCTTAGTTTAGTAGTTTTGGTTCAGTTACCAAGCAATCTGTTTAGTCCTTGTTAATTGTTACCTCATCTGCAATGCTGCAATGCCTATGATTGGCTAGTGAAGCCTGTGATTATGTTGAAAATGCATGTTTCTTCTGTGTGCATATGCACCGGCACCCAACATGCATTTGTTATCATGTATTGGGTGTTTGATGTTTTTGTTTCTTGCCCTTTCCTTCTGGCTTTTATTTATATATATTTTTTAAGTTGTAACGGTTACCTTATATGCATAAAACGTTTGGATTGATTACAGGGTTGATTTGAATTGATTCTTTAATTGTTGAACTTATGGCATCTAGGAAAAATTCTTCTGGTAATAGGCTTGATGTGGGATGGCAGCATGGTATAGATATTGATAAGAATTCTAGAAAAGTTCAATGCAAGTATTGTCAAAAAATTATCACTTGAGGTATTTTTCGTTTTAAATAGCATTTGGCTTGCACTCGTAAGGATGTTGAACCATGTCAATAAGTACCAGAAAATGTTAAGCAGATGATTTTAGGTGTTTTGGTGAAAAATCTAGAAGCAACTGAAAAGAAAAGAAAGGCTCATCAATATAGTGTAAATGATAATGATGATAATGATGAAATAAAAGAAATTAGCTCCAATGACAAAGGAAAGAGAGTAGCTAGTGGGAGTGGAAGTACACAAACAACTCTAAATCAATTGCTAAAAAAAGATATTAGAGAAGAAGCATGTCGACAATGAATTTCAAGGTTTTTTTACACTAGTGCAATTCCATTTAATTGTGTAAAAAACCCTGAGTTTCTTAAGACACTTGAATTGGTTGCAAAGCATGGGCCATGTTTCAAGCCTCCATCCTACCATGATATTAGAGAGAAGTATTTGAAGCAAAAAGTGGACCAAACAATGAATTTGCTTCAGGATTACAAGCTAGAATAGAAAAAAACTGGTTGTTCAATAATGTCTGATGGATGGACAGATAAAAAAAACGTTGTATTTGTAATCTTTTGGTTAATAGTCCTAAAGGGACAGTTTTTTGTCATCGGTGGATACTTCTAATATATCTAAAACTGCTGATAAGGTATTTGAGATGTTAGATGCCATTGTGGAGAGGATTGAGGAGGAAAATATTGTCTAAGTAGTCACCGATAATGCTGCAAATTATAAGGCAGCGGGACAATTATTGATGGAAAAAAGAAAGAGTTTGTTTTGGACACCATGTGCTGCCCATTGTATTGACTTGATATTAGAGGATTTTGAGAAGAAGTTAGAGATTCATCAAGTAACTATTACTAAGGGGAGGATAATCACCTTATATATTTATTCAAGAACTATTCTAATTTCCATGCTAAGACACTTTACGAAAGGAAGGGATTTGATTAGGCTTGCTGCCACACAGTTTGCTACTGCATATTTGACTTTGGGATGTTTGAATGACCATAAAATGTAGTTGATGACTATGTTTACTTCCAATCAGTGGAGTTCATATAGGTTTGTAAGAATAGAAGAAGGGAAACGAATTCAAAATTGTGTTTTGGACAGCAGGTTTTGGCATGATGTTACTATATGTATTAAGGCAGCGTAGCCTTTAATTAAAGTTCTTCGATTAGTTGATTCTGATGAGAAACCAGCTATGGGTTTTATATATAAAGCAATGGATGAAGCAAAGGAGAAGATACAAGTGAATTTTGGTTCTGTGAAAAAAAGGTATATATTTTGCTAATTTCTATTTTAAATATTGTCATCTATTAATATGAATGTTTTTAGAGATACTTTCAATTGAGATATTCCTTGAGTGTAATGATATTTTTATTGTTTTTTTATATAGTTATATACCTATATGGAATATTGTTGATGCAAGATGGGAACTTCAACTCCACTGACCCTTATATGCAGCAGCTTATTATTTGAATTCTCATTATCATTATAACCCTAATTTTAAGGTTAATGCCAACATTAAAATTGGATTATATCAATGTTTAGAAAGGATAGTGCCTAATGCAAGTGAAAGGTGTAAAATTGACTTGCAACTTGAATCATTCAAGGATGCAAAAGGATTGTTTGGCATTGAGGCTTCCAAAACAGCAAGAGATAAAAAAAAATCCAACTCAATGGTGGGATTCTTATGGAGATGAATGTCTAGAATTACAAAGGTTTGCAATCCGAGTTCTAAGCTTGACTTCTACTTCATCTGGATGTGAGCGTAATTGGAGTGCATTTGAAATGTTAAGTTTTTTTTTATTTTATTATTTTAAATGTTGAAATATTTGATAAAAATCTTATAAATTTGAATTGAATTATTTATTTAGGTTCATACAAAACGAAGAAATCGTTTGCACCATAGAAAAATGAAGGACTTGATATTTGTAATGTACAATCTGAAATTGAATAATAATCAAGTCAAAAGGCAAGCAGATGATTTTGATGTAGAAGATGATCTTTCATCTGATGATGATTGAATAACTGAGGGAGAAAAAATTCAAACATTGATTTGCTTGGTGCTATTAATAATGCAACACGAAGAAAAAATGGTAATGAAGATGAAAGTGATGAAGAAGAAATTCCTAATGATGCTGAAATAGAGAGTCATGGTACTGAAGATGATTTGGAGAATCAAAATGATGATATTGGTGTTGGTACTAGTAGTAGCACTAATGCTCATAATATTGGTGTTGGTACTAGTAGTGACACTAATAATCCTCTTGATGCTAATGATATTGATGAATGTCTGAGGAATAATGAGGAAGATGAAGGCAATGAAGCTAGTTTTAGTTTACATGACACACCAGCAGATTATTTGTTTTATGTTTGTTAATTATTAGCTAATGAATAGTTATTTAAATTATGTATGGATTTTTATTTGAACCATGTATTTTAAGGTGCTTGAATTATGTATGGATTTTTATTTGAAGCATGTATTAACCATGTATTTTAAGGTGCTTGAACTATGTATGAATTTTTATTTGAAGCATATATTTTAAGGTGCTATGAATTTTTATTTGAAACATAAATTTTTTTAATGTATTTTAAAATTCTTTACGATTTTACGATCCGTTTTTATGAATCGAGTTTGGTTTGCATGTTCTGTGCCATGTCAAAATCACGATTTTGACAACCTTGATTGTGATCGTTTATTTTTTTCTTTTCTCTCTCCTCCCCTAAAAAGTACACATTGATTCTCTTTATTTTTGTAATTTCACTTTTAATCCTTATTCTTTTGATTTTTATTTTTTGTTCTTGAATTTTTTATAAAAGTTTTGTTCATTTTCAATTTAGTCCTTCAATTACAATTTGTCATATATTATTGTTTCAAATTTGGTATTTAATCTTTTGATTTCGAGTTTTTTTTTCTTAGCTCTTTAGTTAAAGTTTTATTAGTTTTTAATTTTATCATTGAATCAAATTTATGATATATTATTTTTTTCAATTTGATCTCCATTCTTTTGATTTTTTCCATTTTGTTAAAGTTATATTTCTTTTCAATTTAACCCTCCAATAAAAAAAATTGATTACCCTTTGATTTATTGTTTTTATTTTGATTTTCATCTTCATTTTTTTTTAATTACAATTCTTTGTTTTAGATCCTTTTATGTAATTATATTTTTTTCTCAATTTCATTCTTTCGCATTTGATATACTAAGGATTGAGCTTCACAATTTTTTTTTATTTATGGTGTTTCTGTTCTAATGATCAAGGTCACAACTTGAAAAGTTGACATGGGTCAACATCCTCTTTTTTTTTTTGCTAATTTCAGTTTTTGATTTCATCATTTTTTTTTTCAAAAAAGATTGTCTTTGTGGTTTACTTTAATTTCTTTTTTTATCATTTTATCCTAATCTTATGACCTGAACAATGACTTTTGTAAGTTAACCTGAGTTGGGTTGTCTTCTTATTACCCAAGTTATATGTCTATCATGTTAACTCAGGTTTACTCGGACTATTTATTCAATTTTGTACTTCAAAGGTTTCTTCTTAAGTTACCGTGATCTTATATATATATATATATATATATATATATATATATATTATTATTGTATATTTTTATTATTGTCTAATTAAAATAGAATTAATTTATTATACCGGATCAGCCCTATAACTCAAGTCATTGATTCTCTTCTTTTTTTAAATGTGCTTGCGACACCTAAAGTATCACCACTTTTTTAATTTTTTTACTATAATTTTGATTTTTATTCTAATTGATACATTTTTCATGTCTTTTTTTAAATTAATTTTTAATTTATGTTTCAATTAATATCCCTCATCTATTATTTTTTTTATTTTGCTTATTTAGTGTTTTTTTAATAGAGGTTTTTTTTAAAAAAATTATTTTGTATGTTTAAATTTTTGAAGATATTATTTTGATTCATTTTTATATATATTTTTTATGTTTTAATACAAATGAATTTTATTTTTAAAAATAAAATATATTTATTTTTTAAAAATATTTTAAATATATGCAACATTGCATAATATTGTTTTTTCCTTTTATTTTATTCAATTAGTTTTATATTTTGGTTCATTTTTATTATCGTTTAATTGAATAAAAAACTGATTTTAATAGACAAATTTAATAAACACAACCATGTAAATATTCTATATTGCATAATCAAATAACTTGATATATATTGATATTTTGTTTCTTCTAGTTTTGCTTCCAGTTAATGATTTTTCTCATTTATTTATAAAGATAAGTATCAATTTATTTAATTTAAAATATTTTTATATTTATTTATTTTTCTTCTAAAAATACACTAGCCAAGACATAGATGAGTCAAATACTAGTTCACTAACTAACTTATGTGCATGTGTTGTCTTCTGATAATTTAGTCGGTGTATGTTTGATGGAAAGTTGATTTTTAAAAATTATTTTATAAACTTTTCTGTATTTGTTTGTCATTAAAAAAAATTGGTCAATGAAAAATACTTTCCAATTAAAGAAAAATTTGGCTTGGTTTACAGGAAAATGTTTTTCTTTTATTTTGGGCAGAAAACACTTTCCGGAAATTGTGAAAAATTTAAAAATATTATATTATTTGCTGATTATTTTAAATTTGTCCTCAAACTTTTGATTGGTGTGTGTATATATATATATTATGTTTTGAATATTGTTTTTTCAATTTCATCTCTTAGAATTTAATTTTTATATTAACTTTGGTTCTCATTTTTATAATTGTTATTTGCTTTTCCCTTATCATTTTTTAATTGAATTTTTTTATCTATCAAATTTAGTCATCATTCTTTTAATTGTTACTTATTTTATTTGAAATAATTTATGAAATGGTAATTATTATTATTTTAATTTCTTCATCTTTCAATTTTTTTATTTGTTAGATTTGATATCTATTATTTTGATTATTATTTATTTTATTTGAGATAATCTATGAAATTATATTTTTTTCAATTTCATTCTCATTCAACTTTTTAATTTGTTAGATTTGTTTCTTATTATTTTAATAAACTTGAAAAAATAAAACATTAATAAGTTATTTTCCAGTTTATTTTCTATGATATAACTAAACACTGAAAATATTTTTCAACTTATTTTTTATTACACTACCAAACATTAAAAAAATAATTTATTTTTTTAAAATTTATTTTTCAAAAATAACTTCTTTCCACCAAAAACGTTAGTCATACTTTGTTTATTTTTCAAGGGGTGCAGTCTTTGGGACAAGCATTTTCAGCTGTGATGTCCAAACAAAACAACTCGCATTACGGGTAATAAAAACAAATTTAATTTACCTGAATACTTAATTGAAAGAGTCTTTCTCTCTTTGAGGACTTAAATAAGAATTTCCAAAATGTTTAGGTACCACTTTTGTGGTTACCAAATAGAAGAGGCACAGAATAGTAAATATCCGAATCAAAACTAAAAACCTAGAAGTATATTATTTTTAGGGTTTTCTGAAACTAAAAACCTCAGACATCAGGAGAGCTGCTGTAATCAGCGGTTGTGCAGAGAAAGAAGGAAGATGAGCAACAGACAGGGACCCCCAAAGCACCAAAACAACTATGCTTGGAAACCCAACGCCGGCCGCAAAATCAATGAAACGGTAACCACTCAATCACGGCAGCTCATCCCATTCAAAGGCATTTAAGGCTTTTATTTTCCTTGTCTATAAATTATTAATTCTAACTAAACTAACCCACTAATCATTTCAAAGTAGGAAGTTGGAGGCAGGCTAAAACCCTTGTCAGAGATTACTGGGGTTTGCCAAAGATGTAAAGAACAGATTGATTGGAAACGTCGGTATGGAAAATACAAGCCTCTTACTGAGCCTGCTAAATGGTAAAGCTTTTTTTCCCCTTGAAAAGTCCTTTTTTCTGTTGTTATTGGAAGTGAACAAGAAAGTGTCCTTTTTCACATTGAAAACTAAAGTGGGTAACTTGAATAATATGAGTATGTTGTGATTTGAATCGAATGTTTTATTGCATCGCAGTCAAAAGTGCTCAAAACGTACAGTGCGTCAAGCTTATCATAATTTATGCACTGGTTAGTTATCTTCTTTCTTTCTTTCTTTCTTTTTGTTTCAGTTATTGAAATTTTCCTTTGTTTGGAAGGAAGAATGTTGGTGTTAATTTAGTTATGGGTTTTTTCTTTATATATATTTAGCTTGTGCAAAGGAGCAAAAGGTGTGTGCCAAGTGTCGATGCCATGTGGACCGCATAATTGGAAGGTAAGTGTTTTTTTTTTTTGTTTTTTATGGTTCTCGGTGTGTGTGTTCTCATATTTGATTTTGAAAGTTGGGTGGGCGTGTTGTTCATTTGATCTGTAGAGACCTTGCTGATGTAGAGGCTGAGCAAAAGACACTTGAGGAGGTAGGATTATTTGGTTCTGTTGTGCAATTTTTGTGTGTGTGTTTGAAAGTTAAGGTTGTTTTTGAAATGTCGGGTAATGGATTTTTTTCGTGGTTTTTATTTATTGCAGGCAATTAAGAATGCTCGAGAGAGGGATCGGAGGGCTCTCATACGTGCTGTAAGCTCTTTAGAATAATTCTCTTCAGCTACTAAATCTACCTATAAGTTTTCTTATGTGTCCTTAGAAGTCACGTTGTTTTTCTTCATTTTGGTTTTCACATTAGCAATTTAAACAAGAATAGAGAACTTCTGAAAGGGTAATATAATCATTGAAAAGCAGCATGCTAGTTGCTCTTTTGTAGGGGTACTAATTTGTAGGTGGTTTTAAAGAATTCTACTAACAATGCCACAACTCTTTTTTTTCTTTTTTGATTGGAACCGTGTCGCAACTTTAAACTTGGATCAAGTGCTGACCTTTTCTAGGAGATATTTTATACAGTGAGAACTTGCTAAGATTTCTGGCTCTTTTTTGAATTTTTGCAATGATGATGTAATACTAGAATAGAATTATTTGTCTTCCTATAGTCCTATTAGCCCATTCCTCAAAATTACTGTGGGGTCTTGATGAATGCAGGATAATGAACATGCAGACTTTGATGTTTTTGTTTTGTTTACTGATTGTGGGTTTAGTGTACTTCCTAAGATTTTTCAAGTCGAATGTCAGCTTGGTGATGAAGATCCAGAGTCTGACAGTCATATAAAATTTTCATACAATTGCTTGTTTCATGGGTTGGCTTTTATCAACCTGTATTTTGTAAATGTTTTGTTCTAGGTGGATTTGTAGTCTTTACAAGCAACAGGATTTCCCTCTCAGTCCAAATCGACTTAGAAGCAGTGGGTCCTAGTTGATCTACCTTCTTGCTGTCCTCATGCCTTGCTAGAAACATTTACCTTCAAAGATGGCATCATTGTTTGATGCAAATAAATATTACACTGAGAATTCACTCAAGATGCTAAATTGACATGCAATTTCAAATTACTAAGTGAGTAGCAAATGAAATTGAAAGGAAATTATAAATTTATTGGAGTTGACATGTAAATCTAGCTAGAATGCATGTTGAAGTCTGTTTTGGAAAATAAGGTGTTATTGGCAGTCACCATTGTTATCATCTTGAAGTCATATTAAAGTGAATATGTTGATATTAAGACTTTGTAAAGAATAACTGGCCACAATTTTAGAATCCCTCTCTATTATAAGATCTAGGCTTTGTCATATTAAGAGCTCTTATAAGCTTCACCTTCTCCATCAGCAATGTTGGGCAAAAAGCAATGATCTGACTGCATAATTCAGCTTGCTGGGAGTTTGTCACTGTATGATGTGGTCTTTTTATTAACATTTTCTTAGGAATCCCGGGTTATTTATTGTCCAACTAAGATACCCTTTCATCCAAGTGCCTTAAATGAGCCTGTCTGCGTGTATTTCATGATTGAAATATTCTGTCTCTACTGTCTGATCCATCATCTAAATTTCATTCCTATATGAATTATGTCTTCAATTTAACAAACTGAAACTACTTTTGTAGTAGCTGTAGTTTCTCCTCTTGATAGTCTGTTTGGGCCTTTTACACTTGCATTGCATTTTATGAATGGTATCTGTTTTGTCAGATGAACAATGGTATCTGACCTTTTCCACTGTCAAAATGTGTTGTGTTGATCCTATTTATTGCATCAGATGAACAAAGGTAAACCTATGGGTTTGACAAAAAACCCAACCACTGAAGGAAGTAGGGTTGGAGATTTGTTCCCTTCCTCGTCACTCGAGGAATATGCTGCAAAAGGTAGGGATCGCAATCGCAGTGTTAATGGTAACATCAATCTCGGCGATGGAGAAGATGTGGATGATGATGTCAACAATGACGATGATGTTGATGATGATGAGGAGGAGGAGGACAATGAATCCGAAAATGGAGAAAACAATGAAGATCTGGATGGAGAAGATAACCCTGAACATCAAGATGAAAATGGGGACAAAGTTTGTAATTAAGAGAGTACAATAATTTTTCAAGAGCTGTATTGGATTTCCAACCAACAAGATCAATAGCGAAATAGAGATGTCTTGCCGCCTTCCAGTTTTGCTGATGTGGTGAGGTATCATGTATGCAATGCAACAGCTTCCAATTTTTGTTCTCCTTTCTTTTAAAACTCAATGTGGAAGTAATTCTGTCCATTTTCATCAGTGAATTCATTGATCTTGTTAAAGTATTAACTATATCTAGGAATGAGGAATAGTCACCCTAGCACCAAATTTGTTGAAATCTAAAATTATTAAATGACCAAGAGCTTCTATTTCTTGTGCTACTAGTTCAGTTGTTGTGATTCAAGTTCTTCAACCATTGCTTCCCAGTGATGCTCGTACATCCTGTAAATTCTGTCGTGATTGGTTCAAACTTCAAAGGAGCTGGAGCAAAAGTTTTTCTTCGGTGTTGCATGAAAATGTGCCATTGCAACACGTAAAATACAAATGTGGTGCTGTTTTTGAATGTTTTCTCATGCCCATTTCCAAATGGTTGCTTGATGCAAGATGTACTTGTTGGGTTGAGGGATGTTTCAAATTATGCAATGACTTTTAACCGAGCCTCATTTGATTCCATCTATGAAGGAAACCGTAGTCCAGGGTAATTGGTAGAACAAGCAGCAATTATATTAAAAATTTAAAGTGTATTTTGTTTATAAATATATTAAAATAATATATTTTTTTAAAAATTATTTTTGACATTAACATATTAATTTCGTAAACATCAAAAAAATATTAATTAAAAGTAAAGAATAAAATAAAATAAATTCAAATTTTTTCAAATGTATTTTTGAAACGCAAAAACACTATTTGATGGATCAAAACCGTGTTTGGAGTTGTTTTGATGCAAAATGNGGTCATTTACCAATTAAAAAAATGTGTTCTTTGAAAATATGAGTTTATATGGTAGTAGTTGTTTTTTAAAATGTTTTTTGTTCAAAATATATCAAAATAATATTTTATTATTATTTTTTAAAAAAATTATTTTTAACATAAACACATAAAAATTATCCAAAATATTAATTTGAAGTAAAGAAAAAATAAAAAAAATAAATTTCTTCAAAAATATTTTTACAACGTAAAATTAAACAGGTTCTATGTGATAGATGAAAATTGTATTTTGAGCTGTTTTGACACGGGGTCATTTACCAAAAAAAAAAAAATGATTTCTTTAAAAATATGAGTTTATTCTGTTCGGTTGTTAACAAATATGTATTCATTTTGTCCCTTGATTTATTTGAAATGGTCCCTAAACTTTACTATGTTAAAAATGGTCCTTGAAAGTAGATTGAAGAGAGGAGATCGAGGAGGGAGGAGAGATACTAATTTTTCTTGAGTTTCTAGAGTTGATTAAAATATATTTTGAGGTTCATAAATGGTTTTCAAATGTTCTTGTGGTAATTCTAAGGTGTTTGAGAGTAAAACTAGTGTGAAAACTAGCTTTTTGGTCTATTTTATGTTATTGATTGATTTTTTTTTGTATAAAAAAAATCAAGAAGTAAAAAGTTTAATGTTTAATAGTCGAAACACTTTTAAAATATTTAAAAAATAATATATTAAAAAAAACTAAAATGATAACACATTGGATCGATTTTGGTTAACATTGGTTAGCTTGTGAAATCCATGATATGGGGAGTGAAGTTGTGATAAAACTATGAAACCCACGTCGAAACAAATTCAAAAGTTCAATTATAATGAATTAAATATCAAAGTTAAAAAAATAAATTTAAAAATAAAATAAAATAAAAAAATAACTCGAGTAAATTTATATCGGTGGTTGGTACAACGCTGCGGGCAGGCCAAAAAATTTTGAATGTAAAAAGAAAAAAGTTAAGGCAACATAGGATTTCTAAAGAAGTAAAAGATATTCGATACTCGATTCATTAAGTTGATAAAGTTTAATAAATTTAGTTAATTTAAAAACATAAAAAGGTAATCCTAATTTAATCTTTTAAAATTATAACTCGTGAAATACTAGAACTGAACTCAATCAAGAAGCTCAATTCGTAATAAAAATAATAAGCCTAAAAAAACAATGTCAACTCATGTTAATCTATTAAGCCTGTGACCGAAGTTATTTGACCAAAAATACAAAATTTGAAAAATTTCAAAACTCAATTTTTAACTAATCAAATGTTGAAGAATAAAATTAAAAAAAAATCAGTCATACAAAAGGATTAAAAAATAGCAATTATAAGTTAAAAAAAACTCGAGCCCACCTGAGTCAACTCGCCAAACTCAAAAGTCAGGTTATGAGATCGAGTAGCCCAATAAAAAGGAAAATGAAGAGAATCACCAAACCTTTTTTTTTTTTAAAGCATCATTAACTTATAAAACCCGTGACATGATCCATTTGACCAGAAGCACCAAATGTATATAAAAAAAACCATGAAGCCTAATTTTCAACAAATCAAATATTGAACGATGAAATTAAGAAAAAAAATCAACCACACAAAAAGATCTAAAAGAAAAAAGAGTAATAAAAAGCAAAAGAAGAAGAAGAAGAAGATGCTAGCCCACTTGGGTTAATTTGCCCAACTCATTGGTTAAGTCATGAGATTGAGATAATTTAATAGAAAAAAAATGAAAAAATTCATAATGGCTATTTTATAAATAAAATAAAATAAGTAAAAAAAATTGTCACCCATGTAACTCATGAAGAACAAAACTATCATTTCACTGTTAGAATCCATATTAAATCAAAGCATATCTACATCAAGTTTTGTTTTTCTTAAGTGGCTAGGACACGTGCATCCAACCCAAACACGTGCAACTGGTCCCGTCCAAGCGAGGCGCGGCCCGCATCCCATCCCAATTTCCTTTCTTCTTCTTGTTTTTTTTTTTTTTTTTAATTCTTTTCCATTATTTATTATTTGCTCAAAATAATATTTCTCTCAATAATTAATAGTTATTTTATGATTTTTATATAAACTCATTAACTACCCTTCCAATGTACGTTGATTGTTATTGACTCTTCTAATTTATTTATTTTTAATAAATAATAGTTGTATGCCTTTTTTATTGATCAAAACTAAACACATACATACATACATACATACATACATAAGATATACATAAAATCAGACATAAATACATACATGGTGTTAAATATTTAAAAATAATATTTAAATTAAAAAAAACACAGCAATTAATTTTGATTTCATTCTGATACAAGCGAATGAATAGTAAATACGAAGGGCTTGCAACACTGGGACAGGGCGTTGCTCTGTGCTCAGGGTTCTTAAGCCATGAAATCAGCTACTTGTATTAGTTTAACACTATCCAAGATCAAGAGACTTGCCTCTCACGTAGTTTAGTGATAGTAATGTGTGAAATGAAGAACCTAGGGAAGATAAAAACATTAAAATAAGATTAACATCAGGATCTGAGCCCGTAATTTGTCAAAGAGGAGAAGAGATTGAATTCAAAATGCAATCTTCTCAAGGCAATTCTAGGAAGAAAGAGACTCGTCTTAGAAGATGCTGAAGAAAAGCAGTTCAAGGTCTCTACAATGTCGTCCTGGAGGCCTTCTTACAATGCTATGTCCTCTCTTGCTCATCAGCCTCCTCACAGTTGTCATCTTGAGTTCCGATGTCTCTTATCTTCACTTCTTCGACACCAAAACTTTACCTCACTTGTTCTTCGACACCAGCGCGAACGATATCTCCCACAGCCCTATCGTTTTGCCCTATTCACTTCATAGCCAAATCTCCAATTTGCAGACCCAACTAGGAGCCTTGCTTGGGCAGCTTCACAATGAAAGCTCGGAATCAAAAGTAGCAAAATTCTCTGATCAAGTTCTGCGCGTAGCCGTATCAGTGGACAAGCTTGTTAACAGCCTCTCCAGCATATCAGGCAATGCTCCTACTAGTGGCGATGGAGTGAGCAGGGTGGAAGAAGATTTAAGTGAAGCTGGGGAAGGTGAAGATCAAGAACCACCTGGTGTAAAGGTATTCAACACAGGTGAGCTTCATGAATATACCTCTCCAAAACTCAACAGGCCAAGCGGCAAGAAGAATTTTCTTGGGGTGGAGGCAATTAGTCCTTCCATTGGCTTAGCATGTGCCCATATGGCCACAACTATAAAGCGTTTCATGAGTTACAAGATGTATGGTATGTGCCCAGATGATTGGGACTTGGCTCAAAAGCTTATTACCAGTGGATGTGATCCCTTGCCCAGAAGGAGATGCCTGTCAAGAGCATCTCCAAACTACAACAAGCCATTTCCTGTGAACTCCTCTCTTTGGACCCAACCTAGTGATGCTAACATCTTGTGGAGTCATTATAAATGCAAAGGCTACTCGTGTCTTGTTTCCAACAAAACAAGAGGCAGAAGAGGCTTCTTCAAATGTGCAGACTGTTTCGATCTTTCGAAACGGAGATGGGAGATCCCAACTAATGAGTCTGTTTCAGCTGAGTTTACCATTGATCAAGTTCTAGCATTGAAGCCAAGAGAGATTCGTATTGGACTTGATTTTAGCCCCACAACTGGCACATTTGCAGCACTTATGAAGGAAAGAAATGTTACTATTGCATCAGCAACCTTAAATTTAGGGGCCCCTTTTAACGAGGTGATTGCACTAAGAGGCCTCTTGCCTCTGTATCTATCGATTGGATCAAGATTGCCATTCTTTGACAACACACTCGATATCATTCATTCTACTCTCTTCTTGGATGGCTGGATTGGGAAGGAACTTCTCCAATTTGTGTTGTTTGATTGGGACCGTGCTCTTCGACCAAAGGGGCTCCTCTGGGTGGATCGTTTCTTCTGTTCGAAAGAGGTCATGAAGCTGTATTTGGATGAGTTTGAAAGCCTGAGCTACAAGAAACTACTATGGAGAGTGGTGCCAAAGACAGATAAGGATGGAGATGAGCTTTTCTTTTCTGCTGTTCTGGAGAAGCCTATTAGGCGATGAGATTGCCAAGATACATATTGGCCTAAGAGTGTAAGTAAATGATAATAACCCTGTTGGTTAAGGCATGATGAGTTCATTAAATCTCAATTCTTATTATCCATTTATCTTCATTGCTCTCTAGAAATAAGATGATTAAATCAATATGGATGTTAAGCATTTCCTTCTAACATTAAAGTGCAAAAATTACACCTTCATTCATCAGAAATTGAGCACTATGTTGCAACACAATCCAACATTGCCTCCTAATTCTCCAAGGTGGAAGCTGACAACAATTGATTTCTGCAAGCAGATGCACGGCATGTTAACTGCTGTAAACAATACCTGCAGTGAACTGCAGCATCTTTGGCAAGCTTTCGCACTAAGCAAGTCTGAGGCAACTGCTGTAAACAATACCTTCAGTGAACTCCAGCATCTTTGGCAAGCTTTCGCACTAAGCAAGTCTGAGGCCTAACGTGCATACGGATGATATTGAGCACAATTTTCCCTTGCTGGTTTCTCTCACTGATGATATTGCAGTAGCGAGCGCTTAAATCACGCGAACCCAAATAACTACCATTTTGAACAACCTGCAACTCTTGCATGAAACCAGAGGACCAAATATTGGCATTGAATTCAATGAGTAATCAAACTTTATTATGGAAGAGATTTTGTTCAGACAAACAACTGTTTCAGCTAAAACACTTATATCTGTGGTCTTCCAGATAATGCAAAAATAATTCTGTGAGTTCAAAATGGAAAAATCACATTATAATTGCATCTAGCAAATATAATATTTTGCTACAAGGATACACCTGCAGAGCATCTGATTGACTCATTTATCCTAACCTTGCATTCCTGGGGAGAGTCAAAACATCTGTGCCTGGAATCTCAGATGGATTAAAAAGTCTTCAAAATATCGTAACTAATCCAGATTCAATACCCATGAGGTTGGCTCCTCAATAATATGATAATGCTAAAGACCAACAATGCTGTATCAGGGTTATGAATACAAGAAAAACTCTTCTGCATGTGTAAAACAACCAGTTCCAAAGATAACTTGATGGAGCCAGCTTCAGACCCAAATCTCTACATTGAGCAATAGCAGGTTCACATCTATTCATCCTTTACACACAGCCGCTCTGAATGGAGAAAAGCAAGGTATCCTCAAACTTAGCATATTGGAGACATACAATTATATAGCAATTAAAACATACATGCATCGAAAAACAAATGTAAACTACAAGCAAACTACTAACAAGATCGCGAACAAAAATAGTCAAGCAGACATGCAGTCTGATATAGCAGGTCCTAAATTAAACCACCTGAACAAATTTATCAGATCAAAGCCCTCTAAAAGTGAACTGTGGTCATCATCATTGAAATTGCAAAAACAGGAGAGGCCTGGGTCACATACCAGGGAATTGTTAACAGACCATTCAAGTACCTTGTAGGTAGCTCTCAGCCAAGAAAAATCTCAAACTCTCGAGATGTATCTAAAAATTATGCTAGAAGAATAGGTAAATAGTTAAATTTTGGCAACTTCTCCAATAATCATGTTAATATGCACGCACTCTTCGCGTCCACTCAGATATTTCCCTTACTTTAAGCTATAAAATGGTCACCATAAATGAACTAAGAGTTTTGACTTCAATAAATAGGCAAAAAGAAAAAATGGGGCAGGTCAAAGGTTAACTATATAAATCACTACTCCCTCAAGCCTATAATAAGGTAGCGTTTGGGAATGTGGCCCAATCACTGTTTAGCAAAACTTTGAAATTTTTATTTTTGCTTAAAATTATATATATATTTTTAATGTTTTTGGATAGTTTTGATGTGCTGATGTTAAAAATAAATTTTTAAAATGAAAGAATATTATTTTGATGAATTTCCGAACAAAAAACACTTTAAAAAAGCAACCACTACTACAATATCAAATGCTACCTCAGTGCACATCATAGAAAATAATTTTAATTTATTTTTTAAATAAAAAAATCAATTCAAACCATATATATTTTTTTATATTTTATAAGTTGAGGTTTAAATGTTTTCTCAAATTTAAAATATGGGACTGATTTTTTTCACAACATTCTAAGCCACCGCTCATCTTCTAGGCTTGAATTTCTCATAGAAAAAGAACTAATCAAATGAACTTCAACTTGTAAATAATGTTTAGAAAAAGAAAGGGATGAAGAAAAGGTAAACATCATTTCATGAAGCACCAACACCATGTCTTAATTGATGATCTTAGCTACCGACTTCCAAGAAGCATCTTTTGACCATATCTGAGGTACTACAATAGAGCCCCAAATCAGCTTTCAAGCATATCAAATACTGATAGCACCAACTTTTTACTTGAATAATTTCAATTATAATATTTCCATACAACTTATAGACACCCAGTGACCAGCTTCTGGTTTCAGAGTTCTCAAATGTACCAGTTCTTGAGGAATGCGGGCCTCTCCAACACTCAAGTTCAGCATCCAGGCCGTAGAGGCCCACAGGTACATAACAGATATAGAAGCCATTTGATTCATCCAGTCCATTAAGCTTCCCCCATGCACAAGTTACAAGTTATACTTTGATGATGGTATGAATGGATATTGTATGTTAAGCTAACTGTAAACCCTATGTAGTCAGTATTCAAATGAGTGACAATACATTCCAAAGAATAAGTGCTCAATCAAGTAAGAACACAATATATGAAGATAAAACTTAATTCGTTCTGCTCAAAATATGCCAAATCAAACAGATTCCAAAATAGAATTCACATGACCGAAAAAAAAAGACCCCCCAGAATGCAGATACAAGGTCTAGGCCATTCCAATAGGAGCTAATGGGACAAGGAGGGAATTTAGAGGGTAGATTATGAAATGCAGCCAACTACTTGCAAACCATATTGTTGTTTGAAGCCCCAAAATCAGAAATTAACAATGTTAAAATTCTCACATAATAATCTCATTGTATGAAAAAAGATATACACATAGCACCAAAGGTGAAAGAGAAGAAGGAATGCATACTCAAATATTCATAGGCCAATATCATTGTGGTTCCCCATGCTGACATGCTGAAAAATCTGGGACCCAACCCTCTGTAGAAGCCTGTCCAACCATCATCCTTAATCAAGTTTGTAACAACTTGTCTTGCAGAGCTTCTTCTTTCATGTCCCATCACCTAACAATAAAAACAACAAAGTTATCAGAAATGTGTGAACAGAGAGACTAAAACCAAATAAGATAGAAGCTCCTTTTAAGCTTGGTTTACAAGAAAATCCCTATTAAATTCAGAATGCAGGATGAAGAATTTAGAGAAAATCTTGTGGTTGTAGGCCTAAGCCCAAAAACTTTATCATTGCGCCAAGCAATGGCCTCTGATTTACTCTTTTCAAAATACTTTTTTCAGAAAAGACTTCAGCATTTATTTCAAGAGTATTTTATGAGCTATATTTTCCTTTTCAATGATGTTTTTCCATCAAGTTATAGAAAAACAAGGATGTGAGCTCCCAAAAATAGGCAAGGGTTATGAATAAGTGCAAACCCGATAGTACGAGCAGAATTGATAAAAAAAAAATCAACAAAGTAAGCAGAAATGAAATATATATTAAAGAAAACAAGGAACTACAACCATACAAGATAGAAGCTTCCTTTAAAGTTGAATTACAACAAAATCCCAATTAAATTCAGATTGCAGGATGGAGAATTTAGGAAAACCTTATGATTGTAAGTCCAAGCCCAAAACTTTAATAATGCATCAAGAAATGGCCTCCAAATTTTCTTTTTTCCACAATACATTATCAGAAATGACTTCAGCATTTATATGAGCTATATTTTCTTTTTTCAATTATGTTTTTTGCACCAAGTTAAAATTCAAGCAAGGTTGTAAATTACCCAAAATTAGGCATGGGTTATGAAGAAGCATAAATCCAACACCAAAAGGAGAAATGTTAACAAAATAAAAGTTCTCATCTAGTCCAGAAAAAAGATTTATTTGCAAGTAGTGGCATCAAAAGTACTAGGAAATTTGAAAAAGAAAAAATGAGGGCCAGGGAGGTGAGAAAACACTGCAGATAATTATTCAATTGAGTGAGCCATAGAGAAAATGGTAAACATTAAGTCACAGCCAACTGCCAAAAAGTCTAGCTGGAAACTTAAGCTTCATGTCTTTTTATTTGACAGAGTACTTGAAGCTAAAAATCACTGTAAAGCTTATGATTTCTCTTCCAAGGTTACATAGGTACTGGTTTACAGGTTGTCTGTGCACTTAAAACATGATGCAAAAGGAGAAGAAAGAAAATAATGAAACAAGGCAGTGGTTAAACCTTAAGCAGGTTCAAGGATACCTGTAAACGAGTCTTAATTGTATCTAATGGGGTTGTGATGCAGGAAGCTGTAGCTCCCGCAATAATTCCTCCAGTAGCCTGAACTAGCATTATAGTTGACTTGCTAGGAGCAGCTTCCTCACGATCAGTACCCTGGCCTAAAAGCCTGCCCAAAACAATCAGCAACTTTATCAGAAAGGGTTGAGAATGCACAAGTTCACAAACAAGATTTTGATTACAGCTGCTAGTACTTGTATACTTGTGTGCATGCAGCATAGCCACCTGGTGCGCTCCAAACCCAATAATGAGTAGCCATAATAGCCAACTCTTCATAACCTCACAGTGCTTCTGTCTGTCTATAACAACTATCAGTATTCCTATGTGTCATTTGACGTCAGATAACAATACATTCCAGAAACTTTTCACTGGAGTTAGGATGCCCTCCTCAGGGTAGAGGAAATTGAGGATTGAGGAAACTCAAATATATTATTAAGAAATTCCTTCAGTTCAATCTAGATCCTGAGTCCCAAAACTAAAATCTAAAGGCAAATCAATGCCTCTCCAATGAGAAGACAGAAAAATAAGCAAAGCCATCTCATGTCTCACCTCCAGATGATGCGTTGGCTTGAGCCATAACTCGCCCACCATACAGCACTAGATGGTGAATAAGTCATGACTGACAGACCAAACCCCCTGTAAAATCCTCTGATGCCATCAGTCCTTATAATCTTGCGTGCAACATCCAGACCCCCATTATACTTCTCATGGCCAGAATATCCTTGTACCATCAACCTTTGGCTAATCTGAACAGAATCACTACAAAGAAATTCAGCATTTTTATTACCTTTTTTCTCTCTGGGGAAAAAGAAAAAAAAGGGGATGATGGGTATGTAAGACTTCGCTAAGTATAGTGCAGAGGTTAGATGCAAATCCTTATGAAGTAAATGATCGTAAATGTTGTGCAGCAGAGGTCCTATGATAATGCACCGACATTTTGCTTCATGGTTTTTATTAAAGACATAAAATTATGAATTGCTAGTTAAAAATTAAGGTTGCTCCTACATAACGTGAAATTCAAACCACAGCGTATAGATAAATAAACATCCCTGGGAAGCTCCTTTTATTTTCCTCATTTTTACAATGGGATGAATGCTGAAAAGAACAAGAATAACATACCAAATCAATGGGAACAAAGACAGCTTGAGAACAAATAGAAGCTGCCATGCCAGCAATACCATTTGCTAAGGCTGCTTGTGTTGGTTCAGAGAAATTAAATGGCTCAACCATCTTGAAAGCAGTCACTTTCGTGGTCTCTAATGCAGTAAGAAAGATAATCCTAGCAGGAACTGCACCAGTGATGACAGTACCAAACCCTCTGTAGAGACCAGGAACCCCATCTGTTTTCAGTATGCCTCTAATAACAGAAGATGCACTTTTCTCAACAGTATCCCCCGTAGCAACCTGAAGTCTAGTTTTTATAACAGACACTGGGTATAAACCAACTGTAAGCCCAGTAAATATTCCCGCTCCCACAACATAAAACTTAGACTTATCGAGCCTGCAAAATAACAGGTAGTGGAAATAAGCCAACTAGAGATGAATGAGCTATACTGTTTAATTATTTTAAAAAAAAAACTTTTCAAATCTGATATTTCCCATCATGAAAATCTTCATTATAATACAAATACTCCCTAAACCCACTTAAAAAGAAAAAAAAAAATCAAGTCACCTTACAATTCGTTTCAGGAAAAAAAACCGAAACCTAGCTCATCAAGCTGGTTTCTCGGTTCCTCAAATCATCCATAATAAATGCACAACGATTCAAAAACATCTCATATTAGTGCCATAAGGGAATGAAGCAAAAACCTCATGTGGGACTATTACAAGGTTCATTTTCCCGGTAACAAAACAAAAAAGAAGAGCAATAATCAATCCATGATAAAAGACGAAGTGAAAAGGTAGTTTACTTGTCCCAGTTGATCTCGGTCTGGCCAAGTGATGATGCTGCCATTTGATTTGATGCTATACTCTCTCTCTTCAAAAGAAAAGGAAACGCTTGGGAAATGAAATCAAGAACGTATTTTTTTGTTTAGCTTTTCAAGTTTAGCGAAAAGATATTCAGTTTTGAAGGGGTCTTTGAATTGATTTGGTGAAACAGCTATTCAAAAAACTTGAAACCCAAGAATTGGGGACTTTTCTTTTCTTTATATATTTGTTTGTTTGATTTCTTTTCGCGAAGCTAATAAAAACTTGGAGATCAAACAAAACAATTCTATTGTTTTATTGACTTGAGATAAAAAAAAAGTCCTTTTCTCTTTGAAATTTTCAGTTGAGCCCGACGCGGCTTCATGTTAGACGACAGGACATAAATTAGGTTTGTTTTCGACGGTGCCTCCTCGAGTTTTTTCGAACCGCCAATCTTATTTCATAATTGAAAGTATTCTTATTAAACTTGGGGAGTCGGGTTATAGATTTTATGGGTAAATTTAAAAAAATTAAAAAAATTAAAATTTTAATATTTTATATGAAAAAATTAAAAAAATTTATATAAATATAAGCTATACATATTATAAAAAATAAACTTTAAAAAAATATTTTAAAAAAAAATTTATTTCACATTAAAAAGATATTATGTTAAACTTTTAAATTGAAGTATTTAAATCAAAAAAGTTTTTTTATCCCACATTAAAAAAACATAACTTTTTTCTTGGAAACATAAAGTATATATACTAATGGGTTTCAAATTTCACATTGAAAAAAGATAGTTTTTTTTCTTGGGAAGATAGAATGTATATATACTATGAGTTTCAAATCTTACATTAAAAAGATACTATGTTATCCTTTTAAGTTGAAATATTTAAACCAAAATGTTTTTTTTATCTCACATTGAAAAAATATAATTTTTTTTCTTGGGAACATAGAGTGTATATACTAATGGGTTTCAAATCTCACATTAAAAAGATATTATATTATCCTTTTAAGTTGAAGTATTTAAACCAAAAGATTTTTTATCTTACATTGAAAAAACATAATTTTTTTTCTTGGGATTATAGAGTATATATACTAATGGGTTTCAAATCCCACATTTGAAAAAAAAAAACATCGGGTCTCGCCCAAGTCACGGATTGACCCGCCAGGTCAACCGGGTTTGGCCGGGTCGTTGCACCTGCCAGTCTTTTAACAAACCCCGACCGGTCCAGCTCCCGGGTCAACCGGATCCCATATCGACTTGCCGGGTCAGTCCAAGTTTAATAACTATAATTGGAAGCTCTAATTATCAACTATATAGTTTAGGTTCTCCTACGTGGGTCACCCCTGGTGAGGCTGACTTTTTAATAACATAAAAAATATATAATGTTGAGACATTGGTAATATGATTTGGTTCACTTATGTTTAAATATGTTTTGAAAGTGTGTTTATTTAAGAAGAAATATTAAATTAGTATTTTTTTATATATGTTTTTATAATTTCACTTTGTTAATGTTAAAAATAAAAAAAATCTGAAAAAAATTATTTTAATGTAATTAAAAATAAAAAATATTTAAAAAGCACATTGTACTATAATATCAAATTCGCAATTAAAAAAAAATTTATGACTCAAGTCATAGATAGTATTAGATCCAATAAGATGATTTCATTTAATTATATAACAAAAAAAACCAACGACAATAAATGGACCGATTTTTTTCTAAAAAAGTGACACGATGTCCAAAAGAAAAAGAATGCTTGTAAAAATTAAAAAGTTAAATTCCAAGATGTAACAACCTGGCTTTTCAAGCCCAAAACAACATAATTTTTTTTTTTGTACTTGACACACATCGTGTCGATAAATGACGAACATGTTTCCTCACATCATTAATATACAATCCATACATCAACAACAATCAACATTTCATTTAAAAGTGAATCTTACATAAGCTCATAATATTATGTTTGCTTGATTAGAAATTCGCATTTAAAATATACATGCATGGACATGAGTTTGTATTCTATCCTATAAAGAGTTATCATGAATTTAAGCTAAAAAGATCTAATAATAGTTATACATTCAGTACATTGATTCATACAAAGTACATTATGATTAAGAATGCAACTACATGATTCCTTGCAAAAGTAGGTTCCCATGTATTGGGTTTCCTAGGCACCTTGTTGGCGTGACGTCACTACTGCTGTACAAAACATTTACAAGAATGCAATTACTTAATAATAATAATAATAATAATAATAATAATAAGAAAACGGTCTGGCAATTTAATGAAGTATTAACATTATCTCATGTTTGAAGCGTGACATTTGTAATTCCTTCATGTTCTTGGTATACACAACTTGCAGTACATATAGATACACCAATTCTTACAATTAGCCATAATCTTAAATTCGGCCATCCTCTTAAGGCATCATTTGTCGAGGTTAATCAATCGTTTGTCTTGGTCATCCCTTCGGATGCCATTAGCCGAAGCTAATCATTTGTTTGTCCCGGCCATCCCTTCGGATGCCATTAGCCGAAGCTAATCAATTGTTAACATTTAAGCATTTGACGATCTGATATCTGAATTAACACAATACAGTAACATTCATGATAAAGTATTTTTCATTATTCAACATTATTAAAAAGGAAGGTGAAGTCACTGACACGACTAAAAGATTGATGTCTTTTCCAAGTGTAGGAGTGTCGAAGTAATAAATAACCCAGCAAGACCGAGGTCGAACCACAGGGAGGTTAATTGTATAAATTATAAACAACAACAACAACAACAACAACAATAATAATAATACTAGTAGTAGTAATAATAATAATAGTAATAGTAATAGAAGTAATAATAATAATAATACCAATAATACTATTATTACTGATAATAATAAAGATGATGATGAAGAAGAAGTTGATGAGAACTTTGAGATGAAAGATTAACGTAAGGATTAAACAATGATAACAACAAATGTCAAGGTTAGAGGATCCACTAATGGTATTTCAAACAAATATAGTATAAACTCTTTTTATTCAATTGGAAACCACACACAAATGAGGTTCCAATCAGATTATAAATTGTTAATATGATTACATTAGTTATCTTATTCGAACAATGCTAATACTTGTAAATGTTATCAGCCATTCATGATTATAACTTATGTTAACAACAAATCAAGTTCCTTTCATAGCTCAAGTGTCAGTTATACCATACAATATGAGCTATGAAAGTGCCGAGTATTTGTTGTACCAATTGTTATACAACATAAATCTAGATTAACCATTTAACAAGCAAAGTATTAAAAGTAAACAAGATAACAAATATAAAGCATGTTAGTATCAAACATTAAAGTCCATGTTGAGTTTATATTATACTTATTCTTATACCAGTAGTGTACCCTTTTCACCTTAACATAATTAACTTAGCTAAACATAATGAAAGAAAGAAACATAAATAAACAAGATAAGAACATAAATGAGAAAGAAGTTAACTAAGTAAAGAAAATGAAATGAAAGGCATAAACAAGAGATTAATATATACAAAACTTAAGTATTACAAAAGAGAGAGAGCAAGAGCATGATCTTGATCTAAACACCAATATGCCTAAATACATGGCAAATGCCTCCTTTTATAGGCCAAAATTCGGAACTATTAATTTGTTGACTAATTGATGAATGGGTGGCCACATCTTGACTTGGTGACAATTCTTATCTTCTTGTCTGCCAAAAACATCATTGATAACGTTATAATTTGAACAGACTTAAATCATGAAAGTTCTAGGAAATTGTCTCATATTTCCAGGGTAAAAATTTGAGATCATTTGGACTTCTAGAACTTGAGATATGGGCTGAACATTGAACAGTGTCTGGGCTGCAGGACAGATTCAGACTTCTTCGTTGTTGCTACAATTTGGACTTAAAAACGGCCTTGTTAAATCTTGGATTCCCATGAAAGTTGTAGGCCTATGTCTTACTTTTCCATCCATATAAAGTAGACCTAAATCTGATATCTACAGCTCCAGATATAACCTGATTACCGAACAATGTTCCAGTTTGGACTGCACCAACATCTCTTTTCTAAGTTTGGCCATCTCTTTGTCCTTACAATTTCAGTACTTCAACTCATCAATCAATTCTTTCATTTATGTGATAGGCCTACATTTAAGATGAACATTTACCATAAATTAAAGGTATCTTATATTATTAGATATGTTATTATAAAACATGCTTTAGTTAAGGAGTTATTGATACTTCAAGTGCAAAATGATGATATAAAACCTTGATAAAAATGCACTTTTAAGTACTAATCAGTCACCTATCTGCAATAGAAGCTCTACTCAGGCTCCCCTATTTCTGTTGTTGCACCACACCGGTGGTCCCTCCTGCAGTCACATACTCATCTCATAAATTTTTCTCATTCAAGGATATATTTTAGAATAATTATATCAATAACTAATAGATGTTTCTTTCAATCATTTCTTTCTTTATATCTTACATTTTTCTCATTACACCCATTAATGTTGTCATCCTTTATCCAACCATAATTATCATTCCTTCAAGTCGATATTACATAGAATACATATTCATCTATTACTCATATGTTACTTTCTATGCATGTTTATTTTCCTTATAATAACATACATACATATATCATGTATATTTTCAATGTTAGTATCTCAATGTGCAAGTGTTCGTATGAGTCAATTCTTTTATATTCTTATATATGGTATTCACGTGAAAGTCTACTGTTACTGTCTAACTTTGAACTGTTACTGTCCAATTTCCAACTGTTACTGTCTAACTTTGAACTGTTACTGTCCAATTTCCAACTGTTACTGTCTGACTTTGAACTGTTACTATCTAACTTTGAACTGTTACTATCTAAACATTTGAATTGTTACTGTCTACACATTGAACTGTTACTGTCCAACCATTACTGTCTAACTTTGAACTGTTACTGTCTACATATTTGAAATGTTACTGTCTACACATTGAACTGTTACTATCTACACATTGAATTATTATTGTCCAACCGTTACTGTCTACACATTTGAACTGTTACTATCTATACATTGAATCATTCTTCGTCCAATCATTACTATCTTGATATCGAACTGTTACTATCCAACCTTGCCTCAGATTTTTACCTATATCTAGAGTTATAGAACTCTATTTCAAGCGAGATTGGTCTCGTTGGAAAGCTAATACATGAGGCTACAAGTTCTCTGAGAAAAAAGAATCCAGTTCTACCTCTAAGATAGTCAAAACTGCTCATAAAAAAAAAATCAGACTTACTGCTCTACAGGGTTTATCATGACCCAGTCTCGGTTGGTAACCCATAACTGGAGTTCTACAGCTCCAAATTAAGCAACACTAATTTCCTTAGTTATCTAACATCCAAGACTACAATTTCCATGAAGGAACCTGGTTCTAATTCCCTCATCCTTCTATCCAAAATCTTACTGAAAGTCAAGAGACGAGTCTGTCCAGATTCGTCACCTCCCCTTCCCTTCACACATAACTTTCACAACTATATTTTCTGGGTAAATTATCATAGTTTCACGTCCCCAATCACATACCACACATGAATTAACTTAATTTTAACAACAAATACTTTTTTCCCAATTCAAGTCTAAAAACCATAATCTATAATTCACATCAAGGCATCAATTCATTATCGAATTTGAAATGACTTATAAGATCATGTTTAGAACACCTTACCCAGTACGAATTAAGATTTTGATCTTCAACCAGTTGAAGATTTTTCAACTCCCTCCTTTCTTATCTAATGACAACCAGCCCTCCATCTTCTCTTCTTGTTCAATTTCCTTGTTAATCCCTTGCCCACAAGTGTTTATTTCATCTATAAACCCTTAATCTTGGATGAGTTCTTGAAATTTTGGTGTTTCTCTCTTGATTTTGCAAGAATGAATACAAAAACTCCCTCTTTTCTTTCCTTATGATTTCTGCCAATTTTTGGGTGAGAATAAGAATATTTATGCTCTATTATTTTTTTTATTTGCATTTAGGCCCCCACATCTTTCTTCTTCTTCTTATAATTAAGTTATACCTTTTTTCATTTCTTATGATTTCACCCCACAACTTTTAGTTTAGTTTATTTTCTTTAATTTAATCCAACTCTCAACATTTTCGGGTTGATTTATAATGTCTTGAAATATTTCGTCCAGAAACCTATATCCAAAAATTTCTGAATTCCCATTTTTATTTAACCATATGCATGAATTTCTTCACTTTTATTTCTCATGTAGTTAGTTTGCAATCTACGTAACCTTTATTTTCCCCAAGGTTTACACAAGATAACTCAATGTTAAATGATGAAATTAAAAAAATAATAAAATAATATGTCTTGATTCAACCTGAGATTTCATAGAAAACTCACAACCTAGATTATTAGGTTATGCCAATTTCATAAAAAACAAATTGAAAAAAATAACAATTGTAAATTCTCAATAATCCAAATGTATAATTAAAGGTGATCATTTTCTGTTCGTTTCGGTTTTTACCAATAAAAACAAGCAAACCAAAATTTTATAAAATACAAAAAATAAAACCGAAACCGGTTCAAACCGACCAGTTTACATTAAGTTATTTTATATTAAAAACTAAAACCCAACCGACCGATTTTGGTTCTATTCGGTTCAGTTTGATTTTGGTGCAATTAGGTTCGGTTTGATTATTTTATATTAAAAACCAAAAACTATATTATATTTTAGGGTTTTTTTTTTTTTTTTTACTTTCTAATGGTCTTGGTTTCAGTTTAGTTTGGTTTTTTCAGTTTGATTTTTTATTTTTTTGGTTTGGTTTTTCAATTTTAGACTTATGGAACCGAAATAAACCAAATATTTTTTTTAAATATTCTAATCGTTTTAATCAATTTTTTTTTCATGGTTCGGTTTTTTTAGTTATTTGTTTTTGATTTAATCAATTTTTTTGATTTTTTTGCTCACCCTTATGTATAATGATGAAATTGAAAAAAAAACCAGTTAATAAAAAAAGCCCCCAAAAATAAAACACCTAAAAATCTAGGTAAGACCGTCGAACCTTACGAGTCGAATCATATAAATGAGATAACCTAACAGAGAAAAAATTGAAAAAAATAACGAAGCTTAATTTTTTTAAAAGAACTCGAATTTAAAATGACAAATCACAATTATAGACTCATGATTAAAATTGAAAATAAATCAAAATTTAACAAAAAGACCAAGATAAAACTTTTAAAATAAAACAAATGAGTACTAAAATTGAATTATTAGTAAATAAGAAGACAACTCTGATATTTTAAATGGTCAACTCTAATGTCAAGGGGAGGAGAGAAAATGAGAAATAAAAGAAAAAAGAGTGTCAATAATACATTGTCACATAAACAATGACATGTGCACCACAAATGAAAGGAGATGCCTTGATGCTTCACATATCATCACGGAAGCTATCATTTGGACGTTAAAAGATACCGTACACACCACCAAAAGACCATAAACGTCTCCCACCTATTAGCACATGCCAGCCAACTTTGATTCTTAAATTATATTTTATATTTATTAAAATATCTAATTGTCTTTTTAGTCAACTTGATAATAACTAAAAAACTAGGATGAAAATACAAAAAAGCCCATGGATGCTAGTTAAATAAGCTTATTCCAATTAATTTAGTTATTTTACTGTACTTTTAAAATGAAAAAAAGACTTATTTATCCCTGATTATTTTAATAATGACTAATAAACCCTGTAAAAAAAATGTATTACTCCTAATAACCAATTAATCGAATTCTTTTAGAAGAATAAAAATTGATCTTTACATTATTTCAATTAACAATGAATCCTCTAATAGTGAACAATGTTTTTGCCTCTCCAATTAGCTTTTGTTAATTTTTCTTATTTGATTGTAAGTTTTCAAGGTAGCTTCAATGATTTTTATTTCTTTTTTATTTTTTTCAAAATCAAAAGCCATATGATGGATGTAAATAATTTCAGAAATATAGATTTTGGCATTAAGTTAAGGTATACTTTGAAGCTTAGGTGACATGTCTTTCCAACATGATTTCATGAAGAAGATGAGCTGATATAAATTTTTTTATGCAAAAAATAAATAAATGTTCACGTGTTATTAACATGTTTTTTTAGTAGATAAAAAATCTAATCATGAACTCAAAATCTAATGCATATGTTTAGCAAATAAATTAAGCTAAAGCACTAAATTCTAACACCAACCAAATACTAAGTTGTGAAATTAAGAGACATATATAGATAAAGCGAAGTCAAAACTTGGTTTGCTAAAAAAATAGTTCAAGATGACATTTTTTGTAATATTGAGATAACAAAATCTCAAAACAACTTGAGTTAATTTAATAAACTCGAGACTTGAGTCATGAACCAAACTAGGTTTAATAGTTTCTTTTAAAACAATTATTTATTTAAGAATAGGACAACAAAAGTTGAAGCTTGCATAAAAAAAAATCAAATAAAAATGGATTATGATGAGTTCCACAAAAAGAATATTTCTAATTAAAAAACAAAAGATTTGTATGATTTTAATTGAAAACACAATAAAAATCAAACTATTATGAATAAAATAAATTCTACATATATTTGTACTTAATTTAAATTTTAATTAAAAATATAAAAAATATATTTTTAATTAATTTTTTTTAAAATAAATTTAAATTGTTGAGAAAAGGAAGAAAAACAACCTAGAATGCTAGTCTAAATGGCCTAACGCTTAGGCCTTAAAAAATAAGCCTACTAATACATACCCTCAGACCCTTTCTTCTTCTTTTTTTTTTCAAGTTGTTCATTTATCCAATTTTTTTCATTAAAAAGAACAAAAATGACATGTCGTCTACTGCTTCAAAGGACACATCATTGCTTTGTTTAAAATTCAATCACAATTAGGTGGTTGACAAATCCGGGGAGGAGTTTCGGGGCCTAAAAACCATTTTCAACTTTTTTTTAACCTAAACACATCTAATAAATACTTTTAGAACAAAAAAAAAAAAATCAATTTAACAATACTAAAAAAACTCAAAAAACAACCCACAAACACAGAATTTTTTCCTCATCCTCGATTTACTTTTATTTTGGTATGATAGAGTTTCAAAAATACCTCAATGAAACTCTCCTCGTCGAATGGAACCAGTTAATACTAAGATTGACCTTTTTTGTTGTTGAAACATGGAGAATCAATAACTGTCTCTCTCTTTTTGCAAAGAAAATAAACTATTGGACTAAAATGTTTATAGTCTAAACTAAAAGGACCAAAAATAAAATTTGGCAAATCCTAAAGGCTTTTTTTTTTTCAAATGTGGAGGCTAAACATTAAAACAAAAGAAAAAAATTCCTTTTTTTCTGCATTGTTAATTTTGATCTTTTAATTTATTTTATTTTTACAAACAACAAAAATAATTTTTTTTTAGCAAAATCAAGCATCAACTCAACATCAAAATATTTTTCAAGACCAAAATAACCTTACAGAAATAAAATCAAACAAATAACAAAGCCCAATATCTAATAAGTATAATATCAAATGACTAAATAAAAAAAAATGAAAAAAATTAAAGGAAAAAAAAGCAAGGTAGATAATATTTAGATAATGATTATCATTTTATTTTCTATTCCTTTTTTCATTAGAGTGTCAACCTTTATATTTAGATAACCAAGTTGAAAAAACTTCAAATATATCTAAACCTTTCCATAATTATTTAGTAGTTAGTTAATATTTTTTTAAAGTTCTGTCATTCCGTGATTCATGTGTTCCTACAAAACAAGTCCTTTTCATAAAATAAAGGAACCCCTGTACTTAAGGAAGCGTTTGGGAACGCGGTTCAACCGGCGTTCCCAAAAAAATTGATTTTTTTGGCTAAAATTTAATATGGTTTGTACGTTTTGATGTGTTGATGTTAAAAATGATTTTTAAAAAATAAAAAAAATCATTGGCATGCATTTTGGCACGAAAAGTTATTTGAAAAACACCCGCAACCACACTGCCAAACATGCTCTAAGTTAGAAAAACATAAAGAGAAATGTAGTGTATAAAATGATAAGGAAAAAACAAAATGAAAGGCAGTGTTCTGTTTTAGGTTATTACATGTCGATGTATGTATTATGATTTATTGTCCAATTATCCTCTATATTTGGTTATTCTTGGGTATTTATATATCTTAAATCATAAGTATTTGCGCTATAAGTCTTAGGATTATAAAAGACATAAAATAAACTATTATTTTATTTATAAAAAAAGACATAAAATAAAAGATATAAAATAAACTATTATTTTATTTATAAAAAAAATTTAAAATCGATCCCAAAAATATAGACACATTGATTTAAAAATTTAGAATAAAAATTTATATACATATAAAAGAATCAGCTCGTTTACACCTTAAAGCCTAAAAATCAAAATATAAAACCCAATCAGGTTTCTCTTTAAATCTTGAAAGCTTAACCTAAAAAAATATTATTTTAATGGCCTTTTTTGTTTTAAAGACCACCGTTAATTAAAATGGAGGCTTGCCCAATCTCCTTCTTGCTCCTTTTATTTTTTTTACAGGTTATGCAACTGATTTGGGGGAAACTTGTTAGGTTGCAAGAAAAGATAGGGTTTAGTTTCAACATATATCAATAGAAAGAGGAAAATAACTTTATATTAAAAATTGCAGACTCCATGTTCATGAGTTCATACCTTTTTCCTTTCTAAACAAATTGCAAATTTCATGTTCCTATACTCTACGAATCATAGCTGCCACTACAGCAATTCTTAGATGGGGAGCAAACTTTCATAAATCATGATTCATGATTGGAGTAAAGGATCAAACACAAGTAAAAACAAAAAAAATAGTTAACAATAGTCGTTGATTCATAAAGTCTAATTTTCATACATATACTCATACAACAAGGATAGATGGGAACTCAATGATTCAAACAAGCTTTACACAATGATATGTTGCAGAAAATATGGTTCACATTAGTATACAAAGGTTGGAACCTGATTCTGCGACACTATTACTCTTAGGATGAACTGAATGTGCTTGAATCTGCAATGCAATTGCCTTTCACCCCACTACCCAATGCTTGGTCTCTTGCTCCTTGTGTTTGCGTATCTCTCTCACTAATGTTTTCTCTACTTCTCATGTTTATTTTCTGCTCTTCTTACTTCCTCCCCCCATTTCTTTTTCAGTTCCTATAGTTGCTCTTTTTATAAGTAAATAATACCCCTCTTCAGGAAACAAATCATCGACTTGATGAGGGTTGATTCTTAGAAATCAACTTAATTGTTGGTAACCAAGACTGCTTGATTTGTGGAGAAGGATTACAATTTAAAAATCAAATCCTACACAAGAATGGAAAAGTTTGATTGGTTGACCGAAGAGCTATGTTTGATTCAGAATCTGTAGATGATTTTGGGAACTAAACCCTAATCTTCAGCCCTAAGATTGTAACTGACATGTTAGAAGACACGTTTTCATGATTTCTACGCCATCAAGAGACTAAATCATGATTGAGATTAAGCCTTAAATTTACATGAAAAGGAGTTGTTCCTACCTTCTCCTTTTTGCTTAGAAACCTGCAGATCTTTAAGAACAATACATTAACACTGTTTTTCTTGAAGCTTCATTAGCGTGTTATTCTTCTTTTAAGCAAAACGTACCGTTTCACTTAAAGTAAAATGATGTTGTTTTTGCTCCTCCGACAAAATTAGTTTTTTTTTTTTTAATTCAATTTGGCCAAAATTCATCATAGCCCCTTCATTTCAGCGTTTGTTACTCCTTGATCCCTGGTCTTTTAATTTCTTGTTTTTGGCCAATTTTCATCTTTTTTTCTTAATTTCTTTCAATTTTACTCCTGAACAAGTTATTTTAGGCCCTTTGATTACTTCAAGGCTTCCATTTAAGTTTTTGTTACTTCAATTCTTTATTTTTAAGCCAAATTGACTTTCAATTTTATTTTTTCTTCAATTAAGTACTTAATTGATTTTTTAACTTGGCTACTTGTTCGAAATTCATCATTGAACTTCAATTTCTTTCAATTTTAGCCAAATTAAACCAGTTTATGCCCATTTCTCTTTACTTCAGACCTTAATGATGATTTAAAATTTTTTAAACTTTATTTTTGTTCATGGTGTTCAAATATTGGTCCAATTACAACCCTAATCGGATCTTATATATATATATATATATATATATATATATATATATATATATATATATATTTGTGATTTTAGAGGTTTCTTAACACATAAAAATTAAATAAAAATAACTAAATAGATAAATTTATTGGAAAGATATATTTTTAGATTTTTCTAATATATACACAAAAATAAGGGTCTAAAATTGAGTTATAACAATTAACCTCTCTTTACAATGCTTACAATGCAAAGTCTTATAAAAAGCTTTGTATAGTAAGCTTGTAAAGAAAGAAAATGATATTCGAAATGAAAAGGATTCGACACCTTTAAGTTTCAGTTAAGGGATTCGACACCCTTAGAAATCATATAATCATATTATTATAATAGGTGACCTACTCAAGTGGTCTTATTCTTATGAGAGACCTACCCAAGATGAAGAAAAGTGGAAATGATCTCATTCTAATGGGTGACTTACCCAAGCGATCTCGTTCATAGGTGACTTACCTAAGTGGTCTCATTGACTTTGTTGATTTGGGTCCATTAAAGCCTTCTTAGATTCCATTAAGGTTTTTTCCTATAAAATTCTTTTTTTACATGCTATGCAATGATTTGGTTAGATGATTTGCATGCATCCCTACCTGGTTTGAAGCATAGGTCCTCTTTTATCTTTGTTATTTCTCTTGATTGATGAGGTTTGTATCTTTTTGAGATGCTCAAATTTGGCCTGCATAGGTCCTATTCTGAGTTATTAGCAGTCTTACTCAAACTTAATCCATCATGACCCATTTATTTATTGGATATTTTCTATTTCACTTGTTATCTCATTTTTCATCACTACATGACAAGAATCAAATCCATTTTTGTAAATGAAATTACCCCATTGTTTCACTACTTAAATCATCTTTTTTCATAGATTACTTTTAACTACAAAAAATGCCTCATATCTTGATCATGCCCCCTAGTATACTTTGTTAGCAATTCAGACAAAAATCTTCTCTTTTTCTTTGGTGTGATTTTCACAATGGAAACTTTATTCAAAATGATTTTTTGAAATCTTGTTCCTTGAAAACAAAAATTGTTTTGATATATGTTTAGAGTGCTTTTTCTTTGCAACTCCTTGAGGACCAGTGATGATGAGGAGATCCCTTTTTTTTTATGGGTTTTAAAACAGAAGTCTAGAGTAGAGACTCGAGATTTTGTGAAGAAAAAAACATTTTTTATTTGCATGAATAATAAAAAGTAGTTTGCTTGTAATGTCACGACTCTGATGAAAAAGTTCTTTGTGATTCATCAACACAATTTACTGGTCAAATACATTTGCTTACTTGTTTAGAAAATGAATTTTAATGGCACATAATCTTGGTTGTGGAAAGAAAGGGCTTTATAGGATCAAAGAGTGTTTCAAGATTTTAAGGACTTTATAAACTTAAAGAATGTTTCAAAGTTTTAAAGACTTAGGATCACTGTTGATTGCTGGATTTCTCATGTCTTTTGATTCTTTTCATTATACTGTCGTATTCTATTGACTGGAACCCTTTCTTCTTTTTCTTTTTGTATGATCTTCGTTGGGGCATTCTCATTTTGCTTTGACTTTTCAATTTTATTTGTGCATACCCCACAACATTTAGGTTTCTTGGGCTTACTGCTTTCAGGATTCTCACTATTCTTTTATCCTTTGAACTTCTATCTTTCCTCTAGTGTGAGGTGTGATCCTAATCAAGGTTCTTATAAAGAAAAACCCATCTAGGGCTCAAATAGGGATAACAAAGGGTATAGTTATTTTTGGACTCGAAGGAAATAGCAAAGATGGTTTTCCATCATTTTAAGTACAAATGATTTTAGACTAACAAACTTTGGCCTCTTCTAATGGTTTGAGACTTATTAAGGATTGTGTTTTGGGAGTCAATGACTAACAAACTTACTACATGTTATTATGCATGCAATTTAAACATGGTTAGTAAGACATGGTATAAGGGTAAATTCTTTTTTTTTTTGTTAAGAGTTTGTTTGATCTTCTTAGTGTAAGAATTGCTAGATTGCTGCCATATCAAATAATAAATCATTTCCTATAATCAAGAATCAAGTTGAACTTTTCAAAATTCACCTTAGGAAAAACCTTTTTTTTTTTTTTTTAAATTCACTAATTAGGAATACTATATTGAGTTAAGCCCATGTGATAATACAAGGATGAAAATGTGAGCTCTTTTTTTTTTTATGAGTAAACGATGGAAAAGGAAGGGATAATGCTTAGAGAATTTATACCCAAAACTTCATTTTTATTATTCAGATGAAAATTTATACATTAAATATAATACGTTTTTACAGAATTAGAATTGATAAGCATAGGCAAGTCTTTTTCATCCATTTTGACAAGCAATAATGCTCCTCCTAGTGATACGACCAAAAGATTGATTTCTTCTCCCAAGTGTAGGAGTGTTGAAGTAGTAAATAACCTGGCGAGACCGGGGTCAAACCACAGGAAGGTTAGTTGTATAAATTATAAGCAGCAGCAGCAGCAGCAACAACAACAACAACCACAATAATACTAGTAGTAGTAGTAGTAGTAGTAGTAGTAGTAGTAGTACTAATAATAATAATAATAATAATAATAATAATAATAATAATAAGAAGGAGAAGAAGAAGTTGATTAGAATTTTGAGATGGAAGATTAACGTAAGGATTAAACAATGATAACAACAAATGTCAACGTTAGAGGATCCACTAATGGTATTTCAAACAAGTATAGTATAAACTCTTATTATTCAATTGGAAACCACACACAAAGGAGGTTCCAATCAGATTATAAATTGTTAATATGATTACATTAGTTATCTTATTCGAATAATGCTAATACTTGTAAATGTTGTCAGGCATTCATGATTATAACTTATGTAACAACAAATCAAGTTCCTTTTTCATGGCTTAGATCTAGAAAATCCATACTTGCATTTGTGAGAATTTGAAGAAGTCTGTAATACCTATAATGACTTAAATTGTAGCATGAACACCATCAGATTAAAGCTTTTTCCTTTTTCATTAAAAGATAAAGCTAAAACATGGCTACAGAATCTTAGGTCAGGATCCATTCGTGCTTGGGATGAAATGCAACAACAATTTTTAAAGAAGTTTTTTCCATCTCACAGAACAAACTCTTTCAAAAGACAAATTACCACTTTCACTCAAAAACCAGGAGAAACATTTTATCAATGTTGGGATAGGTATCGAGATTTGCTTAATACTTGCCCTCATCATGGTTTTGAAACATGGAGATTGGTTTCATATTTTTATGAAGGATTAACACCTAAAGATAGGCAAATGGTGGAATTGATGTGCAACGGAACTTTTGAAAATAAAGACCCTAATGAAGCAATGGAGTACCTAGACTTGCTAGCCGAAAATGCTCAAAATTAGGACACTACAGGCACTTATGAGGCACCAGGTAAAACTCAACCTCATACATCTAGTGGAGGTATGTACAACCTTAGGGAAGATCATGACTTCCAAGCTAAATTTGCATCTTTAGCTAGAAAAGTTGAGGCACTTGAATTTAAAAAGAATGGTCAATTAAAATCTGTTCAAGACATTGTGTGTCAAATCTGTGAAACGAATGAACATGCAACCAATGACTGTCCAACTTTGCCTTTGACACGACCAAAAGATTGATGTCTTCTCCCAAGTGCAGGAGTGTCGAAGTAATAAATAACCCGGCAAGACCGGGGTCGAACCACAGGGAGGTTTATTGTATAAATTATAGTTAACAACAACACAATAACAACAACAATAATAGTAGTAATAATAATAATAATAAAGAAGAAGAAAAAGAAGAAGTTGATGAGAACTTTGAGTTGCAAGATTAACGTAAGGATTAAACAATGATAACAACAAATGTCAAGGTTAGAGGATCCACTAATGGTACGTCAAACAAGTATAGTATAAACTCTTACTAATCAACCGGAAACCACACACAAAGGAGGTTCCACTCGGATTATAAATTGTTAACATGATTACATTAGTTATCTTATTCGAATAATGCTAATACTTGTAAATGTTGTCAGGCATTCATGATTATAACTTATGTTAACAACAAATCAAGTTCCTTTCATAGCTCAGGTGTCGGTTATACCATACAGTATGGGCTATGAAAGTGCCAAGTATTTGTTGTACCAAGTGTTATACAACATAAATCTAGATTAACCATTTAACAAGCAAAGTATTAAAAGTGAACAAGATAACAAATATAAAGCATGTTAATATCCAACATTAAGGTCCATGTTAAGTTTATATTATACTTATTCTTACACCATTAGTGTACCCTTTTCACCTTGACATAATTAACTTAGCAACACATAATGAAAGAAAGAAACATAAATAAATAAGGAAAGGAAATGAAAAGCATAAGCAAGAAATTAATATAAGCAAAACTTAAGCATTACAAAATATAAAGAAAGAGCAAGAGCATGATCTTGATCTGAACACCAAGATGCCTAAATACATGGCAAATGCCTCCTTTTATAGGCCAAAATTCGGAACTATTGATTTGTTGACTAATTGATGAGTGGGTGGCCACATCTTGACTTGGTGACAATTCTTATCTTCTTGTCTGCTAAAAACGTCATTGATGACGTCATAATTTGAACAGACTTCAATCATGAACGTTCTAGAGAATTGTCTCATCTTTCCAGGGTAAAAATTTGAGATCATTTGGACTTCTAGAACTCGAGATATGGGCTGAACACTGAACAGTGTCTGGGCTGCAGGACAGATTCAGACTTCTTCGGTGTTGCTGCAATTTGGACTTGAAAACGGCCTTTTTAAATCTTGGGCTCCACATGAAAGTTGTAGGCCTATGTCTTATCTTTCCATCCATATAAAATAGACCTAAATCCGAGATCTACAGCTCTAGATATGACCCGATTACCGAACAATGTTCCAGTTTGGACTACACCAACATCTCTTTTCTAAGTTTGGCCATCTCTTTGTCCTTTCAATTTCAGTACTTCAACTCATCAATCAATTCTTTCATTTATGTGATAGGCCTGCATTTAAGATGAACATTTACCATAAATTAAAGGTATCTTATATTATTAGATATGTTATTATAAAACATGCTTTAGTTAAGGAGTTATTGATACTTCAAGTGCAAAATGATGGTATAAAACCTCGATAAAAATGCACTTTTAAGTACTAATCACACCCCCCAACCAGCTTATTACTAGTCCCTAGTAATCAAAGCGTTAAAATAGAAAAAAAACAATTTGCAAATTCCACAAAGCAAGGCATTCATCATTCGACTTCCATTAATCTATCCAGATAAACAAACTCTCTTTAAATTTATATATCTGCTCAATACCCCTTAAACAAAATATTAATAAACCTTCCTTTTTATGTGTTCAATGTATGAAAACATAGATGATGGGGCTTTTATTGGAAGAAAACAATATTCTGCTCTAATGTTTAAGGTTAACTTCCTTGGGTTGGGATTATTATCTTCTTCTTTTTTTTTCTTTTTTTTTTAAATATATATATATACACAATGCATCTTTAACCCATGTAACGAGCTTTCAGCTAATGACTCCCAGACCAGTTGGTCTTAGGGCATTAGGTGTTGAGACACCCCTACGAGCTTAGTAACTCGGGTTGCAGATACTGATACGTAGATAGTGCAATGTTTGATTCCCTTAAGCTTTTCTCCTTAACCCGTGTAACAAGCTTTGGGCCAATAGCTCCCAAGTCAGTTGACTTTAGGGTATTAGATGTTAAAACACCCCTTCGGGCTTAATTGCTTAGGTTAGGGAGGCTACGAAACCAAACTTATCTACGCTTTTATTATCATCAATTTCTTTTTGTTGTTGTTGTTGTTTTTTTTTTTGTTTGAAAAGCATAGACTATCCCTATCCCTTAGTTGTTACCTTTAACAAAAGAACATAAATAATGTAATAATCCAATGTGCAACCCACAATCATATGTTAAAGTGTGTGTGTGAAAATGAAGGTTTAAGAATACTTGTTAAATGAGTATATGAGCAGAATCAAGTGATAACAATGCGAGAGTTTGTAAACCTGAATATTTCAAGAAGTATTCTAATAGGCCTTGTTATGAATATTGCAAATGACCATTAGAAAATGTTTACTAAGATGCATCTCAAGAGTCAATAAAATTCCCCCTTACTCTACCATCCTAGTAAGAACAGTTTAGCCAAATGGTTTTTTTTTTTTATATACTACTACCCTCTCCCCCCAACCAAAACGAGACATTGTCCTCAATGTCCTAAGGTAGAAAGATAGAGTATAGAAGACCTCACCTGAAATAACGAACACTGACAAACCTGAAACACACTTAAACAGATATAAGAAATAACAAAACAAAATAATATGCTAATAATAAAACCAAAAGACACAAGGATTCACAAACGAAGGCTCAAATCCAATCTAAGCTTTTTACGGCTTTCTATAGTTGACCAATTTATACGACTCATGGAAGGATCAATGACAGGGGTGAAAGATTGTAGTTTGTCGATCAATTGCTCAGCAGTAGCAGCAGAGATTATGATTTGTCGTGCCGAAGATGTTAGAAATTCCTGTTCCACAGCTTGATCAAGAAAAGACAACAATTTATCATAAAAACCATTAACATTGAGCAAACCTATAGGTTTATGGTGAATGTGAAGTTGGGCCCAAGAGGAAATATGAAAGATCTCTTCCAATGTGCCCAAACCACCTGGTAAGGCAATGAAGGCATCAGCATGGTTAAACATTGTATTCATTCGATCAAACATTATGGAGACCTGTAGTTCCTCTCCAATTGTTCTTCCAATGATGTCCCCTTTTGTTAAAGCTTTAGGGACGACCCCCAAAACTTGACTACCTCCTAAAAATACAGCTATTGCCACACCCCCCCATTAACCCAAGGCTGCCTCCCCCATACACTAAATGAATCTTTCTCCTCCTAGGACCCGACCAAGATGATTTGTCGCTTCTAAAAATGTTATTTCCTTCCCAGGACTGGATCCACCGAAAACACAAATATTTTTTATGTGATAACTTGAGGGACCTGCCATTTCTACACACTTCAATATCTGTCTAATGTAAGGGTTGAGTAGAAATGAGGGGAAGGAAGAGAAGATTTTATAGATGAAAAATTAAAGATGCAATTATACCCCTATATGTAGACCCACCTGAGTCTCACACACTCTTTCTCTCTCTTTATTTAATTATTTATTTTGAAAAAGCATGTGTATGTACAGGTAGTTGTGATTGTGGCTCACATCTTCCCTTGGTTTTACGTCCAAGAACGGCTTAAACGTTCTCTATGGGTCGGGATAGGCTTCCCATCCGGATTTTCTTAAAAACCGCAAACAGGTCTTTTTTTAGTCGATTCCCAAGACTAATTCGATCATGTTCTTTATGAAAATGGGGCCATAAATCATGAATTGCACGATGCACATCTCCACTAGGATGCGTCTCAAGGGTCAAAAGAAGATTATCTAAAGACCCCCTTACTCGTGCCATCCTTAATGAATTGTATTTTATCTTCACGGTTTATAGATGCCATTCCTAAAGAACGACATGTTGCATTACAAGTCCATCTGGCACATCTGTGATAGACTTTCAGTCGTTTTGCACGACGTTTCTTTGCAAAAGTGCTTTTACCTGTTCCAGGCATGTGTGAGATGAAAGAATTGGAGGACTCACCTGATAATCGGACCTTTGCTTCAATCAACCAACGGATATCTTCAGGAATTCCATGATTCATTAACAACCTCAATCTTGCACACCTAGCACGGTAAATTTTTGTAATCGCATTCTGAGGCAGAGCAGGAAAGTACTTTTTCAATTTTTCAAGAGTGGTGTCCATTTTCAAATGAGAATTGGAGAAGAGAGTCAAAGAAGGGAGAAAAAGCAAAGTATTGCACAAATATATACAAATATCAATTATTATGGGAAACTGAAAGAACCGACTGAAGTCACGGAGTACCGTTATCCGCCATTTGACCGGGGTAAGAGAGATTAACAAAACAAAATTCACACCAAAAAGAAACACAAAACAATGTGAGAAAAACAAAATAATCAACCTTTATCTATAGGATCATTCAAACCAATAGATTCATTTTCACTAGGAAAATTATCAATGTAAGCTTTCAAACGATGTCCATTTCCCTTAGAAACATTGTCATTCTTTGGATTCTCAATATCAAAGGCCCCATAAGGATACACATGTTTCTCAATAAATGGACCGCTCCATCTTGATCTTAGCTTTCCAGGAAATAAATGGAGTCGAGAATTATAAAGCAAAACTTTTTGACCAGTATCAATTTTTTGATAATTTTCACAAGTTTTGCAGAATGCATGTGTGTCCTTGAACATGGTGGGCCAATAAAATCCCTTTTGTAAGATTTTCGCAGCTGTCTTTTTTGACGAGAAATGACTCCCACATGCTTCAGAATGACAAAGTTTAATGACATTACTTACCTCATTGTCAGGAATGCATCTTCGAAATATTTGATCAGGACAATATTCGAATAAGTAAGGGTCATCCCAATAAAATTTCTTTACTTCGTTCAAAAACTTACCTTTGTCTTCGGTACTCCAATGATTTGGCAAATCACCTGAGGCAAGGAAATTGATATTTTTAGCAAACCGAGGCATTGAACTAAGAGAAAGTAAGGATTTGTCAGGAAAGTAATCATCGGTTAGTGTGATGTCAGATATTGAATCGTTGTCACTCTTGACAAAAGATTCGCATCAACATTTTCAATGCCCTTTTCATCCGTGATTTCTTCCCCGAGAATAAGTCATTTGCAAATCTTCAAATTCATCAAGCTCGGGATTACTCAAAGTAGATTCAAGTTGATCATAAACTAATTCTTCAATAGAATCTACTTCTTGTAAATCATTATCATCTCCAGGTTGCTTGCAAATGTTGAAAATATTCATCTCCAATGTCATGTTTCCAAAAGATAGCTTCATCAGTCCATTCCTACAATTAATCAATGCATTAGACGTTGCAAGAAACGGACGTCCTAAAATAACAGGAAATGAATTACATGCTTCAACAGGTTGTGTGTCCAAGACACTAAAATCCACAAGATAAATGAACTTATCGACTTGTACTAACATATCTTCAACTATTCCTCTAGGCACTTTTACAGATCTATCGGCAAGTAAAAGAGTTACAGAAGTTGGTTTTAACTCACCTAGATTGAGACTTTAAAAAACTGAATATGGAAGTAAATTCACACTAGCTCCAAGATCAAGTAAAGCTCTTTCAATTTTATGTTCTCCAATAAAGCAAGAAATTGTAGGACAACCAGGGTCTTTATATTTCAATGCATTATTGTTCTGAAGAATGGCACTTACTTGTTCAGCTAAAAAGGCTTTCTTTTTCACATTCGTTTGCTCTTCACAAAGGTACAGATCTTTCAAAAATTTAGCATAAGAAGGAACCTTGTTTAATAGCATCCAACAAAGGTATATTGATCCTTACCGCTTGAAAGTTTCAAAGATTTCGGAGTTGTGATTGACTTTCCTTTGTTTGGTCATGGCATGAGGAAATGGAAGTCTTGTGCGAAGAATCGGTCTTTTCTTTACAATGTTCAGATTCAACCCCTTCCTTACCCTTAGAGATTGACTCATCATCATTCTCACAAGGTTCAAGAATGGGTTTTTCAATAACCTTACCATCGCAAGAGTGATGACCGATTTGGCTTGATCCATGTGCTGGCTTCCCAACTACTTGCATTCGCATTGTATTGCCCCTTTGGATTTTGCTGAGGTTGAGATGGAAACTTACCTTTCTCTTGGAAACTAAGAGCAGTTGTGAACTTTGCAAGAGTATCTTTAAGATCTGTCATGCTTTGAGCAAGTTGAGTGTTAATTGTCTCTTGCTTTTCCATGAATGCATGCAATGTTTCCTCAAGATTTCTTCTAGGAGGTGGAGCATAAGGAGGTGCATATCCATGAGAATTTTGGAAGTTATGGTGTGCTTGAAACGGTGGTTGTGAAGTTTGTGCATTATTGTTATCACTCTTCCAATTGAAATTTAGGTGATTTCTCCAACCAGGGTTGTATGTTTGCGAGTATGGGTTATGATTGGGCCTTTGGAAACTGTTTAATGCATGGGCTTGTTCATGGAGACATTCCCTAAAAGAGGGCAAAGTTGGACAGTCATGGGTTGAATGTTCATTGGTTTCACAGATTTGACACACAATGTCTTGAACAGATTTTAGTTGACCACTCTTTTTTAATCGCCTCAACTTTTTTAGCTAAAGATGCAAACTTGGCTTGGAGGTCATGATCTTCCCTAAGGTTGTACATACCTCCACTAGATGTATGAGGTTGGGTTTTACTTGGTGCCTCATAAGTTTCTGTAGTGTCCCAATTTTGCGCATTTTCAGCTAGCAAGTCTAGGTATTCCATGGCTTCATTAGGGTCTTTATCCTCAAAAGTTCCATTGCACATCAATTCAACCATTTGCCTATCTCTAGGTGTTAATCCTTCATAAAAATGTGAAACGAATCTCCATGTTTCAAAACCATGATGGGGGCAAGTATTAAGCAAGTCTCGATATCTATCCCAACATTGGTAAAATGTTTCTCCCGGTTTTTGAGTGAAAGTGATGATTTGTCTTTTGAAAGAGTTTGTTCCGTGGGATGGAAAAAACTTCTTTAAAAATTGTTGTTGCATATCATCCCACGCATCGAATGGATCCAGTCTCAAATTTTGTAGCCATGTTTTAGCTTTATCTTTTAATGAAAAAGGAAAAAGCTTTAACCTAATGGTGTTCATGCTACAATTTGAGTCATTATAGGTGTTCTGAGACCTCCTCAAATTCCCTTAAATGCAAGTATGGATTTTCTAAATCTAAACCATGAAAAGAAGGTAAAAGTTGAATAATGCCTGGCTTAAAATTAAAATGAGATGCATCAGGAGGAAAAACTATGCATGAGGGTGCACTTGTTCTTGTGGGATTCATGTGGTCTCTAAGTGTTCTAACCCGAATATTCTCATTATTCTCATTATGAAGCGATTGGTTATCTTCTTCGGCCATATTTTCTGAAAATGATGAAGATACTCTACAAAGTCTACCACTTAATGTACGTGACCACACTCTCATGCACGTGCAGGAAGAGAATAAAAGAAAGAAAAGAAAAACAATAGAAAAAGAAACAAAACAAAAGAAACAAAGTTAGATACAAGAAAAGAGAAAAGAGAAAAGAGAAAAGAGAAAAGTGAAAATAAAATAAATACTATAATTTGTACAAGAATTTACCTCCCCGGCAACGGCGCCAAAAACTTGACACGACCAAAAGATTGATGTCTTCTCCCAAGTGCGGGGAGTGTCGAAGTAATAAATAACCCGGCAAGACCGGGTCGAACCACAGGGAGGTTTATTGTATAAATTATAGTTAACAACAACACAATAACAACAACAATAATAGTAGTAATAATAATAATAATAATAAAGAAGAAGAAGAAGAAGTTGATGAGAACTTTGAGTTGCAAGATTAACGTAAGGATTAAACAATGATAACAACAAATGTCAAGGTTAGACGATCCACTAATGGTACGTCAAACAAGTATAGTATAAACTCTTACTAATCAACTGGAAACCACACACAAAGGAGGTTCCACTCGGATTATAAATTGTTAACATGATTACATTAGTTATCTTATTCGAATAATGCTAATACTTGTAAATGTTGTCAGGCATTCATGATTATAACTTATGTTAACAACAAATCAAGTTCCTTTCATAGCTCAGGTGTCGGTTATACCATACAGTATGGGCTATGAAAGTGCCAAGTATTTGTTGTACCAAGTGTTATACAACATAAATCTAGATTAACCATTTAACAAGCAAAGTATTAAAAGTGAACAAGATAACAAATATAAAACATGTTAGTATTCAACATTAAAGTCCATGTTGAGTTTATATTATACTTATCCTTACACCATTAGTGTAACCTTTTCACCTTGACATAATTAACTTAGCTAAACATAATGAAAGAAAGAAACATAAATAAACAAAATAAAAACATAAATAAGATAAAAGTTAACTAAGTAAAGGAAAGGAAATTAAAAGCATAAATAAGAGATTAATATAAACAAAACTTAAGTATTACAAAATATAAAGAGAGGAAGCAAGAGCATGATCTTGATCTGAACACCAAGATGCCTAAATGCATGGCAAATGCCTCCTTTTATAGGCCAAAATTTAGAACTATTGATTTGTTGACTAATTGATGAGTGGGTTGCCACATTTTGACTTGATGACAATTCTTATCTTCTTGTCTGCTAAAAACATCATTGATAACGTCATAATTTGAACCGATTTAAATCATGAAAGTTCTAGAAATTTTCTCAGCTTTCCAGGAAAAAAAAGATGAGATCATTTGGACTTCTAGAACTCGAGATATGGGCTAAACACTGAACAGTGTCTAGGTTGCAAGACATATTCAGACTTCTCCGTTGTTGCTACAATTTGGACTTGAAAATGACCTTTTTAAATCTTGGACTCCCATGAAAGTTTTAGGCCTGTCTTAGCTTTCCATCCATATATAGAAGACCTAAATCCAAGATCTACAGCTCCATATATGACCCAATAACTGAACAGTGTTCCAGTTTGGACTGAACCAGCATCCCTTTTCTAAGTTTGACCCTCTCTTTGTCCTTTCAATTTCAGTACTTAAACTCATCAATCAATCCTTTGATTTATATGATAGGCCTGCATGAACATTTGCCATAAATTAAAGGTATCTTATAGTATCAGACTTGTTATTATAAAACGTGCTTTAGTTAAGGAGTTATTGATACTTCATGTACAAAATGATGATATAAAACCTTGATAAAAATGCACTTTTAAGTACTAATCAAACCCCCCAAGTAGCTAATTACTAGTCCCTAGTACTCAAAGTGTTAAAACAATTTGTAAATTCCACAAAGCAAGGCATTTATCATTCAACTTCCATTAATCTATTCAGATAAACAAACTCTCATTAAGTTTATATATCTGCTCAATACCTCTTAAACAAGATATTAATAAACCTTCCTTTTTATGTGCTCAATGTATGAAAACATAGATGATGGGGCTTTTATTGGAGGAAAACAATATTATGTTCTAATGTTTAAGGTTAACTTCCTTGGGTTGGGATTATTATGTTCTTCTCTCTTATTTATTTATTTTTTAATATATATACATATAACTTAAAACAAAATGCATCTTTAACCCATGTAATGAAAGGTTTAGGCTTATGTCTTAGCTTTTCATCCATATATAGAAGACCTAAATCCAAGATCTACAGCTCTATATATGACCCAATAACCGAACAGTGTTCCAGTTTGGACTGAATCAGCATCTCTTTTCTAAGTTTGACCCTCTCTTTGTCCTTTCAATTTCAGTACTTAAACTCATCAATCAATCCTTTGATTTATATGATAGGCCTGCATGAACATTTGCCATAAATTAAAGGTATCTTATAGTATCAGACTTGTTATTATAAAACATGCTTTAGTTAAGGAGTTATTGATACTTCATGTGCAAAATGATGATATAAAACCTTGATAAAAATGCACTTTTAAGTACTAACCACCTAGGAATGCCTTTTTTTTTTTACCATATATCGACCTTTATAGCTTGGTGCTCATTTACTATGGTTTTCTCCTGGTAATGGTAGAATCTTTCTTATCACATGATCTCATTTTTTAAATTCTCTTGGTTTAACCTTTCTGTCATATACTTTGACCTTTCTTCTTTGATATAATTGATGGTGACAGATTGCAACTAAACTTTTTGCACTAATCATGTTCAACTACTCATATCTTATCTTAACCCACCTAGCTTCTTCTATCTTCGATTCCATCAAAACTCTGAGGGATGGGATTTATAATTTCAATGGCGTTACTGTTTTTATTTTATACACTAGTGAGTAAGGTGCAATCCCAGCCCAAAGTTTTTATTGTCATGTGGTATGCGTGTAAGGCATAAAAAAACATTTCATGTCAATATTTATAAGTGACTACTATCTTTTAAATGATCTTCTTTATGTTTTTATTGGCCATTTCTACATTTACCATTCATCTTTGCCCTATAAAGGGATGAGTTGAAGTGTTTGATATTCCAATTAGAACATAATTCCGCAATCATCTTTCCTTTGAAAGTTTAAGCATTGTTAGTCACTATCCTCTTAGGTGATCTATATCGACAAATCAAGTCTTTCTTAATGAATTGTTTGACCACCTTTTGAGTGACATGAGCATAAGAGCAGGCTTCTACCTATTTAGTGAAGTAATCAATTGCCACCAGGATAAATCGATGCCCATTACTAGCTTTTAGGTTAATCAGTTCGATCACATCTATTCCCTATATTGCAAATGGCCAAGGTGATGTTATATTAAACATGAATGATGTCACACCGGACATCGCGGCACCTTAAAATTTTTTTTGATAAAAAAGAACAGATATCTGGCATCTTATTTTTTTAGGGGAAAAGATCTTGTTTAAGGAGTCGCCACCTAGTATTATGGTCACTAGAAACCTTGACTAGTCAACAAAAATTCTATGGTACATGACTGATTATGCAAAAGGAAAGATACTATCACCCTTAAATGTCTTGCCTGAGGTAGGCTGCATTGCTGGTTTTGTCATAAATTGCTAACATTTTGTTGGTTTATGCTATGATGGTTTGCGTGTAATATTCCTAACTCTGGCGTAGTGAATATTTAACTACGGATACTTCCAACTCTAGCGTTGGTAAATATTACGTAGCTATACAAAACAAAATAAATTTAAATAAGTATTTTTTTATTTTTGACTCTGGCGTCAGTGAATAAACAAATAAAAATAAATTTATTTTTTACGCATACATAATTTTTTTATTTTTATTTTTTATTTTTTTGGGTTGGGCCCAGTTCAGCCTATATGGGTTGGGCTTGACCCGGCCAGCCCGGCTCGATCACTAGCCCAAGCTAGTGACCTGGTCGAGCAAAGCAACATGCATGCACTAATCCACGCGTGTTGCTAAGTAAATTAATATTCACTTGCACGGAGTGCTGCTAATTAACTGAAACTAAGCGAAAGACAGAGAAAGCGACTTACCTAGTTGGCCGGAGACGACGAAGACGATGGCAAAGCTGCTTTTGTGTAACTGAACCACACTTGTCAGGGCACCCTTTCCACTCTTCCTTGCGTTCCTCTAGCCTTATTTCAGCTGTTGCTAATGACTTGAAATAGAAAATGATCTGCTGGAGGTGATGAAGACGATAGTGAAGTTGATATTGGTCTCAGTGTTTTCTGCTTGCATTTTCCTTTCTTTATGCTCACTGTTCTCTTATTTTGTTTTCTCAGTTCTTGAGATGAACGAACTAAAAAGGTAATGGGTCTGCCGGTTTCCTTTGAGTTTTTGACTGATTCCGAGTTGCTCTTTTTCTGCAGGGACTAAGACAATAGCAAGGCTCTCGTCTCTGTGTATGGTGCTCTCCTTTTCTCTCCCTCTTTCTCGTCCCCAGAGCTCTGTATTTATAGGGGATGTGCCCCGGTCTTCTCTTCGCGTACGACTTGCCTTTGGATAAGCACGGCTGGGAGGGATGCGTTGGTGTTTCATTAAGATTCGAATACCTGAGCTCGATCCTTATCTCCTCGGGGCATTTATCTTCATGAGGATAGGTATTAGTCTTTGTGTTTTAGCACGATTGGGACGTTGTCAGTTCAAATTTTTGCTCTTCTTTGTAGGTGGGTTTGCAATGCTAGAGGAAGAAGAAGAGGAAACTGTGCATGGCTGAAACGGTGCCATTTTGGACGGAATTTGACCATTTCTCAATTTGGTCTTTGCAGTTTCCAAAATTTACATATAAACCTCTAATCTTTTCAATTTCAAATTTTAAACCCCTTAAAATTAGATTAAAAGGCAAATGGGTCAAAATTTGGGTTATAACAAATGATAACACTTATGGTATTTCCTGATGTATTCTATACAATCTCTTTCCATGGTCATCCAGAAATAACTAGATCTTTGTTTTTGTCTAGTCATCATGTGTCCATTTGCATGAGTGACACGGATTCCCTTATGCACTTCTTGTAATGCATTTTTAATTTTTGTTTGGTCTAGACATCTTAGTAGAGTTCTATCCAATGACCTCTTGTATAGAATTTCCATATTTAAGTAGTATTTTATTATCATCCTCCTTAAAGTCTTTTTATCTATTTTGGATGCCTTTTCAAGATACTCCTATTGTTGAATAAACCTCTTTATTTCATGGTACCAAGGGTTGCCATTTATTTCACCCTCAATAAGACAACAATAAGTCCGAGAACTCCTAATTTCAATATATATTGATCACACTTTGGTTCCATAATCAATTTTCTCCATATAAGCTAGTGTTGCCAAGGCATTCGTGAATTGATTTTTATCTCTCCTCAAATGTGTGAATTATATTCCATCGAAGCCCTTTGCGAGTTTAGAGAGGTACTCTTGGTATGGCCTCAACTTTTCATCCTTGGTTTGTCATTCACCTTTCACTTAGTAAATTATCAACATAGAATCTTCGTACATATCTAACTTTTTTATCTTCAACTCTAAAATAGCTTCTAGCCTATAAATGCAAGCCTTGTATTCAGTTAATGTTGTTGGTACACTCAAATTGCAATTTGATTGAGATTGGAAACTACTTTCCTCTTAGCGAGATTACTATAGCCCCAACCCCATTACCAGAGGCATTTACAACAAAATCAAAATACATGGTCCACCACTCACTATCTTCTACTATCAAAACATCTTCGCCAGGGAAGTCATAGCTCAAGGGCTCATAGTCTACAACAACATTTTCGGCTAGGTGATTAGAAATTACACTCCTTTTTATTGCATTTCTTGTCATGTAGACAATATTATACTCAATTAACAGCACTTGCCATCTAGCTATCCTGTTTGACAAATAAGGTTATTCAAAAATGTACTTAAGAGGATCCATTTTTAAAATCAACCATGTAGTGTGGTATAATATATACTATCAAAGCCTCTTTGCGCTCCATACTAAATGACAACACAACTTCTCTATCATACTATAGTGAGACTCACAATCAATAAACTTCTTGCTGAGATAGTAAATAGCCTATTCCTTTCTAATGTGGCTTTTATAAATACTGCTTAATTATGTCAAAGGTTTCTTGGCAATCATTATTTCATATCCCAGGGTTTTTGTTTTGGAGTAGTTGAAAGATTGGCTCACAAGTGATTGTTAGTTGAAACAAATCGAGTAATATAATTCATACACCCTAGGAAACTTTAGACCTCTCTTCCAGTCTTTGGGGTTAGCATTTGTTGTATAACCATCACTTTGTTAGGATCTATTTTTGTGCCTTTATTACTCACCATAAACTCGAGTAATTTCCCAAACTTCACCTTTAATGTGCACTTTGTAGGGTTTAACTTCAATCGATATTTCCATAACCTTTTAAAACGTTTTCTCAAAGCTTGGATATGGTCCTCTTTTTCTTTATACTTAGTGATCATGTCATCCATATACACCTTAATCTCCTTATGCATCATGTCATGAAAAAAATGTTACCATGACACATTGATATGTTGCTTTAACATTTTTTTTAATTCCAAATGACATAACTTTATAACAAAAAGTTCCTCATGAGGTGACAAATGTAGTATTCTTCTTATCTTTTTTGACCATTTTTATCTGGTTTTACCCCGAGAAACCATCCATAAATGAGTAAGTGGAGTTCTTTGCAGCATTATTGATTAGTACTTAAAAGTGCATTTTTATCAAGGTTTTATATCATCATTTTGCACTTGAAGTATCAATAACTCCTTAACTAAAGCATGTTTTATAATAACGTATCTAATATATTAAGATACCTTTAATTTATGGTAAATGTTCATCTTAAATGCAGGCCTATCACATAAATGAAAGAATTGATTGATGAGTTGAAGTACTTAAATTGAAAGGACAAAGAGATGGCCAAACTTAGAAAAGAGATGCTGGTGCAGTCCAAATTGGAACACTGTTCGGTAATCGGGTCATATCTGGAGCTGTAGATCTTGGATTTAGGTCCATTTTATATGGATGGAAAGATAAGACATAGGCCTACAACTTTCATGTGAAGCCCAAGATTTAAAAAGGCCGTTTTCAAGTCCAAATTGCAGCAACAATAAAGAAGTCCGAATCTGTCCTGCAGCCCAGACACTGTTTAGTGTTCAGCCCATATCTCGAGTTCTAGAAGTCCAAATGATCTCAAATTTTTACCCTGGATAGATGAGACAATTCTCTAGAACTTTCATGATTGAAGATTGTTCAAATTATGACGTCATCAATGACGTTTTTGGCAGACAAGAAGATAAGGATTGTCACCAAGTCAAGATGTGGCCACCCACTCATCAATTAGTCAACAAATCAATAGTTCCGAATTTTGGCCTATAAAAGGAGGCATTTGCCATGTATTTAGGCATCTTGGTGTTCAGATCAAGATCATGCTCTTGCTCTCTCTTTATGTTTTGTAATGCTTAAGTTTTGCTTATATTAATTTCTTGCTTATGCTTTTCATTTCCTTCCCTTGTTTATTTATGTTTCTTTCTTTCATTATGTGTTGCTAAGTTAATTATGTCAAGGTGAAAAGGGTACACTAATGGTGTAAGAATAAGTATAATATAAACTTAACATGGACCTTAATGTTGGATACTAACATGCTTTATATTTGTTATCTTGTTCACTTTTAATACTTTGCTTGTGAAATGGTTAATCTAGATTTATGTTATATAACACTTGGTACAACAAATACTTGGCACTTTCATAGCCCATACTTGTATGGTATAACCGACACTGAGCTATGAAAGGAACTTGATTTGTTGTTAACATAAGTTATAATCATGAATGCCTGACAACATTTACAAGTATTAGCATTATTCGAATAAGATAACTAATGTAATCATGTTAACAATTTATAATCCGATTGGAACCTCCTTTGTGTGTGGTTTCCAATTGAATAAAAAGAGTTTATACTATACTTGTTTGAAATACCATTAGTGGATCCTCTAACCTTGACATTTGTTGTTATCATTTTTTAATCCTTACGTTAATCTTGCAACTCAAAGTTCTCATCAACTTCTTCTTTATTATTATTATTATTATTATTATTATTATTACTACTACTATTATTGTTGTTGTTATTGTGTTGTTGTTAACTATAATTTATACAATAAACCTCCCTGTGGTTCGACCCCGGTCTTGCCGGGTTATTTATTACTTCGACACTCCTGCACTTGGGAGAAGACATCAATCTTTTGGTCATGTCAAGTTTTTGGCGCCGTTGCCGGGGAGGTAAATTCTTGTACAAATTATAGCATTTATTTTATTTTCTCTTTTCTCTTTTCTTGTATCTAACTTTGTTTCTTTTGTTTTGTTTCTTTTTCTATTGTTTTCTTTTCTTTCTTTTATTCTCTTCCTGCACGTGCATGAGAGTGTGGTCACGTACATTAAGTGGTAGACTTTGTAGGGTATCCTCATCATTTTCAGAAAATATGGCCGAAGAAGATAACCAATCGCTTCATAATGAGAATAATGAGAATATTCGGGTTAGAACACTTAGAGACCACATGAATCCCACGAGAACAAGTGCACCCTCATGCATAGTTTTTCCCCCTGATGCATCTCATTTTAATTTTAAGCCAGGCATTATTCAACTTTTACCTTCTTTTCATGGTTTAGATTTAGAAAATCCATACTTGCATTTAAGGGAATTTGAGGAGGTCCAGAACACCTATAATGACTCAAATTGTAGCATGAACACCATTAGGTTAAAGCTTTTTCCTTTTTCATTAAAAGATAAAGCTAAAACATGGCTACAAAATTTGAGACACTGGGATCCATTCGTGCGTGGGATGATATGCAACAACAATTTTTAAAGAAGTTTTTTCCATCTCACAGGACAAACTCTTTCAAAAGACAAATAATCACTTTCTCTCAAAAACCAGGAGAAACATTTTACCAATGTTGGGATAGATATCGAGACTTGCTTAATACTTGCCCCCATCATGGTTTTGAAACATGGAGATTAGTTTCACATTTTTATGAAGGGTTAACTCCTAGAGATAGGCAAATGGTTGAATTAATGTGCAATGGAACTTTTGAGGATAAAGACCCCAATGAAGCCATGGAATACCTAGACTTGCTAGCTGAAAATGCACAAAATTGGGACACTACAGGAACTTATGAGGCACCAAGTAAAACCCAACCTCATACATCTAGTGGAGGTATGTACAACCTTAGGGAAGATCATGACCTCCAAGCCAAGTTTGCATCTTTAGCTAGAAAAGTCGAGGCACTTGAATTAAAAAAGAGTGGTCAACTAAAATCTATTCAAGACATTGCGTGTCAAATCTGTGAAACCAACGAACATTCAACCAATGACTGTCCAACTTTGCCTTCTTTTAAAGAATGTCTCCACGAACAAGCCCATGCATTAAACAGTTTTCAAAGGCCCAATCATAACCCATACTCGCAAACATACAACCCTGGTTGGAGAAATCACCCAAATTTCAATTGGAAGAGTGATAACAATAACGCACAAACTTCACAACCACCGCTTTCAAGCACACCATAACTTCCAAAATTCTCATGGATATGCACCTCCTTATGCTCCACCTCCTAGAAGAAATCTTGAGGAAACATTGCATGCATTCATGGAAAAGCAAGAGGCAATTAACACTCAACTTGCTCAAAGCATGACAGATCTTAAAGATACTCTTGCAAAGTTCACAATCGCTCTCAGTTTCTAAGAGAAAGGTAAGTTTCCATCTCAACCTCAACAAAATCCAAAGGGGCAATACAATGCGAATGCAAGTAGTTCGGGAAGCCAGCACATGGATCAAGCCAAATCAGTCATCACTCTTCGCAGTGGTAAGGTTATTGAAAAACCCATTCTTGAACCTTGTGAGAATGATGATGAGTCAATCTCTAAGGGTAAGGAAGGGGTTGAATCTGATCATTGCAAAGAAAAGACTGATTCTCCGCCAGCACTTCCATTTCCTCATGCCATGACCAAACAAAGGAAAGTCAATCACAACTCTGAAATCCTTGAAACTTTCAAACAGGTAAGGATCAATATACCTTTGTTGGATGCTATTAAACAGGTTCCTTCTTACGCTAAATTTTTGAAAGATCCGTGCCTTTGTGAAGAGAAAACTGAATGTGAAAAAGAAAGCCTTTTTAGCCGAACAAGTAAGTGCCATTCTTCAGAACAATAATGCATTGAAATATAAAGACCCTGGTTGTCCTACGATTTCTTGCTTTATTGGAGAACATAAAATTGAAAGAGCTTTACTTGATCTTGGAGCTAGTGTGAATTTACTTCCATATTCAGCTTTTTCAAAGTCTCAATCTAGGTGAGTTAAAACCAACTTCTCGGAACTCTTTTACTTGCCGATAGATCTGTAAAAGTGCCTAGAGGAATAGTTGAAGATGTGTTAGTACAAGTCGATAAGTTCATTTATCCTGTGGATTTTATTGCCTTGGACACACAACCTGTTGAAGCATGTAATTCATTTCCTGTTATTTTAGGACGTCCGTTTCTTGCAACTTCTAATGCATTGATTAATTGTAGGAATGGACTGATGAAGCTATCTTTTGGAAACATGACATTGGAGATGAATATTTTCAACATTTGCAAGCAACCTGGAGATGATAATGATTTACAAGAAGTAGATTCTATTGAAGAATTAGTTTATGATCAACTTGAATCTACTTTGAGTAAAATTGAATTGGATGAATCTGAAGATTTGCAAATGATTTATTCTCGGGGAAGAAATCACGGATGAAAAAGACACCGAAAATGTTGATGCGGATCTTTTGTCAAAAGTGACAACAGATTCGACATCCGACATCACACCAATCGATGATTACTTTCCTGATGAATCCTTACTTTCTCTTAGTTCAATGCCTTGGTTTGCTAAAAATATCAATTTTCTTGCTATAGGAGATTTGCCAACTCATTGGAGTACCGAAGACAAAGGTAAGTTTTTGAACGAAGTGAAGAAATTTTATTGGGATGACCCTTACTTATTCGAATATTGTCCTGATCAAATATTTCGAAGCTGCATTCCTGACAATGAGGTAAGTAATGTCATTAAATTTTGCCATTCTGAGGCATGTGGGGGTCATTTCTCATCAAGAAAGACCACTGCAAAAATCCTACAAAGTGGATTTTACTGGCCCACCATGTTCAAGGACTCACATGCATTCTGCAAGACTTGTGAAAATTGTCAAAAAGTTGATACTGGTCAAAAAGTTTTGCTTTATAATTCTCGACTCCATTTATGTCCTGGAAAGCTAAGATCAAGATGGAGCGGTCCATTTATTGAGAAACATGTGTATCCTTATGGGGCCTTTGATATTGAGAATCCAAAGAATGACAATGTTCCTAATGGAAATGGACATCGTTTGAAAGCTTATTTTGATAATTTTCCTAGTGAAAATGAATCCATTGGTTTGAATGATCCTATAGATAAAGGTTGAGTATTTTGTTTTTCTCACATTTTTTTTTGTGTTTCTTTTTGGTGTGAATTTTGTTTTGTTAGTCTCTCTCACCCCGGTCAAATGGTGGATAACGGTACTCCGTGACTTCAATCGGTTCTTTCAGTTTCCCATAATAACTGATATTTGTATATATTTGTGCAATTCTTTGCTCTTTCTCCCTTATTTGACTCTCTTCTCCAATTCTCATTTGAAAATGGACACCATTCTTGAAAAATTGAAAAAGTACTTTCCTGCTCTGCCTCAGAATGCGATTACAAAAATTTACCGTGCTAGGTGTGCAAGATTGAGGTTGTTAATGAATCATGGAATTCCTGAAGATATTCGTTGGCTGATTGAAGCAAAGGTCCGATTATCAGGTGAGTCATCTAATTCTTTCATTTCACACATGCCTGGAACAGGTAAAAGCACTTTTGCAAAGAAACGTCGTGCAAAACGACTGAAAGTCTGTCACCGATGTGCTAGATGGACTTGTAATGCAACATGTCGTTCTTTAGGAATGGTATCTATAAATCGTGAAGACAAAATACAATTCATTAAGGATGGCCTGAGTAAGGGGTCTTTAGATAATCTTCTATTAACCCTTGAGACGCATCCTAGTGGAGATGTTCATCGTGCTATTCATGATTTATGGCCACAATTCCATAAAGAACATGATCGACTTAGTCTTGGGAATCGACTAAAAAAGACCGCTTTGCCGGATTTTTAAGAAAACTGGATGGGAAGCCTATCCCCACCCATAGAGGGCGTTTAAGCCGTTCTTGGACGTAAAACCAAGGGAAGATGTGAGCCACAATCACAACTACACTGTACATACACATGCTTTTCAAAATAAATAAATAAATAAATACATAAAGAGAGAGAGAGTGTGTGAGACTCCAATTGGCCTATATCTAGGTGATATGATTGCATTTTCAAATCCTCATCTATAAATCTTCTCTTCCTTCCCCTCATTTCTACTCAACCCTTACATTAGACAGATATAGAAGTGTGTAGAAATGGCGGGACCCTCAAGTTATCACATAAAAAAATATTTGTGTTTTCGGTGGATCCAATCTCGGGAAGGAAATAGCTTTTTGGAAACAACGAAATCATCTTGGTCGTACTAGAGCCGAGAAAAAGATTCATTTAGTGTATGGGGAGGCAGCCTTGGGTTAATGGGAGGGGGTGTGTCAATAGCTGCATTTTTAGGAGGTAGTCAGGTTTTGGGGGTCGTCCCCGAAGCTTTAACAAAAGGGGACATCATTGGAAGAACAATTGGAGAGGAACTATAGGTCTCCACAATGTTTGATCGAATGAATACAATGTTTAACCATGCTGATGCCTTCATTGCCTTACCAGGTGGTTTGGGCACATTGGAAGAGATCTTTCATATTTCCTCTTGGGCCCAACTTCACATTCACCATAAACCTATAGGTTTGCTCAATGTTAATGGTTTTTATGATAATTTATTGTCTTTTCTTGATCAAGCTGTGGAACAGGAATTTCTAACATCTTCGGCACGACAAATCATAATCTCTGTTGCTACTGTTGAGCAATTGATCGACAAACTACAATCTTTCTCCCTCGTAATTGATCCTTCCATGAGTCGCATCAATTGGTTAACTACGAAAAGCCGTAAAAAAGCTTAGATTGGATTTGAGCCTTCGTTTGTGAATCCTTGTGTTTTTTTAGTTTTATTATTAGCATATTATTTTGTTTTGTTATTTCTTATATTTGTTTAAGTGTGTTTCCGAGTTTGTCGATGTTCGTTGTTTGGTGATGTCTTCTATACTCTATCTTTCTACTTTAGGACATTGAGGACAATGTCTCGTTTTGGTTGGGGGGGAGAGGGTAGTAGTTGACATTAAAAAAAAAAAAAAAAAAAAAAAAACCAACTAACCGACTTTTGTTTTTAAAGCCATTTGACAAAATCTGTATTATTAAGATGGCGAGTAAGGAGTAATTTTATTGACTCTTGAGACGCATCTTAGTAAACATTTTCTAATGGTCATTTGCAATATTCATAACAAGGCCTATTAGAATACTTCTTGAAATATTCAGGTTTACAAACTCTCGCATTCTTATCTCATGATTCTGCTCATATACTCATTTAACAAGAATTCTTAAACCTTCATTTTCACACACACACTTTAACATATGATTGTGGGTTGCACATTGGATTATTACATTATTTATGTTCTTTTGTTAAAGGTAACAACTAAGGGATAGGGATAGTCTATAATTTGCAAAAAACAAAAAAAAAAAAAAAAAAAAAATGATGATAATAAAAACGTAGATAAGTTTGATTTCGTAGCCTCCCTAACCTAAGCAATTAAGCCCGAAGGGTGTTTTAACACCTAATACCCTAAAGTCAACTGACTTGGGAGCTATTGGCCCAAAGCTTGTTACATGGGTTAAGGAGAAAAGCTTAAGGGAATCAAACATTGCACTATCTACGATCAGATTCCGCAACCCGAAGTTACTAAGCTCGTAGGGGTGTCTCAACACCTAATGCCCTAAGACCAACTGGTCCGGGAGTCATTAGCCAAAGCTCGTTACATGGGTTAAAGATGCATTGTGTTTTAAGTATATGTATATATATTGAAAAAAAAAAAAAAAAAGATAATAATCCCAACCCAAGGAAGTTAACCTTAAACATTAGAACGGAATATTGTTTTCTTCCAATCAAAGCCCCATCATCTATGTTTTCATACATTGAGCACATAAAAAGGAAGGTTTATTAATATTTTGTTTAAGAGGTATTGAGCAGATATATAAATTTAATGAGAGTTTGTTTATCTGGATAGATTAATGGAAGTTGAATGATGAATGCCTTGCTTTGTGGACTTTGCAAATTGTTTTTTTTTTAACTCTTTGATTACTATGGACTAGTAATAAGCTGTTTGTGGGGTTTTATTAGTACTTAAAAGTGCATTTTTATCAAGGTTTTATATCATCATTTTGCACTTGAAGTATCAATAACTCCTTAACTAAAGCATGTTTTATAATAACGTATCTAATATATTAAGATACATTTAATTTATGGTAAATGTTCATCTTAAATGCAGGCCTATCACATAAATGAAAGAATTGATTGATGAGTTGAAGTACTTAAATTGAAAGGACAAAGAGATGGCCAAACTTAGAAAAGAGATGCTTGGTGCAGTCCAAATTGGAACACTGTTCGGTAATCGGGTCATATCTGGAGCTGTAGATCTTGGATTTAGGTCCATTTTATATGGATGGAAAGATAAGACATAGGCCTACAACTTTCATGTGAAGCCCAAGATTTAAAAAGGCCGTTTTCAAGTCCAAATTGCAGCAACAATAAAGAAGTCCGAATCTGTCCTGCAGCCCAGACACTGTTTAGTGTTCAGCCCATATCTCGAGTTCTAGAAGTCCAAATGATCTCAAATTTTTACCCTGGATAGATGAGACAATTCTCTAGAACTTTCATGATTGAAGATTGTTCAAATTATGACGTCATCAATGACGTTTTTGGCAGACAAGAAGATAAGGATTGTCACCAAGTCAAGATGTGGCCACCCACTCATCAATTAGTCAACAAATCAATAGTTCCGAATTTTGGCCTATAAAAGGAGGCATTTGCCATGTATTTAGGCATCTTGGTGTTCAGATCAAGATCATGCTCTTGCTCTCTCTTTATGTTTTGTAATGCTTAAGTTTTGCTTATATTAATTTCTTGCTTATGCTTTTCATTTCCTTCCCTTGTTTATTTATGTTTCTTTCTTTCATTATGTGTTGCTAAGTTAATTATGTCAAGGTGAAAAGGGTACACTAATGGTGTAAGAATAAGTATAATATAAACTTAACATGGACCTTAATGTTGGATACTAACATGCTTTATATTTGTTATCTTGTTCACTTTTAATACTTTGCTTGTGAAATGGTTAATCTAGATTTATGTTATATAACACTTGGTACAACAAATACTTGGCACTTTCATAGCCCATACTTGTATGGTATAACCGACACTCGAGCTATGAAAGGAACTTGATTTGTTGTTAACATAAGTTATAATCATGAATGCCTGACAACATTTACAAGTATTAGCATTATTCGAATAAGATAGCTAATGTAATCATGTTAACAATTTATAATCCGATTGGAACCTCCTTTGTGTGTGGTTTCCAATTGAATAAAAAGAGTTTATACTATACTTGTTTGAAATACCATTAGTGGATCCTCTAACCTTGACATTTGTTGTTATCATTTTTTAATCCTTACGTTAATCTTGCAACTCAAAGTTCTCATCAACTTCTTCTTTATTATTATTATTATTATTATTATTATTATTACTACTATTATTGTTGTTGTTATTGTGTTGTTGTTAACTATAATTTATACAATAAACCTCCCTGTGGTTCGACCCCGGTCTTGCCGGGTTATTTATTACTTCGACACTCCTGCACTTGGGAGAAAACATCAATCTTTTGGTCATGTCAATTATCTATCAAGACATCTATGTGGGGTATAGGGAAATCATCCTTTGGGCTCATCTTATTTAGGTCCTTAAAGTCAACACATTTTATTATCATTTTTAGGAACCGCTACAATGTTAGAGACCTATATAGGGTATTTAACCACTTCTAATAAATCGACATCTCATTGCTTCCTCACCTCTTCCTTAACTTTAAATAGTGCATTGGACCTTATCCTCCTCAATTTCTATTTAACTGGCTTGCAACCTTCTCTTAAAGGTAACATATATACCACAACATCAGGGTCTAAACCACACAATAATGTGTTCAAACCATTTCTTTCAACTATAGTGATCAACACCCCAATCTTCAGTTCTTTCCTATCTAGCTCAGTGCCTATATTTATCAATTCAAGATCCTCTTTGGTGGGTTTCCCAGCATGTTCAAAGTGTCCAACTTGCCTTACCCCTTATTTATCTTCTCTTTCCTATTCTTCCTCATCCATTATAATTATATATTCATCAAGTTTTGACTATTTATTCTCAATGCAATGTGTTTGTGCATTTATTAAAGATCCATTTTCAGATTTTTTTGAAAGCAAAAAGTGTTTGATATGAGTGGATTATAAGCAAAATAAATGCACATTTGAAAGAAATATGCATGATCTCATTAAAACTTTATTTGAAAATAGCTCAATAATAATAAAACATTATGCCAATATTTGAAGCCATGATTATTAGCAAGGTAAAAACAAAGCATCTAACAAAAAAAAAACATATAAAGAAATTATTCCTTTTTAAAAATAAGGACTTCTTGGATGTCCTAATTATTCAATTATTCCCCTTCGGTTAGCCTTCTCATAAATTTTGTTGGGGCATCGTCTAAGGTGTTGGTAGTCAGTTGAGGCAACATTTCGTGAGTCTTTTCCTTGACCTTAAAGTCTTTGTCACAATCTTCTTCTTCACTTTCCTCTAGATAGTTGATGACAACATCATTGAATTTATTCCTTAGACTTTCTAGCTCATCTTCAAGCCTCGTTTCATAAGAGGGTTGTGGAAAGGTTATATATATAGGAGGAATTTCCACCATCTCTTCTTCTAGCTCATGGCCCTCCATTTGGGCTATCCTCCTTTATCTCTTGATTTCAACTGCCTTCTTATAAAATTTTCCTTTATTCCCATTAGGGGTGAGCAAAAAAATCGAGAAACTAATTAAAACGAAAAAACTGAAAAAAATAACCAAAAAAACTGAATCATAAAAAAAACTAATTTAACTGTTTTGAATATTTTTAAAAATTTTCAGTTCAGTTCAGTTTCAGTTTAATAAGTCTGAAACCGAAAAAACTGAATTGAATCGAACCAGTTCAGTTAAAAAAATTGCTTTCTAATTTTAATCCTAGCATTAGTAGTACTCGTCCTCTCCTTACTCCACCTTCAGCAGCCATCCGTACCTCGCAGCCCTCACAAGTCGCCCCCCAACCCTCACAAGCCACAACTCTCAAATCTCAATCTCTCACACTCTCAGCCTAATAAAAAAATGATTTCTCCATCGCTATACAAAACTTCATGGCCAGATCTAGTCGTCTAACAAAATCAAATTAAGCAATCTTCATCTCTTAACTCTTGCAGACTGGTAGACCTTCAACAAGGCTTCAATCTTCATCTTCAAATCTAACAAACCAACCACCTCCCTCTTCCATACGGGCATAGCACACACCAATCACCACACCTAACCTCTAAATCTAGCAAACCAGTCACCTCCCCGACTCCCTCTCACGTACCCGACCTTGAATCTTGTCACACCAGGTATGATTTTTTTTTTGTCAATCTCTGTTTTTATTTTTTTAACATATGCTCTGTGTATTTTTTAAAGTGGCATGTCCTTACCAAAAATCAGAGTTGGAGCTTAAATTAGATTGGTATAATTTTCATTTATCTTGATACTAATGCGTTATGTAAACAATTGAGACTTAAGAGGTTAGAGATGGTTTTTTTTTTAACAAATGATTTCATTATATTTATGGTACTGTGATCGACGAGCCTCATGGGAGATCATTTTGATGTATCTCTCTTTTTTCTTATCAATAAATGAACTAGAAACTTTTATGCGAGAAATCTCTCTACGATAAGGAAATCTCATATGCATCAAGGACAATATATATTTAGATATATTGTCTGTGTGTGTGTGTGTGTGTGTGTGTATTAACTTTTGTAGCTAAAGAATGTGCATCTTTTTTTTTTGTTCTGTATGTTTGTAGACCATGATATAGTTAGAATATTATATGGCAACATATCATACATGCGCTTCCTTTTCATTTTTGACATCTTTATGAAATGCCTTTCTACTCTTTTTAGTGACCAACGTCTTGCAGATCATTTTGGAGGGAAGCTTCATTTAGGCTATATGCAAATTCGTGAGAAACTCACTAAGCTTTAAGTGTACAAAATGAAAAAATTGCTTGCTTGTACTATTTACCAATAGATACATTTTCTTTCATAGTTTCATTTTTCAGATTAATTGTGAAAAATGTTAAACATATCAAAATCATCTTCATTGCTTGTGGTCTCCAATTTTCTATTGAAGAAAATCATATGCTCAAAGTTTCGCTGTAGTTTAGGCATTAAATTGAAAACAATAACTAGAATTGACCTGTTGTGCTATGTGGGATAAATATAGTTGTTTTACCTCTTTGGGATGTATTTAAGTTGGTATTGTGAATATGTTGGCTCAGGTGCTGGTATAATGTTTCACATTCTACTATAGAGATTCTCAGTTAGTATTTGATATGTGAGTTTTCTGACCTTGAAGAAGAATAATTTGTTTTCAGTATTCCCCCCTTTTCCTTATTATAATCTGGTATAATTGCTTTGAACTTTAACAAAGATGTAACTCTTTTAAAAAGACATTTGGTGTATTGGTGTCAAATATGCAAAAACACTATCTAATCTGTAAAGTGTAAACAAATTTATAATTTGTCATTCTCATATAAATTATAGTCGTTAACATGTTTTCATTAAGTAATAACAGATGGAAAACCAGCAACAGTTCAAACACTTATTTGTTGTCAAAATTGGTTGCATCATGGATCAATTTCAACTGATATTAGAACCTTGATAAATGATTTTAAAACCTATGAAAACCTTGAGTCAGGTAATTTTTTTTTATAAACTTACACCTTTTATTTTGTGATTTATTAATTAAAATGTTTTCAATCTGTCTAATTTTTTATTTTGTAGAATTTGATGGAAAGTTACTTCTAGCAACAAATGATAATTAGTTCAAAAGTCAATTTAATGGTAAAATACTACTTTTATTTTAATTTTTATATCTTCTAATTTAATTTATCATGTTATAATTATAGATCTTGAAGTCCAGGTTTTGATGTCAATGATATTAAGGAATCAAAGTGCAATGTTCTTAATATGTTTTTCGATTAGGATGATGTGTACAATGAAGATTTATATTTTTTGAATGAAGTGTTTCATGATAAGGTTATTTGTTTTTTTTTTAAGCCCTTTTAAAGGCAATGTTTTATAATTTAAATTTTAACTTGATGTGAGTGTTATTTAAACTTTGATGTAAGAGTCTTACTACAAGAAAAACTATTAGGAAGGCTTACAGTGTATTGAACACAATATGAGCACTAATAATGTAATATAAATGAATATTTAGTGTCAAAAAAATTAAATATATTCTAGAATCTTGTAACAAAACTAGACAATATTAACATCAATTACAAGCCCATCAGAAAGCCCAAAAACAGGAAAAAAAATACAAGTTTTTTCTGATTTTTTTGTAAAATAACCAAACCAAACTGAAACCAGTCGGTTGGAACCAGTTTTGATTTTATAAAAAAAATTTTGGTTTGGTTATTTTTTTAAGTAAAAACCAAACTAAGCAGAATATGATCACCCTTAATTCCCATCAAATTAAACCCCTCAGTTATACTTGTAGTTGGGTTATATTGGACCAGTAGTCCACGCTTCAACACTTATTTTGCAACCATTTTGAAAGCTTTTAAAACCTGAGGTTTTCTCAACACTGCATTTTCAAGTACCAATTCACCACCTCAAAATCATGTAGGTTGTCGCCAGTGTTGTATTCAGTTTCAATATAAGGAATTACCATATTTTTTATCATTGGCAATACCTCTTTAGCCTTTATAGTGATTAGGCTTACATTGATGATGAATTTTACTTTTTGGTGCAAAGATGATGCAATAGCCCCAGCCGTGTGAATCCATGGTCTTTCTAATAACATGTTATAGGAAGGGGGAATATACATTACTTAGAATGTCACCTGAAATGGTTGTGGACCAATAACTAGCTCAATCTTAATATTTATAATTACTTGTCTAGGTGATCCATCATAAGCTCTAGTAGTCATGGTGTTCGGCTTCATATGAGAAATATCTACTGGTATCTTATTTAGTATATATCTCGGTAACACATTCAAGGCAGAACCATTATCTATAGGAACCTTGGCAATTATATACTCTTTACATCTCACAATGATGTGTAATGGTTTATTATGATTAGTCTCTTCAGAATCAAACTCATCCTCCGTGAAAGACAAGTAGTTGGTAAATTAGATTCTGCTAGCTAAATGTTCCATAAAGTCTTTTGTGATGTCTTGAGGAACATAAACTTCTTAGAGGACCTTCTGTAAGGCTTTGCGATGTAGCTTAGAGCTCATAATCAATGATATCAAATAAATTTAAGTAGGTGTCTTCTTTAGCTGATCTATTATGCTATACTCGCTATGTTTCATGAGCTTAAGGAGCTTTATGGTCTTCTCCTTACCTACTAATTTGTTTACTTCATCATTTTTTGTCAGTTCTACCACGTCCTTCGTTTTAGCTCTTCTTTGCTTCTCTATCTTTTTAAGAGTAAAACATCTTCCACTTCGAGTTAGATCATTCAATTCAACCTGGAAGACAGGTCTATAGTTCTCAATATGGAATGAGTATCAATAATTATAGGGTAATGCATTGCAACTCTCATCACTCACATCATTGGACTTAGTTAGGATTATTTTTTTGTGAACCTTGACATGACCAAAAGATTGATGTCTTCTCTCAAGTGCAGGAGTGTCGAAGTAATAAATAACTCAGTGAGGCCAGGGTCGAACCGCAAAGAGGTTAATTGTATAAATCATAGATAACAATAATACAACAACAACAATAACCACAACAATAGTAACAACAACAACAACAGTAGTAGTAGTAGTAGTAGTAGTAGTAGTAGTAGTAGTAGTAGTAGTAGTAGTACTAATAAAAAAGAAGAAGAAGAAGAAGAAGAAGTTGATGAGAACTTTGAGATAGAAGATTAATGTAAGGATTAAACAATGATAATAACAAATGTCAAGGTTAGAGGATCCACTAATGGTATTTCAAACAAGTATAGTGTAAACTCTTATTATTCAACTAGAAACCACACATAAAGGAGGTTCCAATTGGATTATAAATTGTTAACATGATTACATTAGTTATCTTATTCGAATAATGCTAATACTTGTAAATATTGTCAAGCATTCATGATTATAACTTATGTTAACAACAAATCAAGTTCCTTTCATAGCACAGGTGTCGGTTATACCATACGGTTTGGGCTATGAAAGTGCCAAGTATTTGTTGTGCCAAGGGTTATATACAACATAAATCTAGATTAACCATTTAACAAGCAAAGTATTAAAAGTGAACAAGATAACAAATATAAAACATGTTAGTATTAAACTTTAAGGTCCATGTTGAGTTTATATTATACTTGTCCTTACACCATTAGTATAACCTTTTCACCTTGACATAATAAACTTAGCTAAACATAATAAAAGAAAGAAACATTAATAATCAAGATAAAAACATAAATAAGATAAAGTTAACTAAGTAAAGGAAAGGAAATGAAAGGCATAAACAAGAGATTAATATAAACAAAATTTAAGTATTACAAAATATAAAGAGAGGAAGCAAGAACATGATCTTGATTTGGACACCAAGATACCTAAATACATGATAAATGCCTCCTTTTATATGCCAAAATTGGAACTATTGATTTGATGAATAATTGATGAGTAGGTGACCACATCTTGACCTAGTGACAATTCTTATCTTCTTATCTCGAACAAAATGTCATTGATAATATCAGAATTTGAAAAGACTTTCCCATGAACGTTCAAGGGAATTTTCTCAGCTTTCCAACAAAAAAATAACCTGAGGTCATTTGGACTTCTAGAACTCGAGTTATGGGCTGAACACTGAATAGTGTCTGGGCTGCAGGATAGATTCGAACTTCTTCGTTGTTGCTAAAATTTGGACTTGAAAACGACCTTTTTAAATCTTGGACTATGAAAGTTTTAGGTCTATGTTTTAGCTTTACATCCATATAGAGCAGACTTAAATCCAAGATCTATAGCTCCAATTATGATCCAATAACCAAATAGTGTTCCAATTTAGACTGCACCAGGATCTCTTTCTAAGCTTGGCCCTCTCCTTGTCTTCTAAATTTCGGAAGTTGACTCATCAATCAATCCTTTGATTTATGTGATAGACCTGAATTTAAGATGAACATTTATCATAAATTAAAGGTATCTTATAGTATCGAACATGTTATTATAAAACATGATCTAGTTAAGGAGTTATCGATACTTTAAGTGCAAAATGATGATATAAAACCTTGATAAAAATACACTTTTAAGTACTAATCAAAAGGTAAGTTTCCATCTCAACCACAACAAAATCCCAAGGTGCAATACAATGCAAATGCAAGTAGTTCCAGAAACCAACACATGGATAAAGTCAAATCAGTCATCACTCTTCGTAGTGGTAAGGTTTTTGAAAAACGCATTCTTGAACATTGTGAAAAAGATGATTAGTTAATCTATGAGGGTAAGGAAGGGGTTGAATCTGAACATTGCAAAGAAAAGACTGATTCCCCGCCAACATTTCTATTTCCTCATGCCATGACCAAACAAAGAAAACTCAATCACAACTCTGAAATCTTTAAAACTTTCAAACATGTAAGGATCAATATACCTTTGTTGGATGCTATTAAACATGTATCTTTTATGCTAAATTTTTTAAAGATTTGTGCACTGTGAAGAGAAAACTGAATGTGAAAAAGAAAGTCTTTTTAACCAAACAAGTAAGTGTCATTCTTCAAAACAATAATAATTTGAAATATAAAGACCCTAGTTGTCTTATAATTTCATGCTTTATTGGAGAACATAAAATTGAAAAAGCTTTACTTGATCTTAGAGCTAGTGTGAATTTACTTCCATATTCGGCTTTTTAAAGTCTCAATCTAGGTGAGTTAAAACCAACTTCTATAACTCTTTTACTTGCTGATAGATCTGTAAAAGTGCATAAAGGAATAGTTGAAGATGTGTTAGTACAAGTTGATAAATTTATTTATCTAGTGGATTTTATTGTCTCGGATATACAACCTGTTGAAGCATGTAATTAAATTCCTGTTATTTTAGGACGTCCATTTCTTGCAACTTCTAATGCATTGATTAACTATAGGAATGGAGTGATGAAGTTATATTTTGGCAACATGACATTGGATATGAATATTTTCAATATTTGCAAGCAACTTGGAGATGATAATGATTTACAAGAAAGGGACTTTATTGAAAAATTAGTTCATGATCAATTTTAAACCACTTACAGTGAAACCGAGATTGATGAATCTGATGATTTGCAAATGGTTTATTTTTAGAAAGAATCAAAGGCAAATAGTTGGAGACCAAAAATTAAGGAATTTCCACCACGATCAATTGAGTCCATACCTTCAAGTGTTCATCTACCAAAACTTGATTTGAAATCATTACCATTCAATCTCAAATACTCATTTTTAGGATAAAATGAAACTTTCTAGTAATAATCTCTTCCAAACTTAATGCACATTAAGAAGGTAAGTTATTACATACTCTAAAAATGCAAAAAACAATGCACTAAGATGGACTATAGTTGACATAAAAAGAATTAATCCTTTGATTTGCACACACAGAATTTATTTAGAGGAAAATGCTAAACTCTCTACAGAAATGCAACGAAGACTTAATCCTACTATGAAAGAAGTAGTAAAAAATGAAGTCATTAAGCTTCTAGATAATGGAATCATTTATCCTAGTTCTGACAGCAAATGGGTAAGTCCTACTCAAATTGTACCCAAGAAGTTTGGAGTCACTATGATAACAAATGAGAAAAATGAGTTAATTCCAACTAAGACTATTATTGGTTGACGCATGTGCATTGACTATAGGAAACTTAATTCAATAACTAGAAAAGATCATTTCCTTTTACCTTTCATGGATCAAATCCTAGAAAGAGTTGCAGGTCATAAATTTTATTGTTTCCTAGATGGCTATTCAGGTTACAATCAAATTAAAATTGCATTTAAAGATCAAGAGAAAGCCACATTCACATGTTCGTTTGGTATGTTTGTATATCAAATAATGCCTTTTGGATTATGTAATGCAGCAGCCACATTTCAAAGATGCATGCTCAGTATATTTAGTGATATGGTTGAATATTTTCTTCAAATTTTTATGGATGATTTTTCTGTTTTTGACAATTCATTTGATGATTGTTTGACTAACTTAGAAAAGGTTTTGAACAGGTGTGAAGAGAAGAATCTTGTACTGAATTGCGGAAATGTCATTTTATGGTAACAAATGGCATTGTACTTGGTCACATTGTTTCATCGAAAGGAATTGAGGTTGACAAATCTAAAATCGAGTTAATTGCTAACTTGCTAACATCAAAATCTATTAAAGATGTTACATTATTCTTAGGACATGCTGGTTTTTACAGAATGTTCATCAAAGATTTTAGTGTAATATCTAAACCATTGTGTAACTTTTTAACAAAGGAAAATATTTTTGAATGGACTGAACAATATGAAAAAGCCTTTGTTAAACTTAAAAGTTTGCTTACTTCTGCTCCAGTCATTCAACCTCTTGATTGGTCATTACCTTTTGAAATAATATGTGATGCTAGTGATTATGTCGTAGATGTTGTTTTAGGATAAAGAAAAGATAAGAAACCCTATGTGATTTACTATGTAAGTAATACTTTAAATAGTGCTCAAATGAATTACACTACCACTGAAAATGAATTACATGCAGTAGCATTTATATGTGACAAGTTCAGATCTTATCTTGTTGGCTCACTTGTTATCGTTTTTAGTGTCATGCAACTTTGAAATATCTTCTTTCCAAAAAAGATTCTAAGGCTAGATTGGTATGATGGATTATGTTACTTCAAGAATTTGATATCACAATCTAAGACAAGAAAGGCACCAAAAATATTGTCGCAGATCATTTGTCAAGATTGACAACAGATTCGAGATCTGACATCACACTAATCGATGACTACTTTCCTGATGAATCTTTACTTTCTCTCTCTACAATGCCTTGGTTTGCTAATATTATTAATTTTCTTATTTCAGGACAATTTCCAGCTCATTGGAGTACCCAAGATAAAAGAAAGTTCTTGAACGAAGTGAAGAACTTTTATTGGGATAACCCTTATTTATTCAAATGTTATCCTGATCAAATATTTCAAAGATGCATTCCTGACAATGAGGTAAGTAGTGTCATTAAATTTTGTCATTATGAGGCATATGGGGTCATTTCTCATCAAGAAAAACAACTGCAAAAATCTTACAAAGTGGATTTTACTGGCCTACCATGTTCAAGGACTCACATGCATTGTACAAGACTTGTGAAAATTTTCAAAAGTTAGGATCTATTTTAAAATGTCATATGATGCCTTTAAATCCTATTCTTGTCATTGAGATCTTTGACTATTGGGGTATATATTTCATAGGTCCATTTCCTCCATCATTTGATTTCTTGTACATATTAGTTATAGTAGTTTCAAAATGGATAGAGGCAATTCCAAGTTGAAACAATGATCACAAAACAGTGACAAAGTTTTTGAAAGAAAATATTTTGAGTGGATTTGGAATCCCTTGAGCCATGATAAGTGATGGTGAAACACATTTCTACAACAAGTCATTTGAGTCTTTAATAAAAAAATATAAAATCACACACAAAGTTGCCACCCCTTATCATCCTTAGACAAGTGGATAGTAGAACTTGCTAATAGGGAGATCAAACAGATCTTGGAGAAAACGAGAAACCCTAATAGGAAAGACTTATCTTTAAGACTTAATGATGCACTTTGGGCTTATCGAACTGCTTATAAAACATCATTATATATGTCACCTTATAGACTAGTTTATGAAAAACCTTGTCACTTGCTTGTGGAACTTGAACATAAAGCTTATTGGGCTATTAAAGCTTTCAATTCAAACCTTAATGATGCTAGTCAGCTGCGAAAATTACAAATAAATGAGCTTGAGGAAATAAGAAATGATACATATGAAAATTCAAGAATTCATAAAGCAAGAATCAAAGAGTTTCATAACAAGAAAATACTAAGAAAAACATTCAATGTTGGTCAAAAAGTCTTGCTTTATAATTCTTAACTCCATTTATTTCCTGGAAAACTAATATCAAAATGGAGCGGTCCTTGTATTGTGAATCATGTGTATCCATATGGGGCTTGTGATATCGAGAATATAAAGAATGACAATGTTTTCAAGGTAAATGAGCATTGTTTGAAAGTTTACTTTGATAATTTTTCAGTTGAAAATGACTCTATTGAATTTAGTGATCTTGTATATAAAGATTGATTCTTTTTCTCACATTGTTTTTGTGTTTCCTTTTGGTTTGAATTTTGTTTTGCTAGTCTCTCTCACCCCGGTCAAATGGCGGATAATGGTACTCTGTGACTCTTAAGTCGGTTATTTTAGTTTCTTATAATAACTAATATATGTGTATATATTTGTGCAATTCTTTGCTCTTTCTTCTTTCTTTGCATCTTTTCTCCAATTCTTATTTGAAAATGGACACCACTCTTGAAAAATTAAAAAAGTATTTTCCTGCTTTGCCTCCAAATGCGATTGTAAAAATTTACCGTGCTAGGTGTACAAGATTGAGGTTGTTAATGAATCATGGAATTCCTGAAGATATTCGCTAGCTAATTGAAGCAAATATCCAATTATCAGGTGAGTCCTCCAATTCTTTCATTTCATATATGCCCAAACAAGTAAAAGCACTTTTGCAAAGAAATGTCGTGCAAAACGACTGAAAGTCTGTCACCGATGTGCCAGATGGACTTGTAATGTACAATGTCATTCTTTAGAAATGATATCTATAAATAGTGAAGATAAATTACAATTCATTAAGGATGGTCCGAGTAAGGAGTCTTTAGATAATCTTCTGACTCTTAAGACGCATCATAATGGAGATGTGCATCATGCAATTCATGATTTATGGCTACAATTCCATAAAGGACATGCTCGATATAGTCTTGGGAATCTGACTAAAAAAGACCTTGTTTGCCAGTTTTTAAAAAACTGGATGGGAAGCCTATCCCCAACCTATAGAGGCCCTTTAAGATGTTCTTGGACATAAAACCAAGGGAAGATGTGAGCCACAATCACAACTACCTATACATACACATGCTTTTTCAAAATAATAATAATAATAATAATAATAATAATAATAAGAGAGAGAGAGAGAGAGAGACTCTAGTTGACCTATATATAGGTGGTATGATTGCATTTTCAATTTCTTATCTATAAAATCCTTTTGTTCTTCCCTTCATTTATACTCAACCCATACATTCAACATATATAGAAGTGTGTAGAAATGGCAGGTTCATCAAGTCATCACATAAGAAATATTTGTGTTTTCGATGGATGCAGTCCTAGGAAAGAAAAGGAGTTTTTAAAATCAGCAAATTATCTTGGTCAAGTACTAGTTTAGAGAAAGATTCATTTAGTGTATAGGGGAGGCAGCCTTGGGTTAAAGGTGGGTGTGTTAATAGCTGTATTTTTAGGAGGCAGTCAAGTTTTGGGGGTCATCCCCAAAGTTTTAGAAAAAGGGGACATCATTGAAAAAATAATTGGATAGGAACTACAGGTCTCCGTAGTGTCTGATCGAATGAATGCAATGTTTAACCATGTTGATGCCTTCATTGCTTTACCAGGTGGTCTGAGCACATTGGAAGAAATCTTCCATATTTTCTCTTGGGCCCAACTGCACATTCACCATAATCCTATAGGTTTGTTAAATGTTAATGGTTTAAGAAAATTTGTTAAATATCTTTTCTTGATCAAGCCTTATAACTATGTGTTGATATATTGAGCACAAAAGGAAGGTTTATTAATATCTTGTTTAAAAAGTATGAAGCAGATATATAAATTTAATGAAAGTTTGTTTATTTGGATAAATTAATGGAAGTTAAATGATAGATGTCTTGGTTTCTGGAACTTGCAAATTGTTTTTCTATTTTAACACTTTGATTACTAGGGACTAATAATAAGCTGGTTGGGAGGTGTGATTATTATTTAAAAGTGTATTTTTATCAAGGTTTTATATCATCATTTTGCACTTGAAGTATCAAAAACTCCTTAACTAGAACATGTTTTATAATAACAAGTCTGATAATATATGATAGCTTTAATTTATGGTAAATACTCATTTTAAATGTAAGCATATCTCACAATTCAAAGGATTGATTGATGTGATTAATTATTGAAAGTGAAAGGACAAAGAAAAGGCTAAGTTTAGAAAAAAAGATGCTGATTCAGATCAAACCGGAACATTGTTCAGTCATTGGGTCATATCTGGAGTTGTTGATCTTAGATTTTAGTTTGGTTTAAATGGATAGAAAGCTAAGACACGGGCCTAAAACATTCATGAAGGGTCCAAGACTAAATTATGCTGTTTGGAAGTCCAAATCTTAGCATCAAAAGAGAAGTCTAAATTTGTCATGCAGCCCAAATCTTGCTCGGCTTCGCCCATATCCCGAGTTCTAGAAGTTCAAATGACCTCATTCTTATTTTGTTGGAAAGCTAAGATAATTTCTCAGAACTTTCATGGGGACTATCTGTTCAAATTCTGATGTTAGCAATGATGTCTTCTGCAAACAAGAAGATAAGGATTGTCACCAAGTCAAGATATGACCACCCACTCAACAATTAGTCATCAAATCAATAGTTCCAAATTATGACCCATAAAAGGAGGCATTTGCCATGTATTTAGGCATCTTGGTTTTTAGATCAAGATCATGCTCTTGCTTTCTTTCTTTATATTTTTGTAATGCTTAAGTTTTGCTTTCATTAATCTCTTGTTTATGCTTTTCATTTCCTTTCCTTTACTTAGTTAACTTATATCTTATTTATGTTCTTATCTTGTTTATTTATGTTTCTCTCTTTCATTATGTTTAGTTAAGTTTATTATATCAAGGTGAAAAGGTTACACTAATGGTGTAAGAATAAGTATATTATAAACTCAACATGGACTTTAATGTTTGATACTAACATGTTTTGTATTTGTTATCTTGTTCACTTTTAATACTTTGCTTGTTAAATGGTTAATCTAGATTTATGTTGTATAACCCTTTGTACAACAAATACTTGGCACTTTGATAGCCCACCGTATGGTATAACCAACACTTGTGCTATGAAAGGAACTTGATTTGTTGTTAACATAAGTTATAATCATGAATACCTGACAACATTTACAAGTATTAGCATTATTTGAATAAGATAACTAATGTAATCATGTTAACAATTTATAATCCGATTGGAACCTCCTTTGTGTGTGGTTTCCAGTTGAGTAATAAAAAGAGTTTATACTATACTTGTTTGAAATACCATTAGTGGATCCTATAACCTTGACAATTATTTTATCCTTGTTTAATCCTTACATCAATATCACATCTCAAAAGTTATCTTCAACTCCTTTTCATTTATTGTTTATAATTTTATATAGTTCACCTCTCTGTAGTTCGACCCCGGTCTTACCAGGTTATTTATTACTTCAACACTCCTACACTTGGGAGAAGACATCAATCTTTTGGTCGTGTCAATAAACTTTAAACTAAAAATTTACCCGAGTTTAAATATATTTTTTCATGAACTTTCAAGGTAAAAAACACCTAATATGAACTCCCCTTATCAAATTAAACCATTTGACACAAATATTGACCGTTTTAGTGGTTTAAATCAGTGTTAACGACCTTTCTTTCTCTATCTTCGAAATCCAACAACCTCTCTCTTTTCTCTTTCAACCAGGGATTAAAAATGAACTTTTGTATTAAAATTGATTTAGAGAAAAATTGAGGTACCAAATTTAAAGATTTGTGTAATGTTTAAAGTTAAAGGATCAAAATGTATCTTTCCTGAAACTTTTAACATGCGATCCATGTTTGACGTCTTTTTCATCCAGGTCCTCTTCTTTTAATTTCACCATTGACTAAGAAATTAAAAGCAATTGGCCTTTAATTAGGATCAAATTGCACAAAATAAAACCTTGAGGACCGAAATGAAATTGCAAAAATGCACGCCCACAGTGTTTTATACATACAGTAAAATTACCACGCATTTTAGATTTCTAGTTAACTAGTTAATAGTTAATTATCTTTGTCACAAACAGTAATGGCAGGGTCCAAGTGGTAAGTCGAGGATGACACACAGAAGTCACTGGTTTCTTCAAAAGCTAAGCTAAACTAACAATTCTTGTCACTTAACTAAACGACAGACAAACCAGGGTCATGCATTGTGCCCACCACAAAATTCAAAGTACTACTGAAGCCCCCCTGTCATTTTCTAACACCATAATAAACAACTGTCATCCATCCCATTATTAAAATCAGTCAACTAAACTCATAAAATCTATGTATCCGAAAAGGAATTTTAGACAAATCCAACCCAAAAAGAAGCAAAATTTAATGGTTTTTTAACAATGAAAGCAATTTGAGTTTGCATTTTCTTCACCAAAACGTGTCATTGAATCATTAAAGAGGGCTTAAAAGTCCGCTTTTTAGACCCTAAAGCCTAAACTGAGCTAACAGCTTTAACAAGTGCCAGCCAGTTAGTCGTCACCGTGTTCTTTACTCTTTTTTAGTTTTTTGGTTCTTTGAACTAAACAAAGGAACAAGTAATCAAAACACACAACATAATCCGTGTGTCAAGAAATGGGCTTTCTTGTCTCTCCCATGATGAGTTTGTTCTCAAAAGTTACTGTCCTGCTGCTTTTTGTGCTTTGGTGCGCTAGTTTTACTTCAACAGGTTGGCAAAGTTTCTCTCTGTTTTTTTTTTTTTTTTCTGTCTTTTAGAAGCTGGACTCTTTGAGTTGTTGATGGGGTGTAGTTCTTTCAATTTTTTTTTCACAAAATGGAAATTGTTGGGGGTTTGGTTCATCAATTGGAGTGGTATTTGGGAAAGTTTGTTTCTTGAATTTGATGAATGAGGAAATGGGGTGGTTTCATTATATAAAATATTGAAGAATCATGTTGTTTTGGTGTATTTTAGGTGTTTTTGTTAATGGGTTTTCGTTAAACTCCTGAGCTTTTTCTACGTCTATTCATAGCTTTCTACTATGGGTTGTGGCTAATGTCAAACCATCTGGGATTGTGGTTTCATCATTCAAGCATGATTAGTAACTAAGAAAGTACAATTAGAAAGTGAAAAATTGGAGGCTTACGGCACAGTTTGTTTTTGTGTTTGGAACTACGTTGAGATGCCTTTCAAAAATGCATTTGGCGTGAAAAAAACATCGATGTTTTTTTTTTAGTACTTTCCGATCACAGTGCTAGAGCGATAAGTGATGCATGCTTATATGATCTTTTTTTTTTCCTTCCTATTTTTGGTTTAAAGTTTTCTGTTAAATTTAGTGCAATTGCCATTTTAATTGTTGGCCAATATGTTTGATTTTTGAGCTCTTAGTCCTTCTACTTATAACTTTAAATTTCTAATTTTTTAATCCTACTTTTTAGGTCGTTGTCTTTCTAATGCAAGTTGCTGTTTATTAATTTTGCAGAAGCCTATGATCCTCTTGACCCTACTGGGAATATTACAATCAAATGGGACATCATAAGCTGGACTGCTGATGGCTATGTCGTAAGTACTAATCAATGTACAGTCAATTTGATAGGAAGCTTACATAATCAACTAATGATAGGAAGCTTATATTTTGAACATGGATTACAATTTTGATTCTCCCAGAAGAACAATGTACAGTAAATTTGTTATTTATGTTTGATATGCATTACATTTCGTTCCTTGCCTTAGATTATTGGCAGTGTTTTGCTTTAGATTATTAGCTATGTTTAGTCGCTGAAGTGGTTTTTCATTTTTGTCTTGTTGCTTGGAAGTTACAATCAATCCTCCACCTACTCTGTTTTCAGTTTTCATTTTACTTGAGTTCATAAGAGTTCCTTGAGCTTATCAACTTTTAGAGTTGTTACAAGTTCTAGTGGTGCATGATTGAAGTTTTCCAGTCCGATGTTTCTTCAATAATTTGGGCTACCTGTTCCTCACTGGATTCTATGGCCTTTATCTCATTAAAGAAGGGTGTACTTGATCAGCATATCATAATCTACTGAACTGTATAGCAGTTTCTCTTTTGCGTTTTTCTCACATTCATGGTTTGTTAGCATCCATTAAACTAGTAGTTTCTCATGAGACTCCCACATCTGTGATTTGCTAACACTTTCATGCATGATAGGCTGTTGTCACGATTTACAACTTCCAGCAGTATCGTCACATTCAAGCACCAGGATGGTCACTGGGATGGACATGGGCAAAGAAGGAGGTAATATGGAGCATGCAGGGAGGCCAAGCAACCGAGCAAGGAGATTGTTCAAAATTCAAAGGAAACGTTCCACATTGTTGTAAAAAGAGTCCGACGGTTGTAGATTTATTGCCAGGAACTCCTTATAACCAGCAGACTGCAAATTGCTGCAAGGGGGGAGTTATCAGCTCATGGGCGCAAGATCCAGCCAATGCAGCAAGCTCCTTCCAGCTTAGCGTGGGTTCAGCTGGAACCAGTAACAGAACAGTGAGATTACCAAAAAACTTCACTCTGAAGGCACCAGGACCTGGTTATACTTGCGCTCGTGCAAAAATTGTTAAGCCTACTAGATTTATGTCTACAGATAAAAGGAGAATCACTCAAGCTTTGAGTAAGTAAAATACAGAAGAGTAGAGAGTAGCATCTATGCATTTGTTTTACATAATCAACAACTCGCTTTAGAACATAGCTATCATCTATGATGAATCCCTTTAACTGAAATTTAAAGTGCAGATGGGAGAAAATCTCAAAACAATGCTTGCCCTTTTAATCGATCTAAATCTGCATCCATGGCAATAGCATAAAGAACATCTGAACTTTTTTTATTGCAGTGACATGGAACGTTACTTGCACATATTCACAATTCCTGGCTCAGAAGACTCCTAGTTGCTGTGTCTCCCTCTCATCATTCTACAACGACACTATAGTTCCTTGTCCAAAATGCACCTGTGGCTGCCGAAGAAACAATTCGGATTCGGGGGGTTGTGTTGAGTAAGTTCTCTTATTGGAAACATCATTTTTCTTTCTTCTAGCTTTGGGTCTCTAGAATATATACATATATCCATTTTGTATGTGCTGAATATGCTAAATTTACTATTTCTTGAAATGTTTTGTTTGCAGGCCAAATGCACCGCATTTAGCTTCGGTTGTTTCGAGTCTAGGGAATAACAACCCTATGCCTCTTGTCCAATGCACAAGTCACATGTGCCCGATCAGAGTTCACTGGCATGTTAAGCTTAACTACAAGCAATACTGGCGCGTTAAGGTCACAATCACAAATTTCAATTATAACATGAACTATACACAATGGAACTTAGTTGTGCAACACCCCAACTTTGACAATCTGACTCAGACTTTCAGTTTTAACTACCAGTCATTATCTCCTTATTCAGCTATTAGTAAGTTACATGTCCCCTGTGGTTGGTTTTATTTACTTTATAAATTTGTATCTTTTTCCTCAATAGAATGTAAAATGGGCATTCTCATCATGTTATACTTTTTGGACAGATGATACTGCCATGTTGTGGGGAGTAAAGTTCTACAATGACTTGCTTATGCAAGCCGGTCGATCTGGTAATGTTCAGTCAGAGCTACTTTTTCGAAAGGACAAGTCAACTTTTACCTTTGATAAAGGCTGGGCCTTCCCTCGGAGAATCTATTTCAATGGTGACAATTGCGTTATGCCGCCTCCAGATGCGTATCCATGGTTGCCTAATGCAGGTTCACGCCAGCTTACTTCGCTGCTTATACTAATGATAGCCTTCTTTTCTGCTTTGGCTTTCTTACATGGATATGCGTAGACTGTCGAGGTTCACTAAACGATGTGGTAACCTAACAAATTTTTTCGACTGGATCTGCTTGACCCGACTACATATTGGAAGCAAAGTGAAAAGTTTATGGGTATATGGGATGTTCGGCATTTCACTGGCTTCAAAATGGTGTGTTTTGTTTCAGTGCACAACGGTTCGTGCTAATACATTGGTGGATGAATTCACAGCTATTGTCACTTCTAGCTGTTGTACTTGTATGCAGTCCCTGTAATATTATCAATCTTGTTGGTAGAATTTCAATGGCTCGAGTACCATTACAACATAAATAAAAAGCAATAAAAAAGAAAACATTTGCACATAAATTTGAGGTAGATTTTTCTTGTTATTTGGTTATCTTACTTATCATAGACCACCACTTGCTCCATTTTTCATGACACAAAGCAATTTTGTTGTATAACTATGCTCCAGTTATCTGTCAAAATGTATCTGGGCTCAGAACTTCTGATGCTCTATTATTTCCTTCTGCTTCAAACGCCAAAAATTACCAGATATACACGAACAGGAAAATCAACGTAGAAATCAACATGGAGAAGAAGTGTGGGGATCCATGAGCAGAATTGGGCAGAAATGGGTATGTGTCTGGCGGGGGTACCATGCACTCATCGCCATTGAAGTAGACTTTCCGTGGAAATGCCCATCCCTGCTTGAAGGTGAAAGTGTTCTGGTCCTTCTGAAGAAGCACCTCAGATTGAAGATTTCCAAGTGGCCCTGCTTCCATTAATACGTCATTGTAGTCCTTCATGCCATAGAACATCCCTGTGTCATCTGCGTATCACATAGAAGGAATGTTAAATCAAAGTTTGTTTCTGACGCAATCTCATCGTGATAGAATTGTAAGATTTCCTGATACTCACTTATCGAGTCATAGGCAATGAGAGGTTTGTACTCGAAGCTAAAAACTTGCGTTACGTTGTTGAGATTCGGATGCTGTACAACGAGGGTCCAAGTCGAGTAGTTCTTCATGTAGTTGAAATTCGTGATCGCAATCTTGACACGCCAGTACTCCTTGTAGTTCACCTTCACATGCCAGTGCACTCGAACCGGGCACATATGGTGTGTGCATTGCAGAAGAGAGCTATTATCTTTCCGGGTTGTGTTTCCTACCGGCAATTGAAGAATTCTGGAATCGCCACTGCGTCAACACAATACATTTCATGACTTCGTTTCTCCAGTAAAAATCACTAATCTGGGAGACATTGGAGTCTGAGGTAATGGAAATGGTGGCTTACTTGACACAAGTGTCATTGTTTTGGCAACCGCACGCACAAGTTGGGCAGGGAGTGAGTATCTGATTGTAGAAAGATGAAAGAGATACACAACAACTTGGGTTTTTTCTTGCCATGAATTGTGAGTAAGTGCAGGTAACATTCCAAGTCACTGCATAAAAACAAGGATAGAGGTGAGCAGCCTGCTGCCTGCATTTCAAAAGACTGCTATACTGCAGTGGGAAAAGGAAAACTTACATAGGGCCTGAGTTCTTCGCAGACCATCAGGAGTAAGAAACTTGGTGGAAGGCACCATCTTTGGAGGGCCACAAGTGTACCCTGGTCCTGGACCTAACAAAGTGAAGCTCTTTGGAAGTTTCACTGTTTTATTTGAAGTACCGGATAATCCAACAGTAATCTGAAATTGAGAGACAGCAGCTGAAGGATCTTTTGCCCCATGCTGCCACTACTCCACCTTTGCAACAATTACCGAATTGCTGGTTGAAAGGAGCACCGGGAAGCAAGTCCACAACTGCAGGGCTTCTCTTGCAGGAATGAGGTATATTTGCTTTGAACTTGGAGCAGTCGCCTTGTTCAACCGCTTGAGCACCATTGATGGACCATATGATTTCTTTCTTTGCCCATGTCCAGCCTATGGTCCATCCAGGTTTCATGAAGTGCCGGAACGTTTGGAAATTGAACAATGTTACAATTGCCTGGGAAGTTTTTTTGGCAGCGGAACCATCATCACAGCTCAATTTTAGCAATGTGTTGTATAGAATGATAAATTTAGCCATAATATCTGCTATTGATCTAATACTTACAATATAGCCATCTGTTGTCCAAGACATAATATCCCATTTTATTGTTACATTTCCAGTTGGATCCAAAGGATCATATGCACCTGCAATGACAACATAAGAGAGCTAGAATATCAGTAAGCAGAAGCAAGTTAAATCCAAGCACAAATGAAGAAGCTTAAACTTTACCTGAACAAGAAAAGAGCACAAGAAACAAGACAATAAAGAAGAGAAATCTCATTTTCATCAGGGCTACAATGTAGTTGTTATGTTACTGACTTTTCTACACAAAATCTTCTTTAAAATCAGTCTTCTCTAATTGTTTCAAGCTACAACTTCTTAGTGGCTACTGGGAAAGAATAATAAGCTATGTGTTCGAGATATATAGACTGAGCTACTGATCGTTAAAAACTGGGAACATTTTCATGGTTTTTTTTTTTTTTTTTGAGAATAACATGTTAACATTTCTGATTCTATGTTGATGCGACAGGTATAGTTGTGACAACATGCAAACATCAAAATTCCTATGCATTCTTTGTTTCAAGACAGTGACTGATTTGCTTAGCACTTCTAATTTCATGCATGCGTAGCTGTGAATGAAAAATACTCTTCAACTATCTTTCTCTTTCTTTCCTCTTCGGGATAAAAATCATGAATTGGATCATATCAGGAAAATGTTCAATCCCCATCTTACAAGATTTAGAATACAATATCTTATCAGAAGGATATAGACAAAATGTGGTGTGAAAATGCAAAATACCCATCTGATTTGATTGAGAATACAATATTCAATGTCTTGAAGGAGGCTTTACAATTACAACAAAATAGGGCGTGGGCGAGCCATACTTTTATATTTATAGCAGGAGACTAATTGTACGAAAGCAACATATTAATATATTATATATTCCCCCACATAGGTTCATTAAATTAATTTCTTACCCTATGCATGCAGCTTAATTAGCACAACCACCACATATTATGAATTTGAAGGCTACCACATGAAGGGAAATTTCCTATACGTGGAGATTCATACAAATGAGTTAGTTAAAGACTGCGATTTTGTAAAGCTAACAAGTGAATTTTCTTTCCTTGTCATGAACCACAGTGGTGTTATAATTTTATATTTTATTATAACAAAAACTAAAGAATTTGAGATTATAATTACAATAGTAATATATAGTATTTTGTGATTTTTTTTTCGCTTTGGTTTTGTTTGTTTTCTTATGTTAATGATTTATTTATTTTTAATTTAGTTATTACATTATATGTTTAATAGAATTTAGAGTTGACAATTTATTTTAATCTACCTCTTATATGGTTATCGTGGTATCTAAAACTTATCTTGACATAGAGTTAGTATTCAATTTTACGAGATATTGTTTGGATTCATTATTTTTCTAAAAATTGATAGTCAAAGACTGAATTGAAGAATAGAAAAAAATTAAGGCCTAAGCAGAGAAATGAATAAGCCAGTAATGAAAACCGAGACAAGGAGAGAGAGAGAGAGAGAGAGAGAGATGGGTTGTTAGAGTCACATCGGACCGCTTGCTACCACATGTGTTGCCTTATAGGGAAGAAGGCACCTCAATGATCCAAGAAGACACTAAATAGAGAACATAAGAAGTCCCATGCACTGCTCAAAAGGGGTAAGCCTTCCTCACGCCGCAACATGTGTGAAATATGCGCCAACACTTTTTTCTTATTCTTTCAATTTAGTCTCTCAATTTTTAAAATATCTTTGATTTAGTCCTTTTTTTTTCAATCTTGTTAATTTTCCCTTCTTTCATTTATAACTAAAATACAAGTCCATTGGAAACATACATGCATGAATAGAGATATTGTTTCCATGTTATTTAAACCAAAAGATAGTGCTATCATATGCTCCTGGTATTAAATGCGTAAATACTCATACATGGAGAAGAAGACATTGTAATGCTAAAGATGACGATGGATGCAAACACAAGAAAGCAAGATTCAAATTTAAGAGGTCCATCCGACATCATCTAAGCACAAATACCAATCCAATAATAAAAAATTATTTAATCCTAAAAATCTCATCATAAAACACATCAAAGTCAATAATAAACCAAAATAATTATTCAAAAAAAATATTTAGGGTTCAAAATGAACCTTATAAGGTGGTAAAGAATGGACTAAGATGGCTAAGATAATGGTTGGAATAATGGCAACAATGATAACGTGTGATAGCCATACATTGAATAGGGTCGTTTGGTAGTCAACGTTGCTATTGTACTAGCTCGCAAGATATGCCACTCCATCCTCTGTTGATTGGTATCAGTGATGTCAACCACTATCATATATGGAGGGAGATTGGAGACGAAGAAGTTTTGGTTTTTGTGTTTCTCTTTCTATTGTTTCTTTTTCAGTCAAATCTACTCATATAAGGGTTACATGACTTATATGATTGTGTAGTACTCATCAAAGGGAGAAAATGATGATGGTCTTATCAGAAATAGAGGTTAAAGAAAGAGAAATCAATGAGAGAAGTTTTGATGGAGAGAGGTTGTTTAGTGGTTGACATCGCTACTATTTTATAATTTGCCACTGATAATGGTGGCTACTAGTAACGTTGTGTTGCCAGCATGGTGATGATATCGGTGTGGTGAGAGGATATGGTGGCTATGGTTTATTTACGGTTTTTTTTTTATGGGAGAAAGGTAAGAGAAGATGAATAATGTTATTCTTTCATTTTTTTTCTTCATTTCTCATCATACTTTCTCTTATCTCTTTCACTCCGTCTCAATTTTTTTCATGACGGCTATAGTTTTTTTCTCCTTCTTACCCTCTCTTTTTTTACTCTTTTTAGTTAAAATCTTGTCATTTCCCCTTAATTACTTGAGAGCAAGGAGCCCAATTTCATTTTGGTCCCTTTTTTTCTTCTTGTTTTACACTTCACTCACTGGTCTTCTTTTTATAAAATTTAAACTGAGGAGAAGACTGGTGATGTGATCTTTGGGCGGTGCGTATGCGTCTCTTGAAGGTCAAACACTAGCTTCTGGGGCGGTATCCGAATCATCTCGATGACCTCTCTATCACTAGCTGACACGTGTTGTTAGGAGATGTCTTGTTTGGTGTTAGTGTCCTATTCTCTTTTCTCATTTCTTTTCTCTTTTCTCCTTTCTTTTCTCTTTCCTTCTTAGTTTCCGCGCTTGACCCCCAAAATTTTTAAAGCAGCCTCTCAATTTATTTTTTAATTAGATTTGATCTCTGTTTTCTTATTTCTATTTTTTTTGGCTCTTTTGTTAAGTTTTGATTTTCTTCTATTTCATCATTCAATTCTAATTTGTCATTTGTTGTTTTTTCAACTTTTATCCTTATTCTTTTGATTTCTATTAATGATTTTGTACAATTTTTATTGGTTTTCAATGAATCCTTTAATCTAAATTTATGGTATATTATGTTTTTTTTTTAATTTGGTCATTGTTCTTTTGATTTTTTTTATCCTTTGTTAAAGTTGTGTTTCCTTTCGATTTCATCTTTCAATTAAATTTTTTTTTGCTCTTTAATTTATTTTTTTTATTTTTATCCTTTCTCTTTGAATTGCTAATTTTGTTTTTGGTCCTTTTTTATAATTGGTTTTATTTCTATTTCATCGTTCAATGTTTGATTTGTTGGGGATTGAGTTTCATGTTTTTTCTATATATGGTGCTTCTGGTCTAATGACTCAGGCCATGAGTTTTAAAAGTTAACGTCAATTTACATCTTTGTTTTTTTACTTATTTTTTTTTTCGATTTCATCATTTGACATTAATTTTTTTAAAAAAATATCTTTGAGGTTTTCTTTGATTTCTTTTCAATTGAGTTATTTTAATTTTAGAATTTGGATCATAGATTTAGTGGGTTAACCTGAATCACTCCTTATTACTTAGCCTTCTCGGGTTGATTCGAGCTTTGTTTTCTCTTTTTTTTTTACCCAATTTCATCCTTCCAAAGGTTTTTTTTTCTATTGATACGGTTCATGTTTAACATTGGATTGGATTTCTTATAGTAAACATTCGATTATATGTGCAAGATTTAGATTTTAGAAAGTTAGTTACATAACCATAACTTATGGTTTTGCTAGATGATGTATTGTATCGATCATGTTCCAAATAAATAAATAAATAAATAAAAGGGGTCAAAATAAATTGGCTCATATTAATAGTATGCTTGTGTGCATATGTGCATATAATGTCTTAACAAAAAAAAAATTAATATATTTATTGCTATATTTTATATAATTAATTTATTGAGTTATAAGTTTTAATAAATAAGAAAGATTTTTATATAGCATGTATTTAAAAAATTAATTATTATTTTAGATAGTTTTCTAGTTACTAATAAAGGCTTTATTTGAGTTACAAATGCAAATGATTTCAATGTGGTATATACTAGTATTTTGATCCATGCTTTGCCACATGTCAAATCATTTTTTTCCAACCTTAAAAAAATACAAAGATGTTAGGAAGTAAAAAATTCGATGCACACTTAACAAAACACTTTTAAAATATTTAAATGGTTATATATTTGTTGATATATTTTTTTAAAAAAAATATTTAGACAACGACATATGATTGATTCAGGCTAACCATGGTTAACCTCCAAAACCTGCGAGCCAGGGTATGGGACGATGATAACCTTATGGAACTCATATTGAAACAAATTAGAAAGTCTAATTCTAATGAACCAAATATTGTAGGTCAAAAATAAAAAAAAAATCAATTTAAGAAAAAGACCCAACAAAAGTGACTCAAGTAAACCTACATTGGTGGTCAGCGCTACACCACGAGTCGAGCTTAATTTTTTTCAAATGTAAAAACAAAATGAATTTAAGGTGACACTAGAGTTTCTAAAGAAGAAGAAAAAAAAAATTGAGAATCTAATCTCAACTAGGTTTAATAAAATCAATTAATTTAATAATATTAAAAAAGGCAATCCTAATTTAATAATATGAAAAATGAAGTAAATCCGGACAAATCTTCTAAACATAAGTTCATCACCCAAATTCATGATTTGTGAAATTCTGACCCATGCCTAATTAATAGGCCTATTTTCCAACCAAATTAATGTTGAATGATAAAATATAAAAATAATTAATTTTAAAAAGTTATCAAAGAAAAAATTAGTAATTAAAAGAATGAGAACCAAACTTGATAGAAAAAACAAATTAAGGATGAAATCATAAAAAAATCAATTTTAAAAATCATCTTAATTAAAAAAATAACGATAAAAAGAATGTGAACCAAATTTGAGAGATGAAAAAAATTTTAGGAGGATGAAATTAAAAACAATTTTCAATTGAAATAATTTATACAAATAAAAAAATTACAACTAAAAGAATATGGACTAAATCTGAATAAAAAACAAACTGAAGGGTTATTGTGAAGTTTTTAGGGGCAACACACAATTCAAGGAGGGAGAGAGAGAAAAAAAAATTCAATCAATGCCAAACTGTCGAGTATTACAATACATGCACCACTCAAAGAGACAGGCACTGCTGATACCAATAAAAAAATTACCAAGAAAGATCTTTTTGGCCACCTTAAACTGCCATGCATGTCACTTGAATATAGTAGGGTGGTTAACATGCTGGTGCTTGCAACTTACTTTTTTCTTTTGTTTTTTTATATTGATTATAATATCAAATTACCTCTAGGTTTACCTAATAATAACAAAAATCAATGTAAAAGTATAAAAAATCTTATTGAGTCTTGTTTTAAAAATCTTAAATCTAAGGATAATATAGTAATTTCATTGTGTTTTAAAAGTTAGAATTCTAAAAAAGCCCTTGTAAGGTAATTGAGTGTTTTTTTTTCTTTTAGAGATATTTAAGTCATTTTACTACGCACAAAAATATAAAAAAGATCACACTGCCCCAAATTAATTCAAGAATAACTAATGGACACCGTGAAAAAAACTCATTTACTCTCCAAGATCAGTTCATTAATTTTCTTGGTTAAGAATAAAGCTGTAATTTCACTGTTTCAATCCACAGTAAATTACATATTGTCTATAGTACTTTGTTCACGACAATTAAGTTTTGTTAATTATTAGCTTAAATTTCTTGTTTTAAAATTTTATGCATCTTATTTAAGTAAAAAAGAAAAACCATTTTGCTATACATTTGTTTTCTAATATAAACGATTTTAATGTACATTAAATGTATAAACTAAATCAAATGAGAAACCATTTATTATAGTTAAAAACATTTTAATTCATAAGTATTTATAGGATGCTAATTTATAACTTTATGGGGCATAATTGAAAAATATATATAAACTATAAGGAACAAAATAAAATTTTGGGGATTGTAGCCCCCACTTGTTCTTGTGATAAGACTCGGTATGATGTCTGACATAATTTAAATCCGGATTATTAGGTAGTTTAGTCAATTACGAATCAAGTAGTCAATTCAAATATATTATTTTTATTTATAATGATGTTGTTTTAATTTTTTTAATTATTAGTTTTAATATGCACAGGTTTTACAAAATTAATATGTTAGAAGACAATTCATTTAAAATTTAATTAAATCAATATTAAAAAAATGGTTCAAAATAAAATCAAACTTGGAAAGCTTCCAGTCACTGAATAAACAAGCTAATCCACCGAATTGAATAATCATGGTGTCGTTGTGTCTAATTAGACCAAGATTCACTCCTCCCTTCCATCCTTGATAAAAGGAATCCCCTTCTCCCTTCTTCCGAGCATATGGATTCCAATCTTAATTGACAGCTGTCTCGAATTGATTAGGAGTATGTTTGTACTTTATTGAACCTGTATCGAGAAAGTGCAACCTCATATTCCTCGTTACTAAAGAGAAACAAAGTCAAAGATACCAGAATTGACTAGAAAAAGAAATAATTTAATAAAAAAACTTTGAAACTCCACTAATTTATATTTAATTTTATCAACTAAAATATATACCATGATATTCAAATTTATGACAGTTTAGGCTATATTATAATATTAATTTATTTAAACAATTAAATTTTCAAAATATAATTTATATAACTTTTTAAAACAATTTATTCTCGCAAAAGAAAGAAAATGATATAACTAAGAATGACTCGCATGTCTTTGTGCCTGGATTCCCTTTACTTCTTTGGAGAAAACAAGTTAACCATGAAACAGGCAATAATAGCGTTTAGATTAGAAGAAATAAAATCTAAAATGTAAATTTTAGGCAAGAATTCCAATCCATAAATAATTTCCGAAATGGGAACACAGATTAAAAAGAAAAAGAAGCTCAAACTCGTCAACAGATCCATCGGGTCATGGAAAGTTCCAAATTTAGCAAAACAAGAGGCTAGTGCCCCTGGTTTCATCGTGTAAAAGTCATCGTTAATTCTCAGCCCACTGAAATCTGCAGTCCAGAATATACCTTACATTGCTGGTCAAGTCATTCTCCTCAGCTGGAGCTGGCTAAAGTTATGACATGGCACTATATATATAAACAAAATAATAGCACCTCTGCCTGTGAGTTCAATACAGCAGTTGGCTTATTTCTTGAAGTCCAAGGAGAACATTAAAACATTAGCAGCTTTGCATATAGGAGCAAAAGCCTTCCAATGGGGCGTTGGATGAGGCCAGAGGTAAGCAAGCATCACCACCACCATTTTCAAGGGGCTTCAACTATTTTATAATTCTGTAAAGATCATGGGCTAAAATGGGCTATAGCAGCAGTACCATCTGGGCTAGTTTCTCTTTGACTGATATTTGATCTTCTTGCATCTCATGGGCTTAAGTGTTTTGTGCTGCCAGGTCTACCCGCTATTGGCTGCAATGACCTGTGTAACAAGTTTGTGCATCTTTCAGCTTACAAGGAACGTCTTCCTGAACCCTGATGTCAGGTACACTAAATTCTTACACTCACAGAAATATTCTATTTTTCACTTTGTTGATCGTTTTTCCTTTGCTGGAATTGATTAACAGAATCAACAAAGCAAAACGTAGCATGGGAGTGCTAGGAAACAATGAGGAAGGAGAGAGGTATGCTGAGCATGGCTTGCGCAGATTCTTGAGAACTCGCCCACCTGAAATCATGCCTACCATCAACCACTTCTTTACTGAAAATAAATGAATCAAGATCAGCTTAAATCTTAATCCCCCTGAAGCTAGCTTGGATTATTGGTTATATGATAATCATAGCTCGTAACTTACTTTTTTTTTATTTACAGCGTGTGAAATTGAATTTGTGGTTGTTATAAATGTTATGATACATAGTGGTTTTGGAATTTGCTTCATTTTGCTAGAGTTTTCAATAATGAAATTTAAACAACATTTTTTATTCAAGAATTCTTCCTTTCATTGGCGAGGCCAATGTTATCAGAATTCGAAACATCTATCTAATAACACCTTCAATCTTGAGTTTTTATTATGGATATACAATGATAGGGTTCAAAAGAGAAGAAAAAGTGGAGTACAAGTTTGTGTTAAGTCTATGAACTTGGTTTGACCCTTTTGGGTTTGTCAAACCAAGTTCACCATGGAGCTTGGTTTGGCTTGGTCAAACTAAACCCAACCGAGTCTATTTTGGGCTCAATTTAACACATTCAAGTTTAATTTGATTTTTTTTGTTCAGTTTGATCTATTTGAGCTCAGTTTGACCAAACATAGGGTTTGGTTTGACTTTGGTCAAACTGAGCTCATTTTAGGCTCTGTTTAACTCTTTTTGGATAGGACCAAGTCTAACTTGAGTTTGGATTTGACCTAGTCAAACCAAACCCTACTGAGCCCACTTTCAGCTTAGTTTGGCTCCTTTTAGACTTGGTTCATTTCGACTTTTCGGTCTTTTCCTTCCTTTTATTCCTAATTTATTATTATTTATATCGACAACTCATATATTGAGGAGGATGTCACATTGTTCGGACTACATCTTTATATACATTTCATTTGCGTCATTCGGCTGTTATGACATAATGCATACATATGAATTGGTGCTCTTATCTCAATTATCTATAATTCATACAAATAAATCAAACAATCTCAACCCCTTTAATCTTTATTATAGTTTTCTTTTCTATTCTTTCAATTAACACATTATTCAATGATTTTTTATGCTTGCTAACCTCAATATAACATAAAAAATCCATCTAAACTTTCATTCATTCAAACACAAAACTTACATAACACTTCCATATGCAAAACATATCAAATCTCATTAATAATTCAATCAAGCTCAAATTATAGTTTCTTACCATTTAGGTACAATAAATTGAGAGACTAAAAACAAGGAAAAATCAATTTTAATCACTTCTATTTCGTTTCTTTTTTTTTTCTTCAAAATCACCCTCTCTAGCTAAGTAAACCCTTTAAATCCTTCAATTTTTCTTACTTAGATCTCTTCCCAACTCTCTTCGATCCTTTAATCTAACTCTCTTTGGTGTTTTTAGCAAAGCTTTTCCAAAGATTATGCTCAAATCTCCTCTTCTTTTTTTTATGGTTTAGCTAGCCAACTTGGTTTCCTTAGAAAGCCAAATTTTCTATTTATATGTCCCTCATAGTTCATATTTATGACATTGCTATTGTTCTTTAGTTTTGTTATTTGTTTGTTTAACTAGGTATCCTGCATCCACCTATTTTTAAAACTTACAGTACCTTAAAGTTTTATTCTATAAAACTACATTTCTAATCATTTAGTACACACACACACATAACTTTTTTTATCATTTACTTTTATAATCAGGTTAAATTTCCAAAACTTCACTAACACTGTAATATTTTAACCAAGGTTTTACATGTCTTATCCTACGAGTGTGTGGGAAATTTGTTCTTTTCTTGAACATGTAAGTTTATATCCAATATTTATCAAGGACTTTTAAAAAATAACATTACCCCTATGCAAATTGTTGGAAAAGGATGGAAATTTCACGTTTGGGTTGAAAATTTCTTCTCTTTTGTTAATATTTGAAGCTCTTTCCTAGTAAGTCGCATTCTTATCAGAGATGTTTGTTATTACTAATATCTTTAATCATGGTGTAACACAAACTCAAATTTTAAAAACAAACAAAGTGATCAAAGTGAATGGGTAAGGCTTGAAACCTTTTTATAAAGGTTTAAGAAAGGTATTGTGATGAAAGTTAATTTGATCACTCCTTAGAAATTGGCATGAAGTTGAGCCAAAGACAATAAACAAAGACGCTTATTAGGATGCAACCCAATATACAAAAACCATGCTTGGATGTTTTTCCTTTGCACGTGTGATTTACTTTACTTTGGGTATGAGTACTTGTTTTTAATAATAATAAAAAAAGTTCTATTGAATTTTTATTTCACAGCCCAAGTGTTTGATTTTATCTTTTGGTCTACTCATTGTTGATGAGAATATATGTATTATAAGTTCGAACTAGTTAATTTGATAAAGGTATAAACTTAATGAATGGACTTACTTATAATATTTGATGCTTAATTGGTTTAGGGAAGGATTTTAAAAGTATATCATGTTGACTTAGTATATGATTTTACAATTTCTGAGCTTTGAGCCTTCAACATGATTATGTGATGAATTTTGTTCATTCAAATATTATGTATTTTGAGAACTTGCTTAATATCTTATTGAAACTACATTTACATTACATATGTGCATGAACATGATAAGGGCTTGTAGGAATTTAACCATTTTGAACCTAAAAAGCTAACTTTTTTGCATGTTATCCATTACTGAACCCTTTTGAGCTTATTTATCTTTTCTTTTATTTACCTATGTTTTATGAGCCTTAAATTTTCATTTTGTTTCCTATTCTCTGGCGAAAGACTAGTAGAACATATGCATGATGTTTATATGGGTTTATGGTTTGAAATTTTGAGAAAAAAATGGTTATGTGATGGAGTTTAGTGTTGAATTTGGGTATGATCATTTTTAGCCAAATAAAAAAGGAAAAGGAAGAAAAGAAAAAACCAAAACATGATGGTGCTAGAAGAAATAAATGAAAATATCTCCTTTATGATTTTGATGAGAATATAATATGGGAATTTGAAATTGAAAAAAGCAAAGTAATTGTGCTTTTATGATAATGAATTCATGTGTTGTGATAATTATATGATGTTGAGTTCATTATTTTTATGCTCTATTAGATTCTTTGATTATTAACCTTTTCTTTGTCTTTCTTTTACCGCACCTTAATCAAAACCTCATTACAACCTTGAATAAATATCCTTTGATTCATGTGTTGCATGTAATACTTAATAGTGCAAATAAAATCGAAGAGCAAGTATATGATAAATTATAATATTGAATGACTTTAGATATAAACAAATACACCATAAAAAACTTGAGTGTTAGAATGTATACAAATGGGAGGAATTATTATTTTTGTATGGCATGCATTTCATTTAAGTTTCAAAAGTTAAAAAAGGTTTGAAAGTTGCATTGTGAATAAATTTATGAAGTTTTATGCTCTAAACTCTTTAAATTGTTTCTTGCCCATAATTCTTGTACTCTTTAATGTTGTAGGGATATTTGTTATTAGAATCAAATTAGTCTAAGAAAACCTTAAAGTAATATGGTTAGGAATTTGTTATTAACCAGAAATCTTCTTTACCTCCTTACACACATATAATCGATCCTAACCTCTAAAAAAAATGGGATCATGTTTAGAATATAGGAGAAGAGAATGATGGTTCTATTTTTTTTTTTTACCTTTTTTTTTCTAAATTTATGACAAGCTTAGTTTTTCATTTTAAGAGGTTAATACTCTTGAATTTTAAATTATCATGAGGATTTGTGCTTAAAATTAATCTATATCTGATTGTGATATATGAATATCTTATGTTTTTCTATGATTAAATTTAATGATTAATGACTAAAATTCTATATGATGCGCCATATATGTTTTTGGTTTGAAATCTATTTCTTGTGATTAGTTTATGACAGATTCATGACTAATTAAATTAAGTAGTAGAAGTATCTAATTTTTTAACCCATGTTTGATTATTTGTTAGTTGAAAAATATAAATTTTGATTACATCAACTCTCCATGCATGTTTAATTATCATGAATCAATTGCACTTATCTTGATCTCAATATTGTCATGTATTTAAGTATTGCATGCTTAATGGGGATTATTATGTGATAGGGGTTAATTGATGCACGAGTGCTAGGTTAACTAAAAAACAAGGATAAGTATAAAAACTTGTTTTTCATTGTTGATTTATTTAAGATAACAAATCCGATTAGAAAACGCATTGAAATTCTATGATTGATGTTTAATTATCCTTGGGGAATATTTCTTATAAAAAACATTTTCTTTGTTTTTTTACACTCTACCAATTTTCCTCTTATATTTTAGAATTGATTTCTTTTGTTTTCTTAGCTTTCTAAGTTATTTTAGTTTTTAGATCATAAACAAAATCCTCTTTTTACTTACTTATCATTTAAAGTATATATAGTGCATCTTACTTAGTTTATTTTAATTTAAACTTAAATAGCTTATCTTAATTGAGTAATTAAACTCTAATTCTATACTGTAAATCATTAATTTCAAGAGTTTAAATGTGCACAACTTTGACAATCATCATATAGCTCGGATTGCATCAGAAACTAAATAAAAACCTCAACTAATGACAAGATTCCCTTCAAGTTGGTGCGTATATGTGACTTATGCTAAACTTGACAAGTGAGTCATAGATGATTTTACTTCCTTTGTCATTGAGAAGTGATATAAGCAACATATGGTAAATCAAGTTGTGTGGTAGTAATAACTCAAGCAATAACCACACATGGTAAAAACAAAGGCATAAATAATAATCCAAATATCAATAATCCAGAGATCAACTCAAGTACTAAAACTTGAGATCGTTAAATTGCAATAAATTACAGTAGGATTTGTGCTCATCTTACAAAGGAAAATATAAACAATGGCATACTGGACAATGACAGTCCAAAGGTCAATTGCCAAAGAAACAATGATAAACTGAATATCAATAATCCAGGGGGAAATTATCGAATCAAGGTAACATATCATCATCCTAAAAACTACAATATAATATGGCACCAGTCTCTTCATAACAGTACCGAAATAAGCAGAAACGAAGAAATCACCATGACATCCCTGTTTGTTCAAACTTCTGGTGGTTAATGGAACCACTAATACCAAGCTCTTCATGGCTCCTTTCTCCATGATAATATCCTTTGAAATTCAAGAAACAAGTGTGCTCAAGTTATTCTCCAACAACATCATCATGCACATCAATGAAGAATTTGGTTGGTTGGAAACAAGCCAACACCCTATCAACTAACTGGTTCAGGATCACATCTTTCAGATTATATCTTGCACCTTTAAAGCTTACAAAACTGAAACCATCTTCTAGAGTAAAATGGATATGATACTCTTTTTTGAACTTAAAGGTAAATTGTTGGAACATAGCTTTATCAAAATCTCTACCACCCAAGGAATGATCAAATGAATGAGCCAAGATCTTAAGTTTATCTTTCTTGAGCAGTGTATACTTACATTTTTACATGTCCAACATCAATAAAAGCAATATTCAACAAGTTATTCTCAGACAAATCCATCTTGCAAATACCATAAACCAAAGTTGTAGTTACGGTCTCATACATCAAATAAAGGGGATGCATCTAGAATATCCCTTCTATATACTAGAATACCAATACAACAATCTACCACTAGTGTATATAGATTTTTCTCGACTATGATTTTTAAATCTAACAACAATGTCTCAAGACTTGGGTAGGTATAGATGTCCTCATCTCACCCAAATACTATTCATGAATTAAAGGAAATCCATCGAGACCTTCAATGGTTGTAAAAGACAATGATCACAAATCCCTTTGCAATTAAGGATTAGAAATGGATGCTCAATATTAAATATGTGAAATACAAATTTTAGGGTTCATCATTGTCAAGGTAAGCCTTTGCAATCCTGATAAATCGCTAATTATCACTAAAACATACAAAAGAGGGAGTCTCACACTTTGACTCATCACAAGAGATTTGGAGTTATAGAGAAACCAATGTCAGAAAAAAGATCACTATAAGTGAGTTCAAAATTGAGAACTAGAGAACACGGGCACGTTTAATCTTCAAGTAAGCATATGCCAACCACCCTACTTACAACGGACTATTTTGTTGCAGATCCCATCGAAAATGCCTAAACCTTTTGTAACTTTTTGATGAAATGAAAGAGAACATTGCTGATAAAATTACCGATGAAAATATGATTATGTCAATAATTTTGTTGGCATTTCACACTTGTTTTTAGTGTTGTTTCTTTGTTATTATCCCAAATGCATTTTTTTTATTAACCCTAAACTCACAATAACAAAAACAACAACAAATCTGATGTATTATAAACAAAATTTCATACAAACAATAATTATGTTAAATTGAATTCCATACATATTAAAAAAAAACAGATTAAAATTCCTAACAAGGTGGAGGGTGAGAAAATGATCATGAATTGGAAGCTTTTGGAGAAGGAAGAAAATATAAAGCCAAATATACACGTATTTGCTTTCATTTTCTATTACTTTCTTGTTTGATACATGCTCTTATTTCTTCTTTTAGTTTTACCCTCATTTCTACTTTTATATTGGACAACTTAACAACCAATTGTTCCTAAACCCTGTTTTAGACCATTTCCTCAATGATAAGTGATGTATGGCTTGGGCTAGAATGTTATATGCCTAACATTTAAACATAATGGCCTACCTTTATATCTTGGACTGATGCCATATGTATACCATAAACCAGATTTCTCTTAGGTCCATTAGTTGCTTCAACCTCCAACCATAATTAAGGGAGGATGAGTGTAACTATTTTCTCCATATTTCACAATCATGCTAGTGTTATTTATATATCCTAAAAAAACATGTAAAAAACCAAGATTTATATTAATGATGCAAATAAAAATTAGTAAGGTAATTAAAATTATCCAAAAATTAATGTTTTTTTTTTTGGTAGAAAGAAGAAGAAGGGGGAAGAGAGAGCTATTGGAGTTTAATTCATTTAAATCTACCAATGGAATGTATATTGATAATTTTTTTGGAAAATACTGACTCGTCAAATTTTCGATGAAATTGCCAATGAAATTTTTATTTTTTTATTTTTTTTTCTATTTCTTTGTAAATTCCATATGACATTACCAATGGAGCATATTCCATTACTATTTACATAAAAAAATTACCAACAAAATATTTTTTGTCGGCGTTTCTATTGTTATATGCTAGTTTTCTAGAAGTTTAAAAACTAAGAGTAAAAACAGAATATCAAACCTGCTCTGATATCATGTTAAATTTAAATATCGAGAATAAAAAATAATAATAACAAAGAAGAAAAATTAAGAACATAAAATAAATATAGAAACATGCAGCTTAATATAGTGATTAAATCTTATTATTGTTGTGTTTATTTCTCGCCTCAAGAAGGCCTTTTATAGTGTTACAGCATAGTAGTTACCTAGCTATATTAAAAAAATTCTAAATAAAAAATAGTTGGTTTAACATCAATTCCTATTCTACAAGAAAACTAAATAGAAAAACTCAACTAGCTAACAATATGATCTTGTGAGGGCATCTTGAACAATATCTTTGGAGGGCATCGTGAAATGAAATTGAAAACTATACTGTAACCAAGCCAAAACTAACCCAAGAGTTATCACTGATTTTGCTCATGTAATTTTGTGAAATTTTGTTCATCGCCAAACAAATAAGGCCTAAAGATTGGCATAATATATCTACTTATTTACGTAAATGCTATTTGAAACCATACCTATCAAAAACATTAAACTTGTAAAAATTATTTCGATAATATTTTTAGGATAAAGTATGTATTTATCCTTATAGTTTATGCTAATTGTCAAAGAACTATCTCAACCTAAAAGTTTAAGCTGTTAGGTGAAGTCCCATGATATGATTTATATTATTTTCTAACATACCCCCTCAAGTGAAAGCTCTTTGGGCTTAAAACTTGTACAAATCCTCATTACTCTGTGCTTAATTTTTATTAAATAAATGGGGATAGTGAGATTCGAACTCATGATCACTTGGTCATCAAGGCTGTGATATCATGTCAAAGAACCATCTCAACCTAAAAATTTAAATTATTAGATGAAATTCTATGATATGATTTATATTATTCTGTAACACTAACATTCATCTTCAATCAAAGAACCATCTTCAATCGATGTTTAAATTTAAATCACTTGGTCATTTTTTTCTTTTTTATTCTTAGACTCGTGAGAGTGTAGAAAATTTGCTCATACGAGATGATGGAGACATATTCCGTCTTGGATCTCTAGTACTCTTTGTAAAATGTTTGATAATGGCCCCTAATCCTTCAAATTTAACATCCACACTGTCTGACCCGTGCTCACGCCTTATATACGTGACCTTCCTGAAGAGGCGTTCATGATGGAGGGGCAGAATCAGCGGAGGGGATTTTTGAGTCCTTGATTTCGAGCGGAGATGATGGAGGGTGTGCTTTTGATGACACAAGGGGTACTTATTCCTACGCAACAATCGGATTTCAAGCCATGAAGGTGTTTTTTTTTTCCTTAGGAATTTGATTTGTTGTTGTTGTTTTGATCAATATCGAACCCTAAAATAAATTGGAATCACAAGAAAGTGGAATTAAGAATCTTGACAATGATCTTCCATCAAAGATTTTGGGTTTTTTTTTCTATTTGATTTTATGGAGCGAGAGGAGACTAGAAGCAATGTTTGTTGGAGAGGATAAAAATTTATTTACAAGCGACCGCCTGGGACTCTTCCCTTTTCTATTCTAAAACATTTATTTATTTTTATTTTTTGTGTTTTATTTTTTTTTCTGATTTTTTGTATGAGCTATCGTATGGTACCAAGTGCCAACTAATAAAAGAATTAACAAAACCATTTAAATAAAATTAAAAAAGGAGGAAAATTTATATGCTTAAATAAATAAAAAAACAGAAAAAGTTTCGAACACTAAAAATACAATAATCTCGATTTTATTTAGATGCAAATAAGGTGACTTTCAAGTTACCGTGGTAGGCACCTAGCTTGTGGCCATATTTCAACATCATTGTCATTGAATAGATGGCCAACTCCTCCTCATGTGTTGCTTTCCGAGAGTACTACTGTCTAGTTCCGAGCAGAGTTTTGTGAAGCTTCCTTTGCTTTCTCAGCCAAAACAAAACAAGGAAAGCTCACCACTACTTTTCCAAGAAAAACAGAGAAACAAAAGCCAGACACATTTAGAGTACTATATATATATGTCTGGCCTCTTTATGTTCCTTTATTCTCCCAATGAATATCCTTTCTTTTCCCAACATGGTTTTTTCTCAAAACTTGCTTTTGATCATCACAGCTTCAGTGGCGGCGCTTGTTGGTGTTGCTGCAGCTTGCTCAAATGGAGAATGCAGGGTTTGCTACAGCTTGATCTTTCTTCTCGGTTTGCTTTTTTTTTTTTTTTGGTTTTTAATTTAACTTTTGTTTTAATGTTTAGCTGCATGATGAATGTTCATCGAATCAAGATTGTGAAGCTGGACTCTATTGCCTCGCTTGCCCGCTAGGGTTTCCAGGCACTAGATGTGTTAGATCAACCATCACAGACCAATTCAAGCTTCTGGTGATTCTCTAACTCTGTTGCTTAATTTTTCTTTTGTTAGTAGGCATCTTGTTCATGTGAAAATTGGAGTGGAAAATGTTGTCTGTCAAGAAAGAGTTTCTTTTCATGCAATTTCTAGGAAGGTCATCTTTCACGATAATGGGTGATTAGGAGTGTTGTTTTTAAAGTATTTTTTATTTTAAAATAAATTAAAATAATATTTTTTATTTTAAAAAATTAATTTTTATATTACTATATTAAAATAATTTAAAATTTTAAAAAAATTAATTTAAAACAAAAATAATAAATAATGAAGGATTAAAACGATTCCTCTACCCCGCAACCCCGTAATTTGTATGTTTTAGATGGTTTGAAAATTGAATTTTTAGACTAATCCCCACTCCCGCCCATTTAAACGTCTTGATTTAAAACAAAAGGTTGTTGACTTTGCATTGGGCAAATGTTATTACATCAAATTCATGTATTTTTTGTGTTCAAACCCGATATTGTACAATCCGGTTCAAATTAAACCACTTGTTTGTAACATCCATTCCTACTTCAACTATTACTGATAAACTAAAACACATTAAATTAAGAGAAACTAAAAGGTAGATGTTTTTGTCGAGCAATAGATATGGTAGCTCTAGAATTACTTACAATGTGGTTTGAAGAATGAAATTACTAATTGTCCTTTGTAATAATTTTTTTTTACCTACAATAGGGGTAATATAATTTTTTATTATTTTATAATTAAATTACTCTTAAAAACAAAATATCAATGAATTGACATGTAGGGTTTTTATGAACTTCACATCTTTTTAAATATAGGTAAATGATTAAATTATCATTGGAATTAAAATTTCTTTAACCGGTGCTTAGGGGTTTTTTTATATTTTCATCATGGTTTTTTGTTGTAATTAGGTTGACAAAGAGCCAATTTAGTATTTTAATAAACATAAAATATTTTTTAAAAAATGACTTACATGTGCATTACACGCAATCAAGAGTAGGGAGTGTCCTTGCTCCTTGGGCAGTGCGTGAGAGGTCGTCTGACTGCCAAACAATGGTTTCTAAGGTAGCGTTTGAATTGTCTCGATGACCCTTCCATTTCAGGGTGACACATGTTCATTAGACCTTTAGTTTGGTGCCGATGATATTTTTTCCCCCTTTCTTTTCTCTCAGCTCCTTAAATTCCGCGATGGCCTTCTAGTTTTTTATAACTACCCTTCAATTTGTTTTTCCTTCAGCTTTGATCCATCTTCATTTTATTACTATTTATTTAATTTGAAATAATTTATAAAATTAAAATTTCTTTTCAATTTAATCCTCCCTCTATTTTCTTCATTTATTAGATATAATCCTTGTTCTTTTGATTGCCCTTTGTTTCATTTTAGATAATTTTTAAAATTGATTTGTTTTTCATTATTTCTTTCTCTTTCAATTTTTTCCTATTAAATTTTATCTTCATCATTTTGATTTCTATATTTTTTACTTTGATAAATTTTTTAAATTAATTTTTTTATTACATCCTTAATATTAGTTTAAAGATAGTCAATAACCTTGGATGTCGTTTGTGATAGGTTATGAACTGAGGCTGAATGATGATTATATATACAATAAAGCAACAATTTGGTTTCCTAACAACTAATACACAAAATAATTTGTGTTTCTTTTCCCTCTTTCTTATTAATAGAACAATTCTTTGCCTTTCAACAAATATGCATTTTTGGCGACTCACAATGCCTATGCTATTGATGGATACCCATCTCACACTAGAGTTCCTCGAATCACATTTACCAATCAAGAAGACAGCGTCATGGATCAGCTAAATGTAAATGTTTCTTTCGTGTTTAAATGTGCTTTTTCCATGCTAGAACAATATCTTTTATTGTCAATTAACAAGTGCCATTAATTATTTGACTACAGAATGGAGCTCGAGCCTTGCTGCTTGATACCTATGATTTTCGTGGAGATGTATGGTTATGCCATTCATTTAAAGGACAATGTCATGACTATACTGCATTTGTATGGACATTTTATTCCCTACTAATTAAGTTATATGAGATTTTTTTCCCTTTATTTTCTCTATAGTGTGAAAATGTTTGTGTTTGCCACTAGTAGGGTCCAGCTATTGACACTCTAAGGGAAATTGAAGCTTTCTTATCTACACATCCAGCAGAGATTGTTACGATAATCTTAGAAGATTATGTTCGAGCCCCAAATGGATTGACCAAGGTCTTCACTGATGCTGGCTTGATGAAATATTGGTTTCCTGTGACAGACATGCCTAAAGATGGTCAAGATTGGCCATTAGTTAATGACATGGTCCAGAACAACCAAAGGCTACTTGTTTTCACTTCAATTCAATCCAAGGAAGCAAGTGAAGGCATTGCTTACCAATGGAATTACATGGTTGAAAATCAATGTAAGAAATATAAAAAAATGTTAATAGTTCTTTCAATTTTTTACTTTTTTATAACCTTGTAGAATTTGTTATACAATATGCATACAATTGTTTTTGGCAGATGGGAATATTGGCATGAAAGCAGGAAGTTGTACTAATAGAAAGGAGTCACCTCCTCTTAATGACAAGAGTAGATCATTGGTGATGGTAAATTACTTTAGATGTATTCCTATAAAGAAACTCTCTTGTGAAGATAACTCAAGGAATCTCATAAACATGCTTCATACCTGTAATGGTGCTGCTGCCAACAGATGGGCAAATTTTGTTGCTGTAGATTATTACAAGGTATATATATCACTTGCAAATTATCTTCAAATTCTCCTACAATTACATTTCCTCTCATTTACCTAGAAGTCTCAAGATCCAACCTCTTCTTAGTAACAAGGGGAACAATAATAATAAAAAAAATTCCCTTACAATTATGTTCATTCAATATTTCTGTTGATTAGATCATTAGTAATAAAATAGAAGAAATCTAGAGTAACAAAAAAAAAGTGGCATGTTTTTTTTTTTTTTGCTGCAGAGAAGTGACGGAGGAGGATCATTTCAAGCTGTGGACCTGTTAAATGGGAAGCTATTATGTGGGTGTGATGATATCCATGCATGTGTGGTAAGTAATAATTGGGATTAAGTGTTTTAACATTTACCGTATCAAAATAATGTTATGCTTGCCATTACTAATCAACTTATTCTTATTGTTCTGTGTCTTATGGAAAATGGGGCATGGTCAAATTAATGCATCAAATCTCCTACCCAAATCGAGTTTTTGCACAATAATATGATCCTAATTCATGAAAAATTCACTAACAATATTATGCATTTTCTTCTACTTGCAGTGTAAAACCCTGAGAAACACACTTTTATATATATATATGGGGTAAGTATAATAATAATAGTGCAATTAAATAAAAAACAAGAAGAGAGTCGGCAACCCACACAAAAAGAAAAAAGATATTTGGAGATCTAAAAGGGAAGAAACAAAGAGGGAAAGACCAGACTTAAAAGGTATAATAAATGAGGGATAGAAAAAAAAAAGGGGGGGAGGAGAAGAAAGCTACCATCCTTTAAAGGAGGAGAGCTAACAACAAAAAAGAAAGAAAAAGGGAGAAGAAGAGTCATTCACTGCCTCTTCATTTTCTCTCAAGAAGAAACAAGGAGAACCACATACAATCCACCATATGAGAGGAAACTAGAAGGGTGAGGGAAGATTTAAACATAAAAAGACAAGACAAGAGAAGAAGAAAGCCAAGAAAGAGCTAATGACAAAAAAGGAAGAGAAGAAGAACAACCGAAACATTTGAGGGAGAAGAGGTTCCAAGGAGCAAAAAACACAACTAGGACAAATCTAAGACCTTTCTAGAGCAATTTCAAACATTCTAGGTAAGTTGCATGCAAGAAAACAACAACCCTAAGTTAAGTTTTTGAGAAAATCTCGGGGTAAGTTAAGGTAAGGATGAGCGTGGAGGAGAGGTAAAGAAAAACTAAGTGATATTCTTGACCCAACTAAAGGACAAAGAAACTAGAGGAAGGTTTGCAGACCTTCAGCCAAATATGAACAAAGAGGGAGGAGAAATATGTTGATACTAATTAAGCATGCATGTTGAGAGATAATGTTGAATTTCATAAAATTATGATATACTGATATTTGAAAACATATGAACAACCTCGTTACACATATTCTTGTGAAGCCTAATCCCTAAATCAACTATGTCTTTATGTGTGATTGTTAACGTGAGAAAATGATGAAATTCTGTGGGTAATAGTGGATGAAAGAAGGAAAAGAAATGCCTAAAAAAAGATGGTTTGTGTGCTGAACACCCAAACCGGGAGAAAATCTGGGTTGTTATGTTAATTAATGTATGCCCAGGAATTGACATGGATAAAGGCATAATATGAAGTATAGCCCCCATAGAAGTTGTAGTTTGAGATGTTAACTTTCCAAAGAGTCCGACCTAGCTTAATTTGGAGCTCTAGAGCTTAACATATTAGACTAAACATTTGAGGGGTATGCTCGTATTATGACCTTTATCCATGTCGATTCCGGCCAAGTTAACAAAATGGTGAAATTTAACCACGTTAAGAATATAATTTATTCCCCCCTTGTAAAATGTGTAGCAGCATGTCCTGGCTTAAAAAAAATAAACCTTATTTGAAATTGAATTAGTGATGTTTGTTATGACTGCTAATGAACAGAAATTCTAAAAGATAATAATGGGAGGGTAAATGTAAAAATAATGGTAAAAGAGAAATGAATGTTGTCACCATTTCTATTACTATGTTGTGAAATGTGATTGAGAATTGAATAATAGTTTTCCTAGATTGGGAAAAAGGTGGCACGATGATGTGCTCTTGATGAAATTTAGGATCTTTATGAAATGAAAAATAATGGTGATCCTTTGAAGAATAAGTAGGGATATAATCATAGACGACAAATTAATAATTCAAGAGCCATTTTTGTGCATTGACTAGTGTATGATTAAATATATATGCATGTATTGTGTAAATTTCCCTTTTCTATTTTATTGTATGCGTATTTTATTTATTCTAAAAATTATAAATTGCAGGTCCTTCCCACTCATGTCAGGAGTAGCATTTAGGTCCCCTAGTTTTCTTTTGCATGAATTAGGAATGTAAGAATTACCGATGTATTTTGTTCTTAAGTGACCATGTAACTCAGAACATAATAGTGTCATCCTTGTAATTTTGTGTTTGGAATACTGGATTGTATTATTTTATTTTTGGAATTCAAATGTTTGTATGCTTCTCTTATTTGTTAAATTATGTATGTTAAATGTGAAAGAAATTGAGTAGATAAAATGCTATATTTATGTTCTTGAATATATTGTTGAGTTGGACTTGTTGTGGTTGCGATATGATTGAGATGTGAATATAAGATGTGTACAAGATGATAGTCGATAACTTGGAACCTCTCAATATAGGGGAGACTCTGCTGAAATTTCGATGGAAATTTTGGTAAACCTTAAATAATGGAAAAAACAATTACCCACAAATTCGATAGTGTATTTATGTTGTTTGATCCTGAAAATGGGAATGTTACAATTTGGTATCAACGCCTCTAGTTGAAATTTCAGGGACTGAAGTAATGATGTGGTTTTGGAAAATATATTGCAGGACGGTTCGTACATGATAAGAAGCAGTGACAGACTCATCTCCAGTGAGGAGGAGAAAGTATGACTCATTGGATGGTAACGAAGCCGAAAAGGATCCACTGATGGACACTGCCTCTCATCTACCTGTAGCATCAACCCATTCTAAGAAGGGAGAATCACAGAGGCATCAAGATGACCCTGCACCCGGTCGGGCAGAAGTGTTGCTACCCAGAGCAAAGGGTGGTCATGGACTAGAAGATAGGCCTCTACCGACTGTACTGACGGCCACACCAAATCCATATTTGAACCTGCATTTCTGGTGTAACTGGTTAAGGCAGTAGCAGCAAGGATGGCTGCAAGCACATCCAGTCCCGCCCCTCGGGCAGAAAGAGTGGTTACCCTAGTTCAATGGGTGAATGGTATGCGAGAAATGAGTTGTACAACCTATTCAGGGGAAGAAGACGCTAAAGTAGCAGGACATTGGTTGAGAAAGGTAGAAAGGGTTATAGATCAGATGCAAGTGCTAGAGGAAACCCGGGTCGACAGGGTGACCCAGTTATTGATAAAGAAAGCACACTCCTAGTGGGAAACTATTAGAGAAAGGAGAGAAAAAAAAAGGTTGAGCTAGAGAGATTTTTGAGAGGAATTTGAAGAGAGGTATTACTCTTAGTAGCACAGAAAAGAAAAAGAGCAGGAGTTCCTCGACCTGAAGTAGGGGGAGATGACAGTTCTAGAATATGAGAGGAGGTTTCAGGACTTAACTATCTTTGCCACCACCTACCTCCCCACCAAGCATCATCGAGTATAATGGTTCCGAGATTGGCTTAGGTAGGAGCTGAAGATAATATTAGTAGTTACGCAGTTTCAGTCCATCTGGGATCTAGTGCGGGCTGCACAGGGTATGGAGAGGGTGATGAATGATACTCTGAGGCTAGCTAGTGAATAGAGTCAAATGACATGGTTTAAAAGAAAGGACTTTGTGCCTCCGCTAGGGAGAGCTCCATATCCGAAGAAGGGTAAAGGTAGTCAATCTTTCAGGCAACTCTAAAAAGAATGGGGAAGTTTTGTTCATGGAGGGAGTTCAGGGGGAGCTAGACGGGCCGATATTGGGGGACATACCGGGGGTCAAAATCAGCAAGGAACCAGTATTGCGGGAAGACCCGCGGAACAAAGGGAGCCTACCTACTTATTGTGTTATGAGGTGTAATCAGAAACACCCTAGGGATTATTCTACAATGCTGAGAAGATGTTATATTTCCAGAGATGAGGGGCACCGATGGAGGGATTGCCAATACTTAGGGAGAGTTTGCTTTCACTTCGAGGACACAGGTCACAGAAAAAGAGAATGTCCACGCGGGGCCACTAAAGGGGTACATAAACAGGGGGCTACTACACAAAGCCAACAACAATCAGTGACAATGGATTGACCCGTACAACCTACTCAGTCGAGAGCAAGTGCCAATAGAGGCCGACCCCGGTTCCAGGAAGAGAGGACTCGGGGCAAGATATACCACATGACTCAGGAAGATATGGGGGCGATGCTAGATGTTGTAGCAGGTACATTGCAACTAGGCTCAATACAAGTTCATACTTTAATTGATCCTGAAGCTAGTCATTTTTTTTGGCTTATGGAATTGTGAATAATTTAAATGTGCCACCAAGTAGACTAATTGTAGGAATGACAATTAGTACACCCTTAAGAGAAAACATAGACATTGACGATGTATATAAAGGTGTGGTATTATACATTGAGGGGGTGGAATTGAGGGTGGACCTTATCCCATTAGAATTATAATACTTTGATTTGATTTTAGGTATGGATTGGCTGAGTAGACATAAAGCACAAATGGATTGCTTTACTAAAATTATAGTTATCCAAAGGAAGGGTGAAAAAAAGGTAGTATTTAGGGGAGAGAGAAAGGTAGTCCTAAATTCTATAATTTCAGTCATGACGGCCAGGAAATTGATTAGGAAAGGGTGCCTCGCATGGTTGTCTTATGTAAGAGAATTAAAGAAGGGAAGCATAGAATTAGTGGATATTCCATTGTAAAAGAATTTCTAGATGTGTTTTCAGAGGAATTACCTAAGCTACCCCCAATTAGGGAAATTGAAGTTTCCATTAAAACCCTTCCAGAGGTCAACCCTATATCACAATCTCCTTATAGAATGGCCCTCATAGAACTAGCTGAACTAAAGATCCAACTTCAAGACTTGTTGGGCAAAGGATTCATACTGCCAAACAACTTGCCTTGGGGAGCTCTGGTATTATTTGTGAAAAAAAAGGATAGGACATTTCAGCTGTGTATAGACTATCATCAGTTGAATAAAGTGATGATAAAGAACAAGTACCCATTATCGCAAATAAATGATTTGCTTGATCAGTTGAAGGGTGCGAGGGTGTTTACTAAGATAGATTTGAGGTCAGGGTATCATCAGTTAAGAATCAAAGAACTAGACATACTGAAAATTGCTTTTAGGACCCGCTAAGGGCATTATGAATTTTTAGTGATGCCTTTTGGGTTCATAAACACTCCTGCAATATTTATAGACTTAATGAATCAGGTGTTTTGGCTTTATCTAGATAACTGTGTGGCGGTGTTTATTGATGATATATTGGTGTATTCTAGCTCCTACTTAGAACACGAGCAATACTTGAGGAATGTGTTGGAAACATTGAGGGAGAATATACTATATGCAAAGCGGGATAAATATGACTTTTGGCTTAAGGAAGTAATATTTTTGGGGCATGTTATCTCTGTAGGAGGAATATTTATGGATTCAAGAAAAGTAGAGTTGTTTTGAAATGGGAGAGACCTATAAATGTGATGGAGATTTGGAGTTTCTTGGGGCTCGCAGGGTATTATAGGAGATTTATCGAAGGTTTTTCTACAATAGCATCACCTTTGACCAAGTTAACCCGTAAGGAAGTAAAGTTTATTTGGTCGAAGGAATGTGAGGAGAGTTTTTAGGAGTTGAAAGAGAGACTCACCTCCATCCTGGTCTTAGCCATTCCTTCGGGAACAAAGCGGTTCGTGGTATACAGTGATGCTTCGAAGAGGGGTCTGGGATGTGTGCTAATGCAGTATAGGAAAGTGATCGCCTATGCCTCCAGACAGCTGAAGCCACATCAAGTGAACTACCCGGTCCATGACTTAGAACTTGCAGCAGTAGTATTTTCCCTACGAGTATGGAGACATGACCTATATGGAACGCAAGTTCAAATTTTTACTAATTATAAGAGTTTGAAGTATTTAATGTCACAAAAAGAGTTAAACATTCGTCAAAGAAGATGGGTGGAATTGATAAAGGATTATGATTGTATGATTGATTACCATCTGGGTAAGGCCAATGTGGTAACAAATGCTTTGAGCAGGAAAGGGAAAGTGGTGGTTGATGATTCAGGGAATAAAGAACATGAGAGTTTAATAGAGTTGAAAAAGATGGGTTTGCGACTAAGTGTAGGTCCAGAAGGGTCAATACTAGCTCAAGTAAAAATTCAATCGATGCTTCAAGATAAAGTCTTGGAAGCTCAGCTAGCAGACATAGGAGTAGGATAAATCAAGGAACAGATAAATCGGGGCATAGAGATACCTTTTCAAATTTTGTCAGAAGGATTGGTGGCAATGAGCAAACGAGTCTACTTACCCAAGAATAAGTTATTGAAGGAAGAAATCCTAAAAGAAGCTTATGAATCTCGATTTACAACTCACCCCGGGAGCACCAGGATGTATCGGGATTTAAAGGAATATTATTGGTGGCCAAACATAAAAAAGGAGATAGCAGAATATGTATCAAGATGTGGGATATGCCAGCAAGTCAAGATAGAGCATTATAGGTCGGCAGGGGAGTTACAATTGTTGCCAATTTCGAAATGGAAATGGGAGAACATAAACATAAAAAAGGAGATAGCAGACGGATGGTCCGTCCGAAAGGACTATCCAGACACCTGAAGACCTCCTAAGGTTATGCGAAACCAGTTAAGATCATGGATCAAAGCAAAAAAGTGTTAAGAAATACAAAAGAGCCATTAGTAAGAGTATTGTGGAGGAATTCCCAGATAGAAGAAGAGACATGGGAGAGAGAATAAGAGATTAAAGAAAAATACCCCCATCTATTCTTCGAAACAAGTACGTTGCTTAAATTTCAAGGATGAAATTTTTGTTAGGAAGGGAGAATGTAAAACCACGAGAAACACACTTGTGTGTGTGTGTGTGTGTGTGTGTGTGTGTGTGTGTGTGTATATCATTATGGTGAGTATAATAATAATAGTGCAATTAAATAAAGAAGAAAAAAAGAGTCGGCAACCCACACAAAAAGAAAAGAGACATTTAGAGACCTAAAGTGTGGAAGAAACAAAGAGGGGAGGAACAAACTTAAAAAGTATTAATAGATGAGGGATAGAAAAAAAAGGGAGAGATAGAGAAGAAAAGTGCCATCCTTTGAAAAAGAAGAGCTAACAGCAAAAAAAAAAGAAAAAGGAAGAAGAAGAGTAACTCACTACCTCTTTATTTTCTCACAAGAACAAATAAGGATAATCATATGCAATCCATCATATGAGAGGAAACTAGAAGGGTGAGGGAAGATTTAGACATCAAAAGACAAGGAAAGAGAAGAAGAAAGCCAAAAAGGAGCTTGTAACAGTCCAACTGTACGATCGATCATTGTTAAAAATTCCCAACACATCCTCTTTATTTAAGGGTATTTTTTTTTACCAAAAATTCAGCAGAATTTCGTTTACATTTAGAACATCCCAAGTTATTGACTACTACCAATTTACTCAATCAATCTCATCATCACAAGGTCTTATAATTTCGCAGCGTATACAGTCTACACAATATATATATCCTACAAGTAAGTTCAATATGAACATAGTCCAAACATCATATCATAAAATTTAAAAGAAAGAAATACTAACATGCAAAGAAAGCATTTACAACATAAAAAGTGTTTTTTAAATATTTCAAAACGGTTAATTACAAGATAATTAAAATACTATATGCTAAGCTAAACTTTTTTAAATACATCAAGATTTACACAAAAGTATACTACATAAATGTGTTAATTCTCTTTTGTTTAAGTTAAAGATTTACATAAGCTTCACAAAGTAGAGTCCTAAACTAATGATCTCCATGGATATTTGATGGACCTGTTACATAAATAAACATACCATTATGTTGATAAAGAATATATATATGCTCATGTAATGAATATTAACTTTCTATCTGATCCATAAGAATTCTAACAAATGACTTATATTTTGCTTGTAAATCTTTTAACTCACTTAACACTCATTTGTATATTCTTAATTTGAATACTCTTATTTACTTGCATGAATTAAGTGACATTGCAAAGTCTAATCTAGAAATTCATTTCCCGGCAATCCTATCACGGATGCCATTAGCCGAAGCTAATCTTGTAATTCACTAGACTTTATTTACATTGAACACGACATTTATTGTAATTACATTCACTAGAAGAATTTTAAATTGTAAAAGTGCAAATAGGAGGAAAATCACGCACCTGCTTCGCCTGTCTCGCGACCTCCCCTAACAGAAGATTCAATCCTAGTTGCTCCTCCTGAATCATAAGGAAGTTTTTGATTATGAATTATAGAGAATCCATATTCATCCATTACTCATATGTTACTTTCTATATATGTTCATTTCCTCATATTAACATAGATACATATATCACGTATATTTTTAGAGTTAGTATCTCAATATGCAAGTGTTCGTATGACTCAATTCTTTTATATCCTTATATATAGTATTCACGTGAAAGTCTACTGTTATTGTCTAACTTTCAATTGTTACTGTCTAATTTTGAACTGTTACTGTCCAATTTTCAACTGTTACTGTCCAATTTTCAACTGTTATTGTCCAACCGTTACTATCTAATTTTCAACTGTTACTGTCCAATTTTCAATTGTTACTGTCCAACCGTTACTGTCTAATTTTCAACCGTTATCGTTCAATCATATCAGTTAAATTTTCAACCGATTCTTGTTTTAATTTTCAACCGTATTCTTGTCCAAACAATTACCAGATTTTTAACTATATCTAAAGTTTTAAAACTTCATTTTAAGTGAGATTGATCTTGTTAGAAAGTTAAGACACGAGGCTACAAGTTCTCTAAAGGGAGAAGAACCCAGTTTCGCCTCTAAGATAGTCAAAGTTGCTCATTAACTAGTTAGTCCTATTGCCCTACATAATCAGTCACGACTTAGTCTCAGTTGATAACCCATAACTAACATTTAAATCTCCAAATTGAGCAAGACCAGTTTTCTTGGTTAGCTAACATTTAAATCTACAATTTCTATGAGGAAACCGATTCTAATTCCCTCATCCTTCTACCTGAAATCTCATCGAAAGTCAGGAGACAAGTCTGTCCAGATTCGTCTCCCCCTCCCCTTCACACAATACTTTCATAAACTACATACCACACACATGAATTAACTTAATCTTAACAATAAGTACTTTTTCCCCAATTTATTTCTAAGAACCCTACCTATGATTCAATATCAAGGCATCAATTCTTTATCAAATTAAAAATGAATTTTTTTAAGATCATGTTTAGAACACCTTACCCGATATAAATTAAGATTTTGATCTTCAACCAGTTGAATATACTCAACTCCCTCCTTTCATTTCTTCTTGTTCAATTTCTTGGTAATCCTTTGCTCTCAAGTGTTTATCCCGTCTATAAGCTCTTAATCTTGGATAGGTTCTTGAGATTTTTGTGTTTCTCTCTTAATTTCTCAAGAATGGGTATAAAACTCCCTATTTTCTCTCCTTATGGTTCCTACAGATTTTTTTTTTGTGAGGAGAGAGTTATATATTTTCCCTTATTTGCATTTAGGCCTCCTTTTTCCTTTGAGTGTATTATTCTCTTCCATTAAATCCAACCCTCAACAGTACCAGGTTTATTATAATGTCTCGAATTATTTCGCCCGAAAATTTATATTCATAAATTTCTGAATTCCTGTTTTTATTTAACCATATTCATGAATTTCTTCCCTTTTATTTATTTATTTTTCTCGCGGTTTACAGAGCTGGCGACAACAAGGAAAGAGAAGAAGAACTTAAACATTTGAGGGAGAAAGGGTTCCAAGGAGCAGAAAACACAACTAGGACGAATCTAAGACCTTCCTAGAGTAATTTCAAATATTATGGAGTTTCATGCAAGAAAACAACAACATTAGGTTAAGTTCTTGAGAAAATCTCTGGTAAGTTAAGGTGAGGATGAGTGCGAGGGAGAGGTAGAGAAAGGCTAAGTGATTTTCTTAACCCAACTAGAGGACAAAGAAACTAGGGGAAGGTTTGCAAACCTTTGGCCAAATATGAACAAAGAGGGAGGAGAAATATGTTGATACTAATTAAACATGCATGTTGAGACACAATGTTGAATTTCATAAAATTATGATATAGTGATATTTGAAAACATATGAACAACCTTGTTCCGCATATTCTTGTGAAGCCTAATCCCTAAATTAACTTTGTCCTTATGTGTGATTGTTAACGTGAGAAAAAAGATGAAATTATGTGGGTAATAGTGGATGAAGAAAGGAAAAGAAATGCGTGAAAAATGATGATTTGTGTGGTGAACACCCAAATCAGGATAAAATCTGGGTTGTTATGTTAATTAACTTACACCCAGGAATTGTCATAGATAGAGGCATAATCTAGAGTATCTCCCTCTATAGAAATTGTATTCTGAGATGTTAGCTTTCCATCGAGTTTAACCTTGCTTAATTTGAAGCTTTAGAGCTCCAGATATAGGTAAACATCTGAAGGGAGGTCGAGTTGTCATCCATGCTGGCAGATTCGACCAAGTTAACAAAATGGTGAAATTTAACCACGTTAAGAATATAATTTATTCCCCCCTTGTAAAATGTGTAACACCATGTCTTGACTTAAAAAAAATAAACTATATTTGAAATTGAATTAGTGATGTTTGTTATGACTGCTAATGAACCAAAATCCTAAAGGATAATAATGAGAGGGTAAATGTAAAAATAATGGTAAAAGATAAATGAATGTTGTTACTATTTCTATGACTATGTTGCGAAATATGATTGAGAATGAAATAATGATGGGTGCTTGTGAATTCAGGAGGAATCGTAGGAGGAGTACAACAATAAGAAGGGAACACAAGCTGAGCTTCTATAGCATGTATTCTACACCTATATCTTTCTTTGTTAATATGATTCTAGTTATTTGTTTGGATTATAAATCTTGTGCCTCTGAATAAGACCAAAAAGAGAAAAGATGAAATGACATGAATGAGAACTAGAAAACCATATTTGATTTATGAGTTCCTTCAGAGAGAATGGATGAAAATAATGAGTTTTCATGGATAATCGTCCCTTAGATTTGATTAATTGGTCCCAAATACGAGAGGCTAATGATATTAGCCAAGTTGGCTAACATCAGCATGACCGATACGGAGGAGAAAAGACTTGATTAACTATTCGGGTTAAAAAATAGTTAATGATATCATTGGTATTGGCAAACTTATGGAACTTGATTAGCTTTGTTGAGGTGAAAACTAATGATGTCAAAAATTGTTGACATCGACATACCCGAGGATATTCCAAGGTAATATGGAACACTGATTAACTATTTCGGTTCGAAAATAGTTAATGACAAGAACGGGTTACGTTGGTGTCGGCATTCCCACGAACTTGATTAGTCGATTTTAGAATGGGCGACTAAAGATACTAATGTAAGTCATTAGTATCAGCAATAATCTTCCCGGATTGGGAAAAAGGTGGCACGATGATGTGCTCCTTATGAAATTTGGGATGTTTATGAAATGAAAAATATTTGGTGATCCTCAGAAGAATAAATAGGGACATAATCATAGAAGGAGAATTAATAATTCAAGAGCCATTGTTATGCATGGATTAGTAAATGATTAAATATATATGCATGTATTGTGTAAATTTCCCTTTTTTATTTTATTGTATGCGTATTTTATTTATTCTAAAAATTATAAATTGCATGTCCTTCCCACTCATGTCAGGAGTAGTATTTAGATCCCTTAGTTTTCTTTTGCATGAATTAGGAATGTAAGAATTACCGATGTATTTTGTTGTTAAGTGACCATGTGAATTGGAACATAATAGTGTCATCCTTGTAATTTTGTGTTTGGAATACTGGATTGTATTATTTTGTATTTGGAATTTAAATGTTTGTATGCTTCTTTTATTTGTTAAATTATGTATATTAAATGTGAAAGAAATTTTGTAGATAAACCCATAACCCATTAAATTCAATACTCGGACTCAACCAAGAAGATCAATACTCAAAAAATTTAATATTGAAGGATGAGATAAATTAATTTAATTAAAACAAAATTTCTTTTAAAAAGCAGGATCTAACAAAGAAAAAATAAATAAGGCAATACCAGGTCAATTTAGTGTTGAATGATGAAATAAATTAATTTAATCTAATTTAAAAAATCTCTTTTAAAAAGTTAGATCTAGTAAAGTAAAAAAAAATAAAATCTTGAGGCAACTCATATTACTCTCAAAACATCTAAAAAATCCTATTGAAAGAAAAAAAATACTAAGTATGAAAAAAAATGATTTTTTTTAAAAAAGAAAAACACAAGAAAACCTGAGCGAATCTTTTAATCTTCGTTTACTATCTTAAACTCTTAAACCCACAACCCTTTAAGCACTACACTTGAGATTAATTAAGAAGCTCAAACCCCAATAAATTTAATATTTAAAGATGAAATCACAAAATACAAATCAAATTTAAAACATTTTAAAGGTGAAAAAATAGCAATGAAAAATTGAGGACCAAATTCGATAGGAAAAAAAACTTAAGGAGGATGAAATTGAAAAAAATAATAATTTTTTTAGGCCCAATAATTCTTAGGCGTTGACAGTGGATCGCATACGAAGAAGTAACATGCGCTATCTAGTAAGGTAGGTATTGGCAGAAGGTTTTATTGCCGCCTTTGAAGCCACCATTGGGCCATGTAAATCCTCCACATGCGCTACCATAAATTTGTTTGGGCTCCCACACGCCTGCCCTATTAATTATTTAAATCATATTATATATCTGGTAAAAGACACATCAGCCCGTCTCTCAATTTGATTATTACTGAAAAACCAAAAGAAAAATAACAAATGCCCTCACACACCCATTCTTTTTTTTAGCTTCTAGGGTATGTTTGATAATTCATTTTTACAATTAAATTTGAAATGCTAAAAATACCACCAAGTGAGAGACAAATCATTTTTCCTACAAGGGTACAAAAGTCATTATACTATAAAAAAGTATTTACACCACTTTGCCCCCAATTAACTCAGCAATGCCTAGTGAATCTCATGAAAAATACAAAAATACCCCTAAGTACAACCCTTGTCAATTTTGCTAAGAAGGACAAAGACGTCAAAACATTGTTCCAACCCATAGTATTTTAAGTCTATGTCTACAATGTAAATCTCAAGAATAAACTTTTACAAAAAAAATAATAATAAAAGATGGGAGTTAAATGTGTGAAGAAAATCAAATAAATTCAATTGCTATGGGGGGGATTTTAAAAGATGAAAAGAAGTATAACTCAAATTGTAAGGAAGAGGGAAGAATGGGTCAAAGTGTAATTAAGAAAAATAAGACTATAAATACCTCATTTTCTCCTCCATGTGGCCGACTGTACCAAGACAGAAAGGACGAGGAGATTTTAGATTTTTATCCATCAAAATTGAGAGAAAACACCAAAATTGTTAGGGCTATACAAACTCTAGATTACTAATTAGAGAGAACATCCTTTGATAAAAGAATTAACAAGGAAACAAGTGAAACAATTATGAGGGAAAGAGAAGGAGAGGGCCAGCTACATTAAAGGAGGGAGGAGCCAAAAATCTTCAACCAAATTTGAGTTGAAATCCAAATTTTCTATAGGTAAGGGCCTTAAATCTAATTGTGAAAACTAATTTAAAATTTGATTAGGAACTATGCATCAATTTCAAAATTAGGGTTCTTACGTGAAATTTAAGGGAATTGCAGAATTTGTTGGAATAAGGTTAATTGAAGTATTATAAGTTTCCTTGAATATGAAATTATGCAAAAATACCAAGGAAAAATCAATGACCAAGGGACATGAGTGGCCGACCATACGAGGGTTGAATAGGAGGAAAAGAAATTCTGAATTTTTGCTTGATAAATCTTTATGAGATGTTGTGATGATGTGAACAATGAGTAAAGGAGACTAACAATTGCATGGAAAAGAAAAGGGGACGTTTGGTCCCTTTAGGCCAAGTTTCGGCTAAGACCAAATTGAGAAGAGGGAGGGAGAATTTTGGGATGTCACATGTTAATGATGCATGAATTAGGTGTGGTAGGAAGTTTACTAATGAGGGAAAGGATGATAGCTTGATAGTAGGGAACTTCATGAGTCAAATGTGTGTGTTATGTGAGGAGCAAATGAGGGTATTAACCTTATGTGTAGCCTAGGACATAAGGAGTTGAAAAATGTAGAAATAGTTGTCTTGAGAGAAGAAAGGGAAATGGGGATAATTGAAAGTTCATCTAAAAACCATCGATGAAACTGGGCAGATTCGTTACCTTGGTTCTAAAGAGGATTCGGGCCAAAAAATGATAAAATTTAGGGAAGGTTTCTCATAGATGTTATAGCCAGGGATGTTAGCTTTCCAATGAGTCTTACCTCGCTTAAATTGGAGCTCTAGAACTCCAGATATAGATAAATATCTAAGGAGAGGTCGAGTTTCCACCGCTGTTGGTAGATTCAACAAATTGGCAAAACAAGGAAATTTAGTCATGTTAAAGGCATAATCAGGTTTCCTTCCCTTCAAAAAATATATAGCGTCATGTCTTGATGTTTGAAAGGAATAAACCATACCACATTCGTAATTGAATTTGTGATATTAGTTATGATTTGATATTGAACCATAATCTTAAGAGATGTAATGGAAACACAAATGTAAGGAAACAATTGTAAAAGGGGGGAATAAACATTGTTTTTATTATTATTGTTGTTATTTTGTGAAATATGACTTGAAAAATGAATAATGTAGTATGCTTGTGGATTCAAGAGGAATTGCATGAGGGGCACATAGCAGCAAGGGAGCGGAGCACGAGCCAAGCTTCTGCAGCAAGTAGGTATTTTATACTTATACCTTCCTTAAATAACAGTAATTTTAGTAATCTATTCAATTCTTGGGTTTCGTACCTGCGTATGAAGCCAAAAGGCGAAAAGATAAGATGAAATGAATAAGGAATGAAATCAGATTTAATTTATGGATTCGATTAAGAATGATGAACTATAGTAATGAATTTCATGAATAACCGTTTCTTGAATTTGATTAGTCAGTCCCAAATATAGGAGCCTAATGATGTTAGTAAGATTTGCTAACATTGACATGACCATTTTAGAGAATGTGGAATACTGAACTTGATTAACTATTTGGGCTAAGAATAGTTAATGATATCGACGAATGATATCGATATCAGCAAACTTATGAAACTTGATTAATTATTCCTGATGTGAAAGCTAATGATGTCAAGAATCCTTGACATCAATATTCCCAAAAATATTACAAGGTATTATGAAAAATTGATTAACTATTTTTGGTTGGAAATAGTTAATGACATCAATCGACTGCATTGATGTTGGCATTACCATAAAATTAATTAGTCGGTCCCAACAAGGGTGACTAATGACACCAATGAGATTCATTAGTGTCAGCATTACCCTCCCTAGGTTTTGGGAAGTGGTATAATTGGTATTCTCAATGGAGAATAGTTGATAGTATTAATGAAATGAAAATGTTTAGTGATTCCCGGAAGGATAAATTTAGAAATATTAGAAGAAGATTGAAAGGGGAATTATAAGGAACTATGATAGTGCATAACATTGAATATATATATATATAGCATTGAATATATTGTTTGATTTCACTTCTGTATGATATTATTGCTTTTAATATAATTATTTTCGAATATTAAGTTGTTACAGTTTCGTCATATTCACGACAGGAGTAATATTTTATATCCTTTAGTTTTTGTGTCATTTAAAAACTAAATGAATGTCAATATATTTTGTATTTCAAGGAACTATATGACTTGAATTGTAATAACATCTTTTAAATCAAATGTCTGAACAAAACTGTATTATTATGTACTTGTAATCTTAATGTACATATATTTCGTTTAGCTATAATTTAATTTATGTTTGACTTTAAAATATGAATATTTGAATATTATGTTTGTACTATTAAATAATATAATGTTTGAGACTTAGAATGATTGGGATGTGATTAAGCAATGAATAACAGATATGTACATGTTATTTGTCAATAACTTAAGACCTTTCGGTATAGGGGAGACTTTGCTGAAATTTTGATAGAAATTTCGGTAAACCTTGTATGAACTTGGTCAAAAAAATTCAATTTTTTTTTTATGATTTATGAGTTGGTCCTGAAATTAGGGATGTTACACACAATAAAACACTGATCTCTTTTTATTTTTAATGTCTAAACAAAGAACATGCAATCTCTTAGCACTGCATAATGGAAATCAATCAAAAAGCCAGAAATCTAGGCTTTTATGTTATTAAAATGTGCTTTAATATTTAATAGTTTAGGTTAATTTTCTTATGCACACTTTTAATATTGGAATGAGCATGTGAGATGAGGGTTCCGACATGAAATTAAGTACATAAACCATTGTCAACTACTAATTGATATCTTTAAAAATAATATTAAGTGGCATATTAATGTGGCTACTCATTGCTTTGTGTGTTCAATGGGCTATAAAAAAAAGGTGCTTGAATTATGAAAATTGGTTAGTTAGAAAATGGAAAGAAATCTCAAGAATTAAGAAAAAACTAAAACAGCTAGATCTTTTATGTTGTATATATTCACATTTTACTATGGATTCATACAATGAAATATTCATTTTACCCTTCAAAAAAAAAACAAATAACCTGATTTAAGGGCTAATACAGTCCATGAGACAAATTAGTCATTGCCAAATTGACCGAGCGCATCTCAGTCATCTTACATTTTCATTTAATTTGCCTTTAAAAGCAAAAATTACTAAATAGTCTTTAAAAGCAAAATTCATTTAACTTTTTAAGAATTTCATTTAAATTTGAAAAATAAAATGAATAAATTACCTTTAAAATAAAAAAAATTCTTAGTTTTGCGTCCAAGAGATTTTTTTCATTTCATCCTAATTTTTCTAGCAATTAACAAGAAGACTTAGAGACAATTTGCTATTTTAAAAAATATAAAATATTATTAAAAAACAATTGACGGTACATGCGTGACACACACCCACACTTTTAGTGCGGTGTGTATTGTACGTCTTGGAGACAAAAATAACTATCAATAGCCATGTCATCTGAAGCATTGAGTGGTGACTCATCCTATGTTGTGGCATGATGGTTCAACGACGGTTGAATTTTCTTCACTTGTATTTTTTCTATCTTCTCCTTGAAAATCACATTGGCCCAGCCAAAATTAAAAGTTATCCTCCCATTTTGTTTTTTTTCTTTCAATTGTAATCTTCATTCTTTTGATTACTCTTTATTTGTTTTTGTTTTTTTAATCAATTTTTTTCAATTTATCCCTTATTATTTCATCCTATTTGACTTTTATATCAAATTTGGTCCTCATTCTTTTGCTTGTGTTTTTTATATTATTTTTTTAAAAAAATTCAATTTCATCCCTCATCTTTTTATTTATTTTTTCAGTTAGATTGGTCCTTATTCTTTTAATTGTTTTTTTTGTTGCTTTGGTTCCGTTTTTAAACTGGTTTTTTATTATTATTTTTATCATTCAACATTTGATGGATTGAGAATTGTGCTTCGAAATTTGTTTTCAAGGTGGTGATCTTAGTCTCATGACCTAGGTTGTGGTTATAAAATGTTAACCCAAATTGACATTGTTTCTTTTTTAAAAAAATATTTTTTTACACTAATTTTCTTTTTCAATTCTATCTTTCTATATTGGTTGATTAAAAATTAAACTTATTTATTTTTTTCATTTTGCTTTCTATAAGGATAAAATGATATTATGATCCAGGTCATAAATTTTCCATCCAATCTAGGATTTGCTCAAGGCTTTTACATTATTTAATATTATTTTATTTTTATATCAAATTTGGTTCTTATTTTTTTAATTGTTTTTTTTATACTAGCCCTTTCTTTTTCAATTTCAACATTCAATATTAAATTGGTTGAGAATTGAGCATTGTGATTTTTTTCAATGCAATAAATCTCAGTCTTATAACTCAAGTCATGAGTAAGAAATGTTAACTTGGGTTGCCATCAATCTTTTCCTTTTAATCTTTTTTTACATTGATTTTTTTTTTTGAAATATTTCATCCTTCAAAACCTTGTTTATATTGGAGATAGAGCTTCTTTATTTATTTTTAATTTGCTTTTTATTAGGATGGTCTGACCTTACGACCCGTGTCACAGATTTGTCATACTAACTCGGATTGACTCGGGGATTTTACATAATTTTGTTTCATTTTATTTTTATGTTAAATTTGGTTCTAAATTTTCAATTGCTTTTTTTATCTTCTTTTTTTAAATTTATTTTTTTTAATTTCATCCGTCAACATTAGAATATTGAGAATTGAGCTTTATAAGTTTTTTTGATGTAGTAATTCTAGTCTCATGACCCAGATCATGAATATGAGATGTTAACCTAGATTGACATCGATTTTCTTTTTATCTTTTTTACACTGATTTTATTTTCGAGTTCAATCTTCAACATTGTGTTTATTAGGGATTGATTTTTTTTATTAATTTTTATTTTCTTTCAACGAGAATGGCCTAGCCTCATGACCTAGATCATGAGTTTGCCATACTAACTATATTGACTCGGAGTTTTTTTTTCATCCTTTGCAAGTGTTCTTTTTCTATAAGTCATCATTATAGCTTTTCGTCTTTATATTTCATACATTTACTATAATTTGTTTTTTATCTTATAATTAAATTAAATCATCTTATTGGACTGACTAATATCTATAACTCGAGTCGCAAGATTTATTTTCCCACGAGTAGGTGACCATTCCCAAGAACTAAACTATGAGGGAGAACCCGTCAACTCAAGGTCTCCAGTTGATCGCACACTTACATATAAGTTGAGAAATGTAAGCGGTAAGATTCGAATTAATAATATCGTTTTTATTTAGTTAACTTCTTACCACTTGATTATTAATTAAGCTACTAGCTCACCTGCATACTAATAGTTTTTAAATATTATTTTTTAAAATTATAAAAAAACAACCTACTCCGCGGATTAGTATACAGTGATTAACAATATATGAACTACCCTTCACTGAACAGTGGCTTGCAATGGGCATGCAGCCACCTGCCTGATAATCCAACACATTGAATCAAAATCGTAGGGCATGTGTACAGACTACCAAGTGGGTTTGTCCATAATTTCAATAATTGAGTTGTTTTGATCTTGAACCTTGATATATAATACTATACATATGTAGCAAAAGTTTTTATTTTTTCAAATTTCAATTTCTATACAGAATTTCTATATGCATATTTGTCTAAGTAGTGTATCAAGCGATGTAATAAGTGGGTATCACTTTCACTAGACAGATTTTCCACATTGGTGCTACTAAAGAATGGTCTGCCCTAGCTGTAGATAATAAAGAGATGCCTTGGTCAAGCCAATTTGACCACAGTAACTCAATTGGTAGCACAATCCCCAAAAATTATGACAAAACTACGATTTAAATATATCACCGTCTTTGCCGATTTCAGGGAAAATTGAACGGAAATTTACAAGTAGTCCAACATAGAATCCTGGGTTTGAAATTACTTAATCAAAATTTGGAGTGTTTTTGGTAGCTTATTATTAGCCCTGATTCTCTTGTTGTGAAGCATGTGAGTAGTAGGTAAGCTAGGATGCATCCAACACATGCTAGTGAACTTAAGATATGCTGATATTAATATTTAATTAGTATTATTATTAAGCATGGTATTCTGCGATATCAGATCTGCATGATAATTAAACTCAATAATAGTACAACATTACTCGGAATATACTTCGTTGTTGCTTAATTCGTGTGATCATTTCATTAATGGGGTTCATGTTACGGCCTATATATAATGCATTATAAAAATATGGGCAAAAAAAAAAAAAAAACCTTAACTCTGTTTAATTATTGTTCATTTATAAATCATCTTCCTCGTATTTTTTAATTTAAATTGACCGACATACTCTGTGTGCAGTCTGGCATTGACCAGATGAAGAATGTTTGTAGGCAACTAGACGTATAATTTACTAGCATTGGAGTGAAAGCATGCTAGCCGAACTACAGCTTAGATGGGAAAATTGTTAGCTAGCATATATTTTAAATTGTCTTTGAAAAAGAAGCTTCTTTATTAGATCTAGGGTGTTTTTCGATTTTTTAGACAGAAGAATACAGTAAGAGTTTTCTTATGTTTCATCCAAGTAAACCATGTTGATGAAGAGAAAAGCCAGTGGAGATTATCTAAGGTTTTAGCCACAAGACAATCATAAAGCTTTGTGCATTTAGATAAGGAAGTACAAAGCTGATAATGTTGACCCAGATGGTTTTAGGGTATATTTCTTTTTTAACCATTAGGGTTCATGTCTCAAAATGCTTGCTAATTTGTGGATAACAACATGCTTTTGACTTAACTAAAGGTGTGCAAATATTGGATAGCGATTATCAACGATCACAATAAAATAAAATAAACATAAGGGATTCGATATTAATTGCATATTTGCTTACTTTTTTTTATAATCAATGTGATACGAGCAGGATTCGAAATTAAGACTACTTTATCTCCTCAACTTGTCGAAGTGAGTACTGCAGACCTTCGCATTTCATATCTAAGTTACTAAAGGAAGGAACCAACAAATTGGATCACTCTACTAATGGGAAAGTAGAGAACCAAATCTAACAGTGCACAAGGAAATTGCATTCATGTATACTTGTGCGCGCCAATTTTTCGACTCGACAAAGCAACCAGAAGAAGCTCAAAGTAAACAAAGGGCGTGTGTTTTTTTCCCTCTTCTGGTACCCACAAAAATTCATGGAGTTTGTGGCTCACTAACTGTCTGGTGCTTGTCAATTCGAGCCCAAATCGTACCAAGGAAGATTACGATATGCCCACGAGGGGGCAACGTGCAATCGGGGCATCATTCCTCAAATTTCCGTTGTTGTTTCTTGCAGTAGGCAGCCCCATTGATGCCCCACAAGGGCTAAAATTTGATCTTTCAGGTGGCAAAGATGGCACCAGATCACATGGGTACACCCCTTTTCGTAACATTAGGTCACCTAATGGGGGCTAAGTGGAAGAAGAGCGAGGGAGGGAGAATTTTTATATAAATCTTGCAAACAAAGAACGAAAGAAACAACAGCAAAGACAAGCACTTGATCATCAAAACAAAATGTCATGGGGACCTTAACACATGGGGGGCGGCTTTGAGTTTGTGAAAGTGGAGCCAGCTCAAAGGTGAATCTTTTGCAAAATGTTTGCTGGAAGCACTCACCTGTGGCAAAGTCTTGTGTTCAAGTTGATCATAATCTTTAACTTGAAAAAAAAATAATAATAATGTCAATCTTTCTTCTTTTCACTTCCTCGTTATATAATTAATGTCTAATGTCTATCTTATATTCAAATAATTAAACTAATAATAAACACCATGCTGGAAATTCATGCAATGCAATGTGATCAGTGACAGCCAGCTCTCCAATTGCCAAAATAAAGATATTTGATGTCATGAAGTAGTGGAGTGCTCTTAAAATTTTTCTATATTTAATTATGTGAAAATAAAAATGTTATCTCTTTGATCCAAACTTCTTTCCCTTGTTAATGCTTTTTTCTTTCCCATATTTTTTATTAGAATTTTTATTTTTTTAAATAAAAACTTATCATAATCTTAAAAGCAAGTTTTAATAAAAATAAAAATAAAATAATAAATTGATGATTTTAACGTGAATGTATTAAAAATACATCTATAATAAATTGAGAATGATTTTATAAGAAATTTACAACACAAATTTAAAATATAGTAATTTTATCAGCATTTATAAAACTATAGCTATTAGGTTCATATATAATTATTTGGAAAAAAATTGTTAATTTACGAAGAAAAATGTTGATATTATTTAAAAATAATAGCATAATTGGATAATTATTTAAATAATTTTATTTAAAAAGAATTCAATCATAAAATGCTAAAACAAATTAAAGAATTAGGTGTGCACGGTCCAAATATGCATGTTTGCCCCACATGCAAACCAAGGTTCACGCCCTTTTTCTTCTTTTCTTAAATGGGGGATGACGTGCCCAAGTGTTATTTTTTTTTTTTGCAAATGATATCGCACGTCTTAGCAGATTATGTGTAGTTTGTTTATCATCTTTTGGACACCAAAAATCAGGTTCCAAGTTTTTCTACACTAAATACCCATATTTCAACATTTTTTCACCAAAACAACATGAAAAAAACCTCATGAACCTAGCAATCTCCTCAAATTATTTTGTGATTTTCTTTCTCCTTTCCCAATATTCAAGGGTTGAAATGAAAAAAAAAAGTTTGAGATCAAAATAAAAAATTCAAAAATAAAAGGAACCAAATGCATATTCATACACCTATTGAACAGTGAACATGGAAAAATAAAGGTTGTGAATTATTATCAATGCCATATTAGGTATATTTTTTTTAATTTCATCTATTTTAATAATTCTAAATTTTCACATGTAAAATCAGCATGTCATTAAAAAAACTGTTCTATTTTTGTTTTGAGGACTAAATCAAAAGGAATTGTGGCTTGAAGATCAATAAGAAAAAAAAACTTAAAGGAATAAGAAGGAAATTTATCGGAGGCACAATGCTTATGAATTGAAAACTATGAGAGGATGAAGAAGATGGCCACAGAAAAAGACCGTCCTGTTTTAGTTTCTTTGTCAATATTAATTTATATTATGATTTGAATTTTCTTTTTAAATTTAATATTTCGGTCAAATTTCAAACACGCACAATGCATATCTTTGAAAACATGAGCCAAGTTTATAAAGGTTATTAAAAGAAATTGTTCATTTCATTCAGAAATGGGATCATTTGAGTCATTAGTTACAACTAAAGATTAGACAAGATTCCATAAATTGCACGATTGTAACCTCAAATTGGAAGAGATCTCAATGAATGTTGGATTTGATTGTAATATATGTTTGCTTTTTGAAGACGTCGACAAGCTAATTGATACAACCTTTTTTATAGATTACCAGCTAACTTGATGTGTTCGAGACTGCCTAAATGTATGACTTCTTACAGGAAACGGAGGGTCGATTTTGAAATGGATCTAAAGTATTTCAACAATATTTACTACACAAGACCACATAACACACATACAGTCTTATCCATTCAAGCACACATGGATAATTAATTAAGAGGAAGACACAATTAGGAAGAATAAATGGATGGATTTGTACTCAAACTATAACCTAATAATTCTAGTCAATTGGGTCTCCAAACAATAACATCTTCCCATTGAGTCCTACATCTATTGGACTTAATCTAATTAACTCCCTCTTAGGTTTGTTTTCAAGTGTTGCCACTACACCACTAAATAGTTTTACCGACGGACTACTTCTGTCGGTGACAGGAATGAACTCCGTCAGTGAAATAATTACTGACGGACCACGTCCGTCGGTATACTAGTGGTCAGTAACTCCCATTTCCGTCGGTATACTAGTGGTCAGTAACTCCCATTTCCGTCGCTAAGTCTGTCGCAAACAAAAAAAAACACCCACCAACAGAACATCGACGGTTTTACAGACAAATACGCGCGCGCCAAAAAAAATTTTCCCGCGGGAACATTACCGACAGAATAAATCTGTCTGCAATTTCAACGGTAATTACCGACGGACTATCTGTCGGTAAATATGGCATCGGTAGTAATTGTTTGCCAACCCTCTATGAAATACCGACGGATAATATCCGTCGGTAAATCCGTCTGTATTTAATCACCAACAGAATATATCCATCGGTAATTATGGTATGGTTGATAATTGTTTGGCAACTCTCTGTGAAATACCGACGGATATTATCCATCGGTATGTATTTTGAAATATATATATATAAAAAATAATTTATTCATAGTAAAAAACCTTAATAAACAAATAAAAATGGATTAAACATTAAAAATATAAAAGTAATGTTCAATAATATTCATTACAAATTTCATGTGTTTAAAAAACAAAATTAAACTAGAATAGCGGCGGAGCTGGAGGAGGAGGAGGAGGAGACTGGTTGTTCCTGGGACCTTACGGCAAAAAAAAAGCTGGACAAGTGTCATCACCCATCTTTAATCTCATCTCCATGACTATTTGACGGAGCTCATCATAATTCGTCGAGAATTGTTGATATTGTTGTTTCAACGCAATGAACTCCTCAGACTGGGTGTTCGATACTGATGGAGAGCTTCCAACGGTTGAGACACTACGAGCCGAACACAAGTTTTTAGTTGTAGTGTTGGAGAGCCCATAGACTTGATTTTTATCGGGTCCACCAGACGATCCCACCTCCATCCACAAATCTGGATCGAAATCTGGATGGGTCGACGGATTTTCCCCATATCTCTCCCTCAACCGGCTATTATAGGTCTCCTGAAAATTCCATCGGTAAAAAAATCATCAAATGCAATTCAAGATGCAATTCAAGAAAATAATAACTTATAAAATAAAATGAATGAACGAACATACCACGAAGTCCTGAGCATGGTTGTCCACGAATTGCTGCACCCCCTTTTGGCGGTCTTGACTCCGCACATGCGTCTCTACAAATAGCTCCATTGAACTTGGTTGACGTCCAAGAGACGCAGCCTGTAAGGAAAAAATAGGTTGAAAGTTAAATATATTATAAGGAACGACAAATTAATTAACGATATATTTCATTAGAATTAATCTTACCATCCGCTTTGCATGTGCGTTGAATGGGACAGATCCGCCAGTGTGCATGGTCATCGAACTATGAATTTGCCAGTTCTGGTTGTCAGTGTCACGTGCTCAATATATGCCGTCCATATTTCCCCCGAGATGAATGGCGGTTTGAATTCCTGCCAAACCGCCACCTCATTCCATCCTTCAAGACCGTTATCCCTCGCATGTCATTTTGATTTTTTTTGGGTGTCATACCAAATATCACGCAACCTACTTCCATAGTAATAAATTAGAATTTAAAACATAAAATTATAAAACAAAAATAAATATTATTTTCGATGTTACCTAGTTGCCGCATGATTCTCCCATACCCCCCTCACAACATTGTTGTCTGCCCTATCCCACTCCAATTTGTTCTGTGTATATAAATAATTCATATAAAATAAAAATAGTACAAGATATAAAATTATAAAAATCATTTATTAAAAATAAGCTGGAAATTAAAAATTAGCACCGACCTCAAATCGCTTAAATCATGCATCGATATTAGGTTTCCACTCAGGATGTCTGGAAACCTGGCTCTATTGAAACAATGGAATCTCCATCGACGATTTAACACCAATGTTATAGTCCTTGCAGCCTCAATGTTTGTGAACCTGAAATTAAATAAAAGTAGTAATATTAATTAGTTGTTCATAAATTATGTTATAAGTATATAAAAAAATCTAAAACCTAAACAAACTTACATTGAGAGGTCATCCTTCCATTGTGCCTGGTATTTGTGGGTGAATTGACCCTGCTGTGAAGGCACACCACTTCTGCGCTGTGAAACTACACTAGAAGAGGCAGCATCATAAGTTGGCATAGATTCCTCGCCGTGATCAGCACCTAAGGATACGTCCTCCACGCTGCTAGAAGAACTAGCTACAACCGTCTTTTGACGACATGCTGTAGATTTCATTATATGCATCTACACAAATTTATATGAATAATTACATAATTAACTTTGATTATTTTAAAAAAATTCGACAGAGTCTCCCCTATACTGGGGGGTCCCAAGTTATCGACAAAATCATATTACACTTCCAATTTTATTTCACATCCCAATCTAATCATCCTGGATCTCAACCCAACTCATCATCATCAACACAACATTTTATTCAATAACATCATATAATGATATTCAAGTAAAAGAATCAATTTCAACTATGAACATTCATTGTTAAATTAGTACTTAGAGTTACAAACATTAGATTAAAGTCATACATTCAAATTTACGGATTAATATTACATTTCAAGTTTTAGGAGACAAGACTCTTAATTTATAAAGAATTACATGGTCAAAAGCAAAAGGTAACTAAATCAATATCATTCCTAACACGATCGACCCTAATGGACCTCAAAATAGAAATTAACGTGTACACATAAATATAAAAAAGTAATAACAAGCAATAACAATGACATGTAAACAATAATATCCTAAATTAAGATAAACTAATTAAATGTAATTCTATATATATAAATTAACATTTTTAACATAAATTCAACAATAACAATTATAGCAACACAAATAATAATATCCTAAATTAAGATAAACTAATTAAATGTAATTCTATATATATAAATTAACATTTTTAACATAAATTCAACAATAACAATTATAGCAATACAAACAATAATAATAAAATGAAAAAACTAAAAAACACTACACAAAACAACATAAACACAAAACAAACAATACACAAAGCTAAAAAACACTATATCAATTCAAAATAAATTTGGGAATAAAAAATGCTTACCTTAATAGTGTGTTGAATTTAAGATTTTATCTACAAATAATACACAAAACAAAGAACACCAAAAAATAATCATAATTAAAATAAAAAAAATACAAAGATAAAGAAAAAAGAATACATACCTTTTAAAATTACCACCAAAACAATAAAATCTCTTCCAAAAGCTAAATATAAACCGAGAGGAGAAGAGAAATGGAGAAAAGAGAAACGGAGCCAAAGAAAAAAATGAACCAAATGGAGGGATGGGGGGGTTTTATATAGCAATTTTTCCGACGGTATTACCGACGGAAATTAATTGTTGTCAGAGGCATTAAATTTCATCGGTAATACCATCAGTAATTAATTGAAATGCGCACCAAAAAAATTCAAAAATCCCGCCAAACTTTTCGATCCATCGAAAAATCCGTCGGTCTTTGTGCAGACGAACACGTGTCAGACATGCGTGCTCTTCGGGATGTGCGTAAATCCGTCGGTATTGGATGTCGGTAAAGCCGTCGGTATTTGTGCAGATGGACACGTATCAGACATGCGTGCGCTTCGGGATGTGCGTAAATTCATCGGTGATTCCATCAGTATTTTACGTCTGTAAAGCCATCGGTGTACCCATCAGTGATGGTGGCACAATCCCGTAATTTTTTTACAACTCTCTGTGAAATACCAATGGGTCCTTGTCCGTCGGTGAAAGTGGCACAATCCTGTAAATTTTTTTCAACTCTCTGTGAAATACCGACGGGTTATTGTCCGTCAGTGAATTCGTCAGTGAAAGTGGCACAATCCCATAAATTTTTTTCAACTCTCTGTTAAATACCGATGAGTTATAGGTCGTCGGTATACCTGTCGGTGAAACCGTAAATTTTTCTTATTTTTTTATGTAACCCTGTCACAAAATCTTGAATTGCAATCTTACAGCACACACAACACAATAACAAGGGCTGACCATTAAAGAAGAATAAATATTTCATGTTTCAAATTATTACATTATAAAATAAGGCTTTATAACATGTTTAGTGAGTCGGAATTTTCATCTTCGTCCTCTATTGAATTGTTATCATTAGCTTTATCGCACTCTTCAATTTCGTTATCATCTTCCTTAACAACATTCTTTTTTCCACTAGTAGAGCTCAGAACAACATTCAACTCCTCTGCGTCAACATCAACAAGACAATCGTTGAAAACATGAAAATTCAAATTTTCTTTTAAGTTAATCAACGGAGCAAATCGGTATGGTTCAACCAACTCACTAGCTTGAAAGACTTCATCTATCACACTTGTGTCTTCGTTCTTATCCTGAACAACCTTGACATGACCCTTCAGTTTTGTTTTTAAAACGGATAACCAATCAACTCTTGATCTATCCTTTCTAAAGGAAGGGGTGTATGTGTAATAAACTTGTTGGCATTGCTTTGCGAAAACAAAGACGTCATTTACGTTGTGGTGTCTAGCTTTTGAGTTGATTTCAACGAGACCATAGTGAAGATCTACTTTGATTCCTCTGTCAGTTGTGTCATACCAATAGCATTTGAATAAAAACACTCTTTTTTGCTCGCTATGATATTGCAGTTCGATGACCTCTTCCAATCTACCGTAGTAGTCAACTTCAAACTCACTAGAAGTCGATCCCTTAATACAAACACCATTGTTGTATGTCTTTCTTCTATGCCCGTATTCTTCAGTATGAAAGACATATCCATTGACAAAATACCTATTATAACACTTGACTTTTCTTTCAGGGCCTAGACATAGTAATGACAGTGAAATAGCAGCACTACCTCTCATTTGATAAACCTAGCTTGTAAATTAAATACAACAATAATCAATAAATGGATATTATGTAACATTGACTACAATTAATTACATTGCAAGAGATAATGAGTTTGTGATAAGACTTACATGTGTTTTAAACCATGTGGCAAATTGTTCATCTTGTAATTGAAAGATCTAGGATTCAGTCAGTTGTGAGTTATTAGATAGTAAGTATCGTCGATGTTGCCTACAAGGTTGTTCCAAATTATATGAGTGTATGGTATCACAAAACATAAATAGTACACTTTTGACAAAGTTTAAGTTGAACATCTACTTACTTAATAAAAGGTCTCAGCTCATCACAGTTAAATAGAACATAATTGTGTGCTTGTCTAAACTCTATTTCAGACAAATATCTTCCCCTCACGGCATTTTTAGGTGTGGGTCGTCCAGGATTGGAGAATATTGACAAGTTCCCACTTGAAGGCACTTCACCACCACCATCATGCCGTGGAACACGATTTATCCTTGTTCTCAAATGAGGTTCGAAATAGTATGAGATAAATGTTGAGATCTCCTCAACAATATAGGCCTCACATATTGACGCCTCAACATGCGCCTTATTCTTAACCTTTTTTTTAAGATTGAACAAGTACCTGCATACATATATATATATATATATACATATATATATATATATTAATAAAAAATTATCAATTAAAAAAATTAAAATAAAAATAAAAACATTTAATTATAAATTACATAGCTCGTGTAATATCTAACCTCTCAAATGGATACATCCATCTGTATTGGACCGGTCCTCCAACTTTTACCTCAAACAGTAAATGTACGGGTAGATGCTCCATTGAGTCAAAAAATGATGGAGGGAATATCATCTCAAGTTTGCATACTGTCTCGACGATATTCTTTTCAAGCCTTTCAATGTGATCAACATTCAACTTGCTGGAGCATATATCTCTGAAGAAATGACTGATCTCCGTTAGTGCATCTTATATGCCCTTTGGCAACAAATCACGAAAAGCTAATGGGATGAGTGTTTGCATAAACACATGGCAGTCATGACTCTTCATTCCATATAATCTGCATTCCTCTATATTAACCAGCCTTGATATGTTCGAGGCATGTCCATCAGGGAAACACAAACTCTTAAGCCATTTGTAAACTAGTAGTTGTGCGTTTTTCTCTAGCAAGAAGCTTGCTCTTGGTTTTGCGACCTATGACCCATCACAAACCAACTCTATATTTTTACTGTTACAGAACAGTGCTACATCCAATCTAGCCTTGATGTTGTCCTTTGTCTTCCCCTTCACATCCATGACGGTGTTGAAAATGTTCTCAAACACGTTCTTTTCAATGTACATGACGTCAAGGTTATGGTGAAGAGAAGATTGGTCTTCCAATAAGGAAGCTCCCAAAACATACTTCGCTTCAACTAATTATGGGTCAAACCAAAATCAGGAAACTTCTGCTTACCTGATTGGAGACCAAACATAATTTCACCATACTCTGACACAACATCAAACAATTCTTCATCGGAAAGACGCGGGGGTGCAACATTATTTGCAACTCTGCCAACAAAGAAATCCTTTCTGTTCTTTTTGTACCTGTGGTTATGTGGCAAGAAACGACGGTGACAATAAAAAAAAGAAGCTTTACCCACGTTTGTTAGCGTGAATGCCTTGTTGTTCTCCATACAGTATGGACATGCTAGCTTTCCATGCGTGCTCCAACTAGAAACCATTCCATAAGCTGGGAAATCATTGATAGTCCACATCAAAGCAGCTCTCATAACAAAATTCTATTTCCTCGAGATGTCATAAGTCAAAGCTCAAGAGGACCACAACTATGTCAACTCATCAATCAACGGACGAAGACAAACATCTATATTCCGCCCTGGACTGCTCTGACCTAGTATGATCATAGATAAAAACATGAACTTCAGCCTCATACACATCCCTGGTGGCAAGTTATAAATCGTCAGTATGACCGGCCAACAAGAATAAGGAGCAGCAAATGACCCGAATGGGTTGAATCCGTCTGTACACAACCCAAGATGCACGTTCCTTGATTGAGCTGAAAAGTGAGGATGCATACTATTAAAATGTTTCTAGGCTTCACCGTCAAAATGATGAACCATCACTCCATCAACTGCATGGTGTGATTGGTGTCATGTCATGTGCTCAGTAGTCCTTGGTGACATGAATAACCTCTGCAGTCTAGGTGTGATTAGGAAGTATCTAAGTTTTTTATATGCCACGAGAGTCTTCCCTCCACCAGTTCTGGATTTGTAACGGGAATGCCCGCATGTCATGCACTCGGTCATCTCAGCATTTCAAGGTAATATAACATGCAGAAGTTAGGGCATATATCAATTTTATGATATCCTAAACCGAGGGGTTTCATCCTGTTCCCTTCAGGTAAAATGCTTCTCGCCCATTCAATAATCTTGTCATAACCGGCCTCACTCAACCCGTGATCTGACTTGATGGTGAACACTTGTGCTACGGTTGATAATTTACTGTGGTTCGTGCAACCATCCCGTAATGGTTCGTTAGAATCTCTCAACAGATCAAAAAACCTTACTGCATCTGCATTAGGTTCTTCTTTTATGATTGGACATTCCTTGATATTACATTCACTCATTCTCTTTGCATCCATAACCATATTCCTGTAAGGATTAATGTTCTCATTTTCAACTTCATGCATGTTGCTAGCACTAGAAGTTGACCCAACCACCTGTTCTTCCATGCTCTCATCAAGAACAAATAGTTCTCCGTGAGCATACCAACACAGGTAATCCTCCATGAACCCTTTGGTTGGAAGATGCATCGTTACAACATCTTGATGCAGAAACTTTAAATTTTTACACTTCCTGCATGGACACCTAATACCGCCATCAGTAAAATTTCTCGAAATAGATGTTGTGAAATTAATAAAACCTTGGACATCGTTACAATAATCCATCCTCCGCAATCCTTGTGGTGAGTCTTGATACATCCATGAACGATCATCCATGACTTCTATTGAACCTCTATAAAACATAACAAAAATTTTAGTTTTCCCCAACATTATCCAACAAACTAAAACAACACTTATGTTAAATATTTATTATCAATTATCAACTATTAACGTTCATACATACAAATTTATACATATATAAATTTGCAGAAATCACAACTTCGAAATAAAATTGATAACAATTAAACAAGACTCGTTAAACAAGCTATTAATTATTTATTTCATCACAACGACACATTTAATTCGGTGTAATTCAAAAAAAAATTCAATAATTTACAAACAAATATAATTTGACAAAATCTAAAACAAACTATAACAACTATAAAATTAAACATTCATACTACAAGTTTCTTTGACAAATAACAATTAAACAAGTACAAACGTTAACAATATACATATACTACAACAATAAAATTCACAATTAAATATTAAAACTAAAAAGGATAGATTTACTTACAAAAAAATTATAAAATCTACAAGAAATGGATATTGTGACTACGTACAAGATATAAGAAATTAACTTGAGTGCTCGTGTTGAGAATAGTGGAGAGTTGGGATGGGTGGTTGACTACAGTTTGGGAGGAGAGAGGTGGAATGGGAAAGAAAAAGAAGGAGAAACAGAGGAAGAAAGTGTCGGCAGATGGGTGGGTATATTATGGCTTTTACCGAAGGAATCACCGACGGAATAATTCTGTCGGTGATTCCATCGGTGATTCCGTTGGTGACAGTGCCACGTCACTGTACGCCTATCTCAGTTTGAATCCCTCGGTCATTCCGTCGGTAAAATCGTCTAACGTCACCACGCCGTTGTATATTTCCAGACAAACTGTATACCCCGTCGGCGAAATGGTTGGTGGATACCGACAGAAATAGGTATATACCGACCGTTTTGCCAACGGATCTAGGCTGTCGGTATATACCGATAAATTTTGAGACGGAATTATTACCGTCGGAAAAATTCTGTCGGTAATTATTACAAACAGAAAAATTATGTCGGTAATTTCGTTGGTTTTCTCTGGTGTTCTGGTAGTGTGCATGCAATAGTTGTAGCTCGAAGCTTTGATTAATTCAGACTAAGAAGCATTCTTTTTGGTTCGTGGAAGCTGCTGAGGCTGTTTTCTTTCCAGATCTGGCTTTTCTGACGTGCTCTAGTTTAGAGGTTTGTGAGATTTTTTACGCCATAAGCTTTATATTGGTTTGTGGGGAATTATAGAGGCGGGGTGGGCTTCGACTTTTTTGTGTTTTGACTTTTGTCTATCTTCATTTAATTTGAGTTTCGGTATGGACCGGCAAGGTATTAATTTTCAATGAGTTTTTAAATGAATATGTATATATACTGGTATTATCCATTACACGAGAGATACTCGACCCATTACTATTTTTAGTTAGCTAAGTGAAACCTTACTGGTTTTTATGTTACTTGCAAACAATCTGCATGCCTTGTCGACATGAAATAAGATTTTGAACTTGAAACCCCACAATTAGGAGGCGCTCCATCTTGATGGTTTTTTTTTTTTTCCCTGTAAAGATGAATATCATGCATAGAGGATCTGCATGAACACTTATATTATATAAAAAATAATTTCTTTAAAATAAAAAATATATATTATTTGATGCGTTTCTAATTTTTTTTTGAAAAACTATCACTATCATAGTTACAATCACACCCTATAAAAATAAAAAGTTAGGGACAAGTAACTTTAGCTAGATGTTTGACCAAGGCATACATAAATTCAACAAGAAAAGAACCATTGCCCGGTTTGTCTTTGATTGGATACAGGGATTCAAGTTTGACAATTAGTTGAATATTTCTAGCAAAATCTGGTAAAAGCTTCCAATAAATTAGCTGATGCTGATGCACTTTATACGAATGAACAAGGTAAAATAATATAGCTTTTCTAGTCTACACTGCACATGAAACATATATCGAGCATATATATATATATATATATATATATATATATAGAGAGAGAGAGAGAGAGAGAGAGAGAGAGAGAGAGAGCGGCAACCAGTCAAGCACGCGTGAACTCGACTTCGCCTCCAGTACTGCCTTCGTCAACCAGAAGCAGTAACTCTTACCCACTACTGCTGACTAAGATGGGGTGATTTTTATTTTATTATTATTTTTCCTTCATGATATCATTTTGAAAAACAAGCGAGCATAATTGGTTTATGTAAAAACACTTGGCAAGATGTTCAATGAAAGATATATATATCTGAAGAACCAGCCTTCAACTCATTTAATTTGAGAGTTTGTTTCCAAAATAGTATAGTACCAATTTTAATTTATTTTTTGAAAATATTACAATCCAAAATTTATTAGAGAAAATTGTACAATTTCAAGAGTCATAATATCTTAATATCACAGTAAAAAAAATGTTGTGTGATAAGGTAATCAATTACTTCTTACTTTTTTTTTTAATCTTACACTTATTGATATTTTTTTACTTAAAAGGATATAAAATAAAAGGGTTGAATTAAGTTTTCTTTATTGTTGTAGGTGTCAACTACAACTATTTAAAATGTGCTATTTTTTAATATAAGTTTCCAACTATGTTATTTTCCAAAAAACATTCTTACTTTGCTACTTTGACACAACACCATACATGATGGGAATCTATTCTGATTCTTTTATTAGTGGTATTATACTAATATCAATATTTGAATAAAAAAATTATATTTTTTTATTATAATATTACAATTCAATAATCTCTTCTAACTTCCTAAAGTACAGCTTCAAATTCATTAGAAGTTGATCTCTTAACACAGACCCCATTGTTATATGTCTTTCTACCATCATCATACTCTTTAGTATGAAACACATGTTCATTGATGAAATACTTGTTATAGCACTTCCTATCTTTTCGGACCCAGACTTAGTAAATTCAAAGTAACAACAGCTTTCCTTTCCAATTTATAAAAATGGTACATGAATTACATCTCTATCATAGTTAACAAGAAATGTGTAATGAACTTACTGGGATATAAGAATAATTAAATAATCCTTACATGTATTCTGAACCACATGAAAAATTATTCATTTTGTAATCGAAAGATTTGGGATTCAATCGGCTGTGAGTTTTTTGATAATAAAAATTGACGATGTTGCCTATGAGGAATTCATCAATCTATCAGTTTATAATAGTATAAGAGATAAATTGTTAAAAAATAACAACATGTGGAGTATTATACTTATTAAATAAAAAATCTCAGTTCATCGCAGTTAAATAGCACATAACTATATGTTTATCTGAATTCTATTTTTATCAAATATCTTCTCCTTGTAGTATTTTTTTTTATGAGTCGTCCAAGATGGAAGAATATTGATAAGTTCTCACTTGAAGGCACTTCCCCACCATCATCATACCTTAGAATAACGCGTTTGATTCTTGTTCTCAAGTGAGGTTTGAAATAGTGCGAGATAAGTATTGAAATCTCTTCAACAATATAGACCTCGTATATCGAAGCCTCAACATGCGCCTTGTTCTTTTACTTTTCTCTTAAGGTTGAACAAGTACCTGCATGGAATTAAATAAATGCTTTGAATTTATAAAAAAAAAGACAATAGAGTTTTAATTATAATGCATGTGTAATAATTTTTAACATCTCGAATGGATACATCCATCTATATTGAACTGGACCTTAAAATTTTGCCTCAAATAATAGATTTATGGGTAAATGCTTCATGTGTTGTGTTTGCAACTTGTTAGAGCATATATCTCTAAAGAAGTGACTGATCTCCATGATTGCTTCTCATATCTCATTTGACATTAAATCTCGATAAGTTAGTGGAATGAGTGTTTGCATAAACACGTGGCAGTCATGATTCTTCATTCCATACAATCTATAATTGTCCAAATTCACCAACCTTGATATGTTCAAAGCATGTCCATTAAGAAAACACGGACTCTTAAGCCATTGGTAGATAAGTAGTTGTGCATTTTTGTCTAAGATAAAGCTAGCTTTGGGCTTTACGACCCATGACCTATCATAAACTAACTTTATTTTTTTACAGTGACAAAACAAAGATATATTTATTCTAGCCTTAATGTTTTTATTTGTCTTCCCTTTCATGTCTATAGTCGCATTGAAAATATTTTCAAATATGTTTTTTTTCTATATTCATGACATCAAAGTTATGGCGAGGGGTATTAGTCTTCCAATAAGGAAGCTCCCAGAAAATACTTCGTTTACCCAATTATAGGTCCAACCAAAACCAAGAAACTTCTACTTTCCAAATTGAAAACCAAACACAATGTCGTCGTACTCTGACACCAAATTATACAATTCTTCATCCGATGGTAGTGGCAGTGCAACGTCTCTTTCAACTCTGTCAACAAAGAAATCATTTATGATATTTCTGTACTTATGATCTGTTAGTAAGAACCCTCTAAGGCAATATAAAAAAGACGGTGTACCGTTATTTGTTAACATGAACGCCTTGTTAGTATGGACATGCTAATTTTCCATACGTGTTCCAACCATAAACCATTTCATACGTAAGAAAATCATTGATTATCCATCAAAGCTGCCTTCATCTGAAAATTATGTTTCTTTGATACATCATATGTCAAAGCCCCGGGGATGACTACAATTGCTTCAACTCATCAATCAATGGATGAAGACAATCATTTATATTCCAACTCGAACTATTAGGACCGGGTATGACCATAGATAAAAACTTGAACTCCGACCTCATACACATCTCTAGTGGCAAGTTGTACATCGTGAGTATCTCCGGCCAACAAGAATAAGGAGCAGTAAATGACCCAAATGGATTGAATCTGTCTGTACATATACCTAAGATACACGCTTCTTGATTCCAATGAAAATTGAGGATATACCCTATTAAAATGTTTCGAGGCTTTACCATTAGAAGGGTGCACCATCACTCCATCCATTGCATCATGTAAATGATGTCATGTCATGTCATATGCTTAGTAGTCTTTGATGACATAAATAACATTTGTAATCTAGGTGTAATTGGAAAGTATCTAAGTTTTCTATGTACGACAAGAGTCCTTCCCTTGCTAGTTTTGGGTTTTTAACGAGCATACTCACATGTTCTGCACTCGGTTAACTATGCATTTTCAAGGTAGTATAACATGCAGAAGTTTGGACACATGTTAATTTTCTAGTATCATAGGTCGAGGGGTTTCATCATAGATTTAACAGCATAAAAGTTCTCTTTCAACTTATTCCCTTAAAGTAAAATGATTTTTGCTCATTCGATAATTTTATCATAACCAGCCACACTCAACCTGTGATCTAACTTGATAGTGAACACCTATGCAACGATCGAAAATTTACTATGACTTGTGCACCCATTCCATAACGGCTCTTTAGAATCTTATAAAAGATCAAAAAACCTTGTCGTGTCTATATTAGGTTATTCATTTATTATTGGACATTGATCAGCATAACCCTGATTCATTCTCATCGCATCCATAACCATATTCCTATAAAGATTACTATTGTCATCTACAACTTCATGCATATTGTTAGAACTAAAATTTGACCCAACCATCATTTCTACCATGGTCTCTTGAGGAACATATAGTTCTCCGTGTGCAAACCAACACGGGTATCTCTCTATAATCCAACATCTAGATCGAGAAACTTTTTTATTCTTACATCTCTTACATGGACATCTAATACTGCCTACACTAATATTTCTCGGATTATATAATGTATAATTAATAAAACCCTAAATCTCATTACATTACTTCAATCCTACGCAACCTTTCGAGTGGATATCGATATATCTATAAACAATCATTCATTATTTATATCAAACTTATGTAGAATATTGATGACAACATGTATTAATTAATTATGTAAACTAAATAAATAACAAAACATTGATTTAACTTAAACATATTCAAACTATTTTAATAGTACAACTAATTCAATATCAATTATTTATATAAATTCAAATTTCTATTCAACTTTCAACTCAGTAATAAAATTGATAAAATATAAAACAGACTCATTAAATAAGTTATTATTTATTTTATCACAAAACACCTAAGTCACAAAATTCAAATTAAATTTCTTCAATTTACAAACAAATAAAATTTTACAAAATCTCAAACAAATCCTATTATATACAAATCATACATTCATACAATAAATTTCTATGAGAAAAGGCTATAAAACAAGTAAACACCCAAACAAAATACATGTACTACAAAAATAAGCAATAAAAATTAACATTTAAAATTGAGTTCAAATAAAATTGGGCAATCCTTAATAAAATTTGAATCAGAACAGGGATGCTGACAAACTAAGTGTTGTGGTGGCTGGATTTGTAGTGAAAGGTTGATTTGTGATAAAATTAGGGGGTTTATGATGTTTGTTGCAGAGAAAAATAAAGAAAGAATAAGAAATAAGAGATGGAGAGAGGAGGGTCGCTTGTGAGGTCATAAATCAAATATTACAGATGGATTTAATCAACAGATTTAAATTCATCGATAATTATGTTTGTAAAAATAACATGTCATTGTACTTTTTGGCTCTCTTTTTTCATTTCTTCTTTTCTTACTGTAATTCCTCGGTACATACCGAGGGAATATTTTTGTCGGTATTTACCAATGGCTACTACGAGAGCATATTTAGTCGGAAAAATTCACCATAATTTACCAATAAAATATTGTTGTCGGTGTGTCCACTTGTATTTGCTAATTTTCTGGTAGTGTTTCACCTATCCTTTGGCATTGTTTTTTTCTTTTAAGATTCACTTGACATTTATTGGTTGTTTTTACTTGATCTAGAAACCAATTTCCATGTCATTTATCTCAATTGATGCAATATCCTCATCCATAGCAATTCTCTATTTCTCATCCTTTATTGTTTCTTCAAACACTATAGGATCACATGTAGCAAAGTGATCATATAGTATAACATCATCAATAGGATTAGTTACCTCATATAAGTCATTATAGCTCCTCATCTTTCTTAGTGGACTTGATGAAGTGCCACTACTTAAGTTTCCACTAGAAAAAGAAAAAAAGGAAAAAGAAGGAGAAGTTGAGCTCATTCGTGTTTGTGGAGGTGTAACTATAGGTTCTTGATGATATTTATATCTTTCCTTATTTTCATTATAAATTAGTAAGAAGTCATATTTTTCACTATCATCTACCTCTCAATCTCATACTTCTTTTTCATTGAACTCAACATCTCTACTAATCATCATTTTTCCTTCATTAGGGTTGTAAAGTTTGTATTCTTTGAACTTTTATTCATAACCCATAAAGATTATCCTTTTGCTCTAGTCATCTAACTTTGTCGTTACTTGATCATCTACATACACATAGTCAATGTTCTCAAAAACTTTCAAGTGTACACTTGGCTTTCTTCCACTCCATGCTTTTTGTGGAGTCATGTCATTCAAGCTTTTAGTAGTACACCTATTTGACAAGTAAATAGCACAATCAACAGCTTCGGCCCAAAACTCTTTAGGTATTTTCTTGGTTTTGACCATACTTCTTCCAATGTTGATGATGCTTTTATTCTTTCGACTAAATTGATTGTAGGGATCTAAGCACTGTTAGGAGTCTCTTTATACCATGATCTTATAAAAGTCATTAAAATCATTATAAAAAAATTCACCCCTTATCTGTTTTAAGTGATTTTATAGAATAACCATTTTTTTCAACTAATGCCTTAAACTTTTTAAAACAACTAAACACAATAGACTTTTATTTTAAGAAGTATACCCAAGTTTTTTCTACTATAATCATTAATAAAAAGTAGAAAATATAGATTCTTACTAAACAAATATGGTTTGATAGGACCAAAAACATAGACATGTATTTCTTGTAGGGGTTTACTTGCTCTTAATGTAGATTCCTTCGGAAAGCTCTTGGAAAATTGCTTTTCAACTAAACATACTACACATAACTGATTTGAATGTATAATGGATGGTAGACACTTCAACATCTCCTTTTGTGTCATCATCTTTAAGCTATTAAAGTTTACATGCCCAAATTTTATATGGCAAAGCCAAGTCTCATCCTTCACACAGGTATTTTGGCATTTAGGCACATCTGTCTTTATGTTTAGCAAGAATATTTTATTATTTTTCATGGCTACTTTTGCAATCATAGCTCTTTTAGTGTCAAGTAATGTCAAAATACAATCTTTTATCTTAATCTCATACCCTTTCTCCAATAATTGTCTTAAGCTTAATATGTTGTTTTTCACCGTTGTATATAATAAACATCACCAATAAATTGATGACTTATATCTTTTAATTTAATCAAAATTATACATTTTCCTTTGATGGCAACCTTTAAATGATTCGTAAAGTTGGCATTACCTCTAATTGCTTCATTAAGCTCCATGAAGTTGTCTTTGTCTCCACATATGTGGTTGTTGACTCTGCTATCTAGATACCAAATGTTCTCTTTATCTTGCATTCTCTCATCATGCATTAGTAATAGAGTGGATTCCTTCTATGATCACAGTTTTAAGAAAGATTTTAAGGGGGAAAAAGAAGGAAAGAAAAGAATTTAGATTAATAAATGGTCTCACTAGATTTGCATTCTTCTCAACTCTCTTGGTTGGACTTTAGCAATCCTTAGCATAATGACTTACCTTTTGACAATTATAGCATTTAACTTTTGATTTGTCAAACTTGGATTTTGGATTGCCACCGTTAGTATAACCAGTTAACTAGTTTGCTTCATGCGGTCGACTAGTTGACTTATTGAGGCTGTCACGACCTTCTCTTCTAAACCTGCCTCTTCCTCTTCTTCTTTTTCTTTGTCTATATTCTCTACCCCCATGGAAATATCCAAAACCATATTGCTTTGAAAATAGTGTTTGTGCAGCTACATCCTCTTGAATCTTTCCTTATAGGCTTGTAATTTTTCCATGAGACCTTGAATTGAAAGAACATTCATATTTTGGGACTCCTTTATCATGAACACCACATAATGGAATTTTTTTTGTAATGAGCGTAGGATCTTCTCTACCACACGTGTCTCTTCTATCTTCTCCCTATATCTCTTCATTTGATTATATATGGTCAATACTCTTGTAAAGTATTCTGAAATATTCTCTGATTCAAGCATATGTAACTTTTCAAAGTCACCACGTAGTTTTTGTAGACGTATCTTTCTTATATTTTCAGCTTTTTGGTTTAACTCCTGCAAAACTTCTCATGCTTGCTTAATGGTGGTTACATTGGCCATTATCTCAAAAGTGGCATTATCTAGACATTGTTAGATGATTGTTAGTGTTTTTTTATCGTTCCTTTGTGCCTTTTGCATGACCTCCTTTTGGGATGAAGTCAACGTTGCTCCATTTATAGGCTCTTCAAAGCCTTTTTCAACTGTCCCTCATACATCTTAGGAACCTAGCCAAGCATTTACTCGAATACACTAAGTTTTATAGTTGTCATTTGTCAAACTAGGATATTAAAGTGAGAAGTTTGTTAATCATGTTAAATAACCAAACCTAAGCTCTGATACCACTTATTGAAAGAAAGTTATGTGTGGTATAAGATTAAAAATAGTAATGCAAAGTAAAAAAAAAAATCAAAAATAAGAAGAAGATTGAGAGGAAGGTATACTTTTATTAAGTGCTTCTCTCTAAGCTCTCTTAGCTATTCTTTCTCTTTTTATACTACTTAATAATGTTAAATTACAAGCCTTTTTATAATCATAAAGTTCTAGACAATTAAGAAATTAAACAAATACAAGGAAATTCTAATTTGAATAGGAATTGTATTCTGCTGACTGAATTGGTACACCGCTTCAACTTATTCCACCTGGTTATTCTGTTTCACCTAGTCAATTATTCCCAACTGATCAACTAGTTCAACTAATTTTTAGAAATCAGTTTGCTTTCAACATCCCCTCTTAAACTTGATTTCTTTATATCTCTTAAAATATCTCTTATCTTGATAAAAACATAATATTTAAGTGGCTTTGTGAAGATATCCGCAACTTGGTCTTATGTCTTCACTTACTTGACTTCAAGTTCCTTATTTGCAATGCAATCTTATAGGTAATGAAATCTTATATGTCGACATGCTTACTTCTATCATGAAATATTGGATTATTTGTTAATGTAATGGCTGATGAGTTTTCCACATAAATTTTAGTAGGCCTTTCTTGTGGCATTAATTTCAATAATCTCCTTAGCCATTGGAATGATAAACACATGATATGTAATATCCATGTTGAAAATGCTATGTTTGACCCATCAGAAAACAAAATATATAGTGCTCTTTCTATCATTCATATCTCAAGCCCAATCACTATCACTATAACTTATAAGTTCAAAACTATTAGAATAACTATAGAACAAGTCAAAATCAATAGTACTTTTAATATACTGAAGCATTCACTTTAATGCTTTGAAGTGTGTCACACTTGATCGTTACTTACTTGAAGTCTCCAAACATCTTTGGATTATTTCTTATAAAGATCAAGTCATTCACATACAAACATATAATAAAAGTATCACCATTCTTTCTTATCTTTACATAAATAGCTTATCCATAGGAGCATTTAACAAATCCATTTTTTTTAAGAAATAGCTATCAATGCGACTATACCAAGCCATTGGGGCTTGCTTCAATGCATACTAAGTTGATTTAACATCCATTTAATAGATTCTCCATTTATGTTAGGCAATGGTGGCAATGATTACTCAAATGGTCTCTAATCTAGTAATTAGAGCAAATACTTCATCATAGTCAATCTTATACTTTTGATCATAACCTTTTCCCCCTAACCTTACTTTGTACCTCTCCACTACTAGAATATTTAGAATTACCGATGGATTTTTCTATCGATATTTCTACTCAATCTGTTAGCACAAAACTTGTCGATGTGATCATTGATAGAAATAATCTGTCGGAAAAACTTTCATCAATGATTTTTGGTCTGTTGGTGGGTCCGTCGGTAATAATTTTACAGATGGATTTATTGACGAACAAAACATGTCAAAAAAAACTTTACCTACTTCATTTCGTCGGTGCTTTTATCATTGAATATAACATATCACCAATAAAAAAACTGTATGTTATTCCATCAATGATTTTTTTGCATCTATTGGTGAATTTCACATGTAACCGTCAAACAAATCATTGGTGAGTAAATAGTAGTAGTGGCATTTATAGTAATTAATTTTCAACTTTCTAGAATATACTGATGGATTATGTCCGTTGCTAACCTCGTCAGCAATAATTTAAAAATATATATTTTAAAAATAATCTATTAAATAGAAACAAAAAGCAATTAAAAAAATTAAATTAATATAAAATTCAAATATTTATTACAAAATTGATGTGATTAAAAAGAATCTTACCATCCACTTCATATATGAAATAAACGGAATGGAGTCACTAGTGTGAGTGGTAACGAAATCATGAACACATCAGTTCTGGTTTTTTGCACCATAGTATGATCTTCACACGAAATGATCGAATGTCAAGTGCTAAATATATTCCGCTCATACAACCTCTAAGATGTACAGAGGTCTAAATTCCTTCCAAATCATCTAAAATCCTTCCAGCTTGGAAGCTCTTTTTCTTTCACATATTTTTTTGCTTTCTTTTGAGTCTCGTACCAAAAATCACACAACATATAGGTACAAATGAATTATATGTTAGTAAATGAATAAAAGGATTAAAAAAATTTATCTTGATTTCAATCTTACCTAATTGCAACGTAATTCTCCCAAATCTTTCTTGCAATAACATTGTCAACTCTATCCCATTCAAATGTTTCATTGCAGTTAAAATTTGTACAAGAAAAATTTCATTAATAAGTTAATAAACTAACCAAATTAACATAATAAAAAAATATTGAAGTTAAAGCTAACTTTAAACCGCCTAAACCATGCATCCATCATAGGTTTCCATTTAGGATGTTTGAAAATCTGACTCCATTAAAATCATGAAATTTCCATCGATGATTTCATCACTGATATTATGGTTCTAGCAGTCTCAATGTTTGTAAACCTGTAATTGTATTCGTTAATTGAAATTAATTTTTCAAAAATTATTAACATATCAATGTGAATGGAAAATAAACTTACATTAAAAGGTCTTTCTTCCACTAAGCCCAACACTTCTAGGTAAATGAATCTTATTGTGAAGTAACCCCCCTTGATGTGGCAGCATTGCACTCGACGAGCTTATGCTATGAGTGGATGCTTATGTCTCAGGTGCATGTTCTTAATTGGCACCTAACAACTCATGGTCGTCAAAAGCACTACTAGAAGAACTAGTAATGATCTTCTTTGTATAACGTGCTATCGACTTTTTCCTAGACATCTATACAAATTAAAGAATTAAGGTACTGTAAACCATTCATATTTTTTTTTAAAAAAAAAAAGCATTGGCAACTCCGCCTTTATACGGAAGACTACCTAAAATTTTAAACTTTCAAATACACAATAATTTAAATTGGATTGCCACAAAACAATTTATGTTATTTCAATCTATGTTAATCGATTTCAATTATGTTAATTTAACCAAATTTTGAATTAACTTTACTACGACCATTTGTGAAATGATCATAGGAGGTTAATATAAACACATTAAAGGATATGTAGAATCAATATTTCACAATAAAAACAATTCCTTTATCCTAACTATTATCTTGGCTATTTTTTATTTTTTATTTATGATGGCAACTATTTTGTTTTTTTTAATTTTTATTTTTCATGAAATTAAAAATTGTTTGTTAACACCAACAAATCAATTAGCTAACCATATTAATAAGAGAAAATTAAAAAATTCCACCAATCTATATACAATCATTAAAGAACTTAAAATTTAAAAAAAATTAAAAAAATTATAACAATCTATATACAATCATTAAAGAACATAAAAACTAAAAATAAAATAAAAATTTCCGATAAAATTTATGCAATTATGAATAACATAAAAATTAAAAAATCATCATCAACATTTATGCAATTATTTATAACATAAAATTTAAAAAAATTAAAAAATTTCCATCAACATTTATACAATTATTTATAACAGAAAATTAAAAAAATAGTATATTTTCATTAACATTTATACAATTATTAATAATAGAAAAATAAAAAAAAATAAAAAAATCCCAATAACATTTATACAATTATTAATAACAGAAAAATATCAAAAACATATGAAAAAATGCAAAAAGAAAAAATACAAAAAAGAACAAAAAGAAGAATTACACTTTAATGTTGAGTTTTCCCCCGAGCCTAAGAAGAGAAAAACAATTATGAATAAATCATTAAATAAATAGAGAAGAAAACAAGACATACATGTAGAGGGACATATATCTACACACAGAGAAGAAGAGAAGAGAAGATAATGGGATGAGGATAGAAGGAGAGAGAAAAAAGAGAGAAAGATGAAGATTTGGGAGGAAGATAGAAGAAGTTCTAGATGAAGAGAGAAGAATAGAAATATGCTTGTTCATTCTGATTTTAGAAATTCTGGTCTTTTGATTTGAGGCTTGTTTACTAAAGGTTTTACCGACGGATAATTAAATATTAATATTTTTAATTTTTACGTCGGTGTATCTATTTGTAAAGTTTAATTGAAATTTTCAATTTAATCAAAAATTTTCAGAAACTCGATAACTATCACTCACTACTTTTTTCGTCCATCGATGATTCTGTATATGCTGATCACTAATAAACAGCGCAAGTGAGAAGTGAACAATACCTTAACTCTCAGGAAAATATCAACGTATATTAATAGTCGATGATTTCATATGTACTAAACAGTAATAAACAGTGCAAGTGAGAAGTGAACAATATATTAGCACTTGGAAAAATACCGACAGACATTAATATCGGTGATCTCGTATGTATTGAACACAATGAACGATCTCGATGAGAAGAGAACAATTCCAATGCTCTTTGAAATATATCGATGGACTTAAGTCGTCGGTGTATCTATTTGTATTTTACAGGTCTGATGGTATTTCCATTGGTGCAAAATAGTTTATGTTGCCAGACTGTATTTGTATTCCTTATGTATCCATCCTACAAATACTTAAAATCACAGCAGCACACACAACACAATAACACAAGTTATGTGTATAATAATAAAATCATATAAACTAAACGTTTTATTGTGATTTAATAATAAATAAATATCATTGTCATTACATTAAAGTTAATTTCATCCAAAAATATTACATTGCATTTTATGGCATTACACATTCGTGTTGTGCAAATTAATCAAAATTGTCTTCTTCTTCAATTTCATCACGTCATATCCATCACAATCTTCTACTATACTCTATGATCAGTAAAATTGCACTAAACAGCGACCATGCATGGAGATGACAGTTAGCAGAGAGACAAAGATAAAAGGGTAAGAAATATTGGAAGAAAGATAGGTGTGGTATAAAATAAAAAATAATGATACAAAATAAAATAAAAAACTCAAGAACAAGATCAATTGAGAGGAATGTATACTTTTATTAAATGTTTATCTCTAAACTCTCTTGGCTATTCAATGTCTTTTTGTACTACTTAATAATGTTGAATTACAAGCCTTTTATAGGCATAAAATCCTAGACAATTAAGGAATTAAACTAATGTAAGAAAATCATAATCTAAACAAGAATTGTATTTTGCCAACTGAACTGGTCTACTATTTCTCAACTGGTTGACTGCTTCAACTTATTCCATTCTGTTGTTCTGCCTCATCCGGTCATTGTATTTCCAATCAGTCAACTGGTTCAACTAATTTCTATAAATCAGTTTACTTCTAACAAAAAATATAAAAAAGATTAATATATAAATGGAGAGAGTAAAGAAACGAATCAATCGATTCAATGAATAAAACAGGTGCACGTAGACATATCTAGCCACACGTGCACTCAATCATCATATGGGTTAACCCTACTTCTCAGTTTCTTTTCTTTCCTTCTCTCTCTCTCTCTCTCTCTCTCTCTCTCTCTCTCTCTCTCTCTCTCTCTCTCTCTCTCTCTCTCTCTCTCCAAAGACTAAAGATATAGGGATAAGGTGGCATTAAGAACTACAAAAAAAATGAACTGAGCTTTTTTAAAATCTCTCTGAGCCTAAGGTGGGGTTCACCTGTTCCTGAACTAGATTTTAGTCTAGTTTATGCAGAGTTGAATTTATTACTGATTTTATGATACTATCACTTTTTTTATTCTACCTTTTTGTTGTTGGAAATTAGGATTGGAGTCTTAAGACTTTTATTAATTTATATATTAGATACTAGATGGGTAGTCTATGTTATGTTGTAAACCGAGTCAAATTTTTTCTAACATAAAAAATATTCATGAGACACCAATATTTTAAAAAAACCAAGAAAAATCAGAAACTCGAATCATTGACTTGACAGGGTTTAATAAGTTCAGTTAATTTCATAATATAATAAAAAAAGCATTAACAATAAATAAAGCAATAAATTGTTTTTGATAATAATTAACTATAAAAAATTAGATTTCAATATCATATTTGAAAAGAGAAGAAAGAAAAGCTCCTTGGAGACTCATTGTCCCTTCACCATGAACACTACCCCACCACTAGAAAGAGCTTACCAAGAAGATTCTAACGCCAATGCAAAATGCTACATGACGACACTGAAAAAGGCCATACGTGTCTTTAGAGCAAAGAGCTGAAAAAACAAACTAAATAAAATATCATAAAGTGAACATCTCACATTTATATTTAATCATTTAATTTAATTTAAAAAGGAATTATTAAAAAAGAGCTAAATTCAACAAAGAACAAAAAAATAAAAAAACAAGAGATAACCTAATCATTTTCAAAATTAGTGAAAAATCTTATAGAAAGCAAGAGAGAAAAAATAAAAGAGTTTAATCTCCACTTAAATAAATGTTGAAAGATGAGACTGAAAGAATATAAGCTTTTTTATAAAAAAAGCAAACTCATATGAATCTTGTAAACCTGAGTTTTATTTCTCAAACTCGCAACATGTTAAATCCTATATCTAAGCTCAATCAAGAATCTCAATTTCCAACCAACTTAATATTGAAGAATAAAACTGAAAAAGTAATATCAATTTTTTAAAAAAATTCAAAGTAAAGAAAAGTAGCAATCAAAAGAAGATTATAACAACTATATAAAAAGAAGATTTGTTTCCCTAGCATGGATGTCTGGAGAACCATATATCCCCAGATTTAAGATTCAAGGGGATTCATTGAAAGTAATTGAGGTACAGCCTATTTTAATTTATAAAATTTGAAAAAAAAATATCCATTAAACTTATAGTTTTACAAATAAGATTAATCAAAATACAGAAAGTCAGCTCTTTTAAGAGCATTAATAGAGCATTGAATATCAATTAAATAAATAAAAAATGTGAACATAAATAAAATAAGTAAACCTTTGATGAGGACTATATATTTTCATTTTAAAACTATTATTTTTAGCAAATATGTTTATATGTGTATTAATAGTTATTTTTATAATTATATTTTCATTATAGTTTTTAAAATACCTTTTTTTAAAAGGCTACTTTTTATTATAAACTAGCAAAATATTAAAGATATAGATATAAAAAAATATCATATTCTACCGTTTAACTATGGAGTACTTTTTAATAATAGTAAAATTTATCAAAATTTATAAATTATTTCCTATTGGAAGATAACTAAAAAAAAAATAACAAAGTGCCTCTATACAAAATAAACAAGTTTCAAGATAACATATTTTTTTAGGAATTATATTAAAATTTTAGTTTATTTATAATTATATAGAGAGAGTTTTGTGATGATATTATTAATTATTTTATGGATGATTATGTGTTATTTTAATATGCAGAATTTTTTTATTCATTATTATAAATTTGTAATATAATCTTCTCAAATTTATTGTTTTTATATATTTTTTTGTATAGGCATATAGAAATGATCAATTCCTGATTTTTTTAATTTTTTTGATGGAAACTTGCTTTTATGATCATAATAATATTTTATTTTAAAAAAACAATGTTTCTTGTTAAAAAAAACATGTTTTTTTTCAAAATAAAAAATAAATATATTGTATAAAAAAATTAGGTTTTTGATTAAAATATTTTTTCCTTTTTAATTTAAATAATTATTTTTTATTTATTATTGCTTTTACTTTTTATTCAAATTTATTGTAAAAAAAATACATAGATTTGAGAAGATGATTTTGATGGAAAACAAATATTGTTTTCCTCTATAATTTTATTTATTATTTTTCTTCTACATATTTATTTTATAATTAAATAAAAATAGATTTAATCATAAAGCACACGTAATATCGCTAGTCTCACGCTAATTTATTATCTTTCTTTTAAATATAATTTTTATTCTTTATAATTAAATAAAAAAATAAGAGTTATTACAGTATCAAAATGTATCTAAAATTCATTGATTGCGATGGTTTGTAAACCAACAATATCTGCATCATGAAAGTACCATAATTGCAAAATTTGTTTCCAAACTTAAAAAAGACAAAAAAGCATGCAAGCAACCAAATAATTAATGAGAGATGAGAGGGGAGGAAAATATACCTTTATTAAAAATTATAGTTTTTCAACTCAATTGAAAAATCAACTCATGTAAACTCTTAATTTAAAATTATAAACCAATTAAATTAGGAAATCTCCAATTGAAAAATACTAAATTATGAGTTAAATTATTATTATTAGGTGTGGAGATCCCCAATAAAAATAGTATAAATTTCAAATTATATAAAGTAATAAATCAATACGCAAAATGTGAACTCAACAACGAATCATATAAATTCTTTAATCAAGTAAAATAATTTTTATAAATTTAAGTGATAATAATAACAAAAATAATAATAATAGAGTGAATTTTTTTTAATAAAGTGATTTTACATGCGAAAAACACTGACCACTGGTATAATCCTCGTGTACAATCGTGTTATTTTGACCAAAAATGGTGAAACATATGAGAAAAGTTTTGTTATAATTATGGATGGAATCCTCAATGAATTAGTTTTAAAATCTTAATGAATTAAGTAATAAAACACTACGCGAAATCAGATTTTGACGTAAAAATTACCTACTGTCCAGTTTTACGATATCAAGTAAAACAGTCAAATCCGACCATTAAATCATGGTTAAGTTTTATGCGGGATCTCCAGATATATTTTTATATCTTGATTTACAGTTTCAGGTCAATTAGATTTTGAGAAGGTCTTCCGAGATTGTCGATAGTCAGACAAAATTATAAAAAATAACACATGGATTCATTAATGGTATTGTTGTAATTTTGGCCAATTGTTTCCTCATTGACACTATTCTGGCTGAGAACCATTAAAGAGCATAGGAGACTTATTTTTCTTTATTTTTCTTCAAATCTAATGCTTGTTCTTTCAAAAAACAATCTGAGCTGGAAAGTATGTAAGAGTGATTTCTACTTAGGATATCAAACCAATATAGAAAAATCTAGAAAGACAGAAGAGTTTTTAAACTTGGGAAGTTAGTGAAAGAAAAGGTACAAGAATTGAAGAGGAATTGGAAAACATGAGAATTGTTGCTAGAAACATACTCCACTAAGTGCTTTTGAAGTTGGTAAGATATTTCCAACCAATATATTTCAATTTCTACTTGGGTTTTGATTTGTAATTGAAAAACCATCAATTCTTGAAATTAGAGTTTATGTGGATTTTTGTAATAGAATGATAATTGGACTATTTACTATTGTTGTTTGATTATGAGAATGCATGGAAATGATTTGAATTGGAAGAATTAGAAAAACCCTAAAATCTTAAATTCTAAAGTTCATGTGATTTTTTGTGAGGATAATTGTATTAACAGATTATTCAGTTAGTTGTATGTCAATGGTTAAAAAAAATTAAAGTAAAAGGTTAGAACAAATATTATAAGTTAATGATAACTTTAAGGCTGACCATGTGAGAAGATTAGGAAAGATAAAATTTTGTTTAATTTTATGATATTGAATGTTTAGGAATTAATATTAAAGCCTAAGATATGGTTAGTAAGGTATAGTTTTATTTAGGTGCATGAACTACAAATATGGAAGTTAAGAAATTGTTCAAATTGCATGAGAACTTGTTGAATTGGATTGTACGTGTTGTTTTGGTATTTGTGTGGTATGGTAATAAACATACTTGAAAAATAAATTGAGAAGGCTATGACAAATTATGAGTTTTGATGATAAAATAAAAGAGTAATCATGATAAGAGTTATTGTGAAGAGTTAGGTTGTGTGGAACTAATATAAGTATTTTGAAAGAATGAATATATGCATTTCCTATGTAAGGATGGTTGAATCATTGTTGATATATCTAGGAAAGTTAGGAGTACAAAGTCTCTAGGTAAAGAATGGTTAAATTCAAATTGCATGTAAAGTGTTGATAAAATACTTTGAAGAAATGATTTAGTTAGTGATTAATGTGTTGATAATATGACTTGACAGAAGTTTTTATGGATAAATGAATTGGTAACTAAAGCGACTTGATGAAATATAAGAAGCCGAAATAGCATATTTGTGTTAAAAATGAAATGTGGAATTTGTATAAAGTTATGTTTTTGGTATAATGATGGAGATATGAAAGACTCATGCCTGTTTTGAATTGATATGCCACACCAGTGTTTGTTAATTGATATAGTGTAAGAAAATTACTATATGAATGTTAGATTTCAATATGGGGTCTTGGTAAGTAAAAAATTAGCCTAATGCTCGTAAAATAATAAGGAGTGTTTAGTGAGGCAAAGATGACATAATATATTGTGAGATAAATAAATATTAATAATGAGCCGAGTATGGCATGATAATTGTTTTGAACTGATAAATTGTATGAATGAGCTAAGGATGTCATAATAATTATTTTGAAGTAATTAATGTTATTAGTGAGCCAGAAATGACATAAAATCTGTTTGAGATTGATAAATAACTTTAGAGGTCTAAAATGAGCATAAAGCATGTTAAGAATTGAAGAGTGATATTAATACGCATGAAAGATATATTGGTTTGAAAATAAACTAAAATAATTAGTAGGTTGAAATTGATATAATATGTATTTGAAAGGAATGAACATGGTTGGTAAACAAAAGTACATCCACGAATGTTTATTTCAAATATGGATGATGATATGAATATGTAATTGTAACAAATGGATTAGATTGAGTTGATTTATTGATCGAAGATGTTTTCTTGAAAAATCAAGAGAGACATTCGAATTTAGACTAGCATCGGAGGATACATATACTTTTAAAGTGTCAAGTAGGTGTTTATCGCCTTACCTCTTTTTATTTTAAAGAAGGGTTCGATATAATTATTCATTATATATAGACAGAGTTTATCTTGGACATGTGTACATGATGTATAATTAAGCATTAAACCAGTTGTAATGATGGGGGGCTAAAATTATAAATGGTGCATATTATGTAAATGTGTAATATATATTGTAAGATGATGAATATTGTGGAATTATGTATATTATAAATGATGTATATTTCAGAAGTGCATGATACTTATAAATGTGATATTTGTTCACCACCATACCCCGTGTTGTTATGGAGATGTTTTGTGGATTTATTTATATAGAAATGCAAGGTGAGATGTTGTATATGAACTTTATATTAAATTTAGAATAAAAAACAAAAAAATTTAGAATTTATTTAAGTTACCTTTATTATGTCGGATACAATATATATATATATATATGGGGATCACTTAGTATAGGGATCGCTCCTATGGTTTGTTAAATATATTGTGCTAACAATTATGTATATGCAAGGATTAAAATTGATGTTTTTGTTTAAATAATAAATTAAGAAAAAAAAACACTATTGAACCTAATGGATACAGATATGGTTACTGTGTATGCTATCTTTTATGGATTTCGCAGGTACATTTAATCGGCACTTCAAACCCGATACTAATCCTCCAGTTAATTTACTCTTGTATCAGGTGAGCTTTTATACAAGTTAAAAGATTATGTGTAAGTTAAAAAGTCCAACTTGACAGGAACTTCTTCAGCAAGAGGACAAGTGAGCGTGTGAGCAGACAAAGAAAGAGAAAATCATTTTACTAGAATAAAAAGAACATTAATGTTGTCTATTGTATAGATGATTGAGTGGTTTTTTTGAGCTCGCATGTGTTTAATTAAAAGCGATTTGAGATTTTAATATATTTGGTTCAGATTTTAGAGAAAAGTGAGAAACAGAAGTTTAAAGCTAGCATTGGAGTTCAAAGTTGGGCAACTAGACAAAGGAGTAAACTTTGCTGAGAATATATAAAATTCAATCCATAAATTGTTATTAAGATATGCTATTTGTGTTTTCAATACTTAATAGTTTCCATAACCAATAGAATTATTATTTCAGTAATTATTTTTTGATATATATATATATAAAGATTTTTTCACTTTTATTTCTACTATTATATTCATATTTTTTCTATATGTCTTTTCGTTACCTTTTAGATGAAAATGTTCCTACGACTACGACGAAAATTAATAATAAAAGTCAAGAAAAATCCCCAAAAGTTAATACAAAAACATTGAGAAACTTGGGAAAAAAATTCAAAAGATTTGAAATAAATAAAACTTTCTAAAAATCTAAGAAAATTACAAAGCCACGTTCATAAAGTTTTCGTAAACAAAAACATGTCTATATATACAATTCAATAATTTATGCAAGAAGCAAGTTTTTCAAATTTTTTATTAGTTTGAAATGTTTTTTTATATATAATAGTTTCTTTTAATTTTTCATGAATATAAAAGAGCATGAGAAAACATTCTCAATATATGAAGGTTGATGGATATATTATCCAAATAAATTTGAGAGACAACTTTCATTTTAATTGTAAGTATCATGACTCTGTCATTACCTAGACATGCAGAAAAAACTTACGATGAAATTTAAAAGGATTTTTTGAAGCATATAAAATCTATTTCTTTATTTGTTGATTTTAAATTTAATTAGAAGTAAGAGATAAAAATATAGCATAGGATGGTGGTAAATATTCTCTTTTTATTGGAAGAAGGAATAAGCATGAGCACACATTACAACTTGTGCAGGATGTTCTATATAAAAAAATGAGTAACTATTGACTTTCCATAGTTGTATATGTTTCTATAGTTGTAGAATTTCTTCATTATGGAGGTTGATTTGTCTTTGATTTGCATCTAGTTATAGTTTCCATGTATGGTGAGTTACCATTCTAGGGTGTAGTAGTCGTTAGAGTATTTCCCCTACAATCTTGGATGTTGGTGTGACATGAGTTGATTAAGATTTGGTCAGGAGATTCTGTGATGTTGCTGCTGCAAAGCTTTGATGTTGTGGTTGTTCATGTGATGTTGCTGCTGCTATCTTCTATTGATGTTGTAAAGCTTTGATGTTGTGACTGCTCTTGTGATGTTGTTGCTGCAAATCTTTGATTTATAGAGTTGCATGAAGATGAGGGAGATGAGATAGTGTTGTTTGTTTGTTTG